>CM076575.1:944992043-945310782 GCA_034641835.2 Pinus albicaulis
GCCTACTCTTTGCCAAGCCACCCAGACAATCTACGCAGGATAGTTCCACTGGTCATTTTTGTCTCACAGCCCTTGATCGTTTTTTAATTAGGGTTAGTTTCTTTTATTATTTTCATTATTAGTTTTGTTTTTAAACAAATAAAAAATTGACATAAATAATAAATTAAAAACTTTTGTTTTTTAATTTGTTATTTATTAAAAAATGATAAAAAATAAATACATTTTCTTTATAATTTGTTGTTTAATTCAACACCAAACATAAATGATAAAATAATTTATTTATTTTTCATTTTAATTTTGTTAAAAATTAAAAAATTAAAAAAATTAAAAAAAAAACAATAATAATAATAAAATTGTTTTGATTTATTTGTTGGTTTAAAAAAAATAAAAATAAAAATAAACCTAAATAATAAATTTAAAACAAAATTAAAAAATAAAAAAAATAAAAAAATAAAAAATTTTGCCCTCATTCATTTACACAAAAATTCATAAAAACCAACTACTCATTCCCTAACAAATACAAAACCTTTTCAATTGTTTTAAATCAATTTTACTGCAAACCAATAAAAACATTTTGAAAAAGTACATTGCATGGGGACATGCAATATCTCTAGTTGGGGGGAAATAAAAGTATGTTGGATTTTATCATTTATTTTAAAGTGAATTTGCGGGCAAAAAGTTAGGATGCATATACTAACAAGTGAAATAATATTGGTGTTATGTGTAGGTCAACAGGAAGCTTATGCAGAAAGCTCAACATTACGATGAGACACCTTTTTCATCCACAATTAGTGTAACTTCGAAAAATAATTAAAAAAAAATGGACATTTCATAAATTCTTGAAAATGAGCTAATTTGTTTTTGAGTCACTTCATACAGGAATGATCGATGGAGATGGCACACAAAGGTGACAATTTTTATGCGAGGTATTAAAGACAATCATGAAGGCGAGATCTTTAGAGATCACAGCACATATCATGACATTTACCATTACACAAAAACATTTTTGGCATCATGACATGATTACTCAAATTTTTCCTTCCAAACGCCTAGACCATCTTTATGTTGCAGCCCATCTTCCATTTCTTTATCTTTCACGACTTCATGCATGCCTATTTTTCTGAATCGCATACATTCCTTTATCCTTTTCAGTTTATTTTTTCCTTCTAGTTTTCCTTCTGAATAAAACTCATTCCCTTTCCATGATTACATTGCCTTGTTTTCTTAGCCATGCTGATCCACACTGCTTACCCATGAGTTCTTTCCATTTATAGTCCTACCAAATCTTTTTGTACAAACTCGCGTTGACTGATATGGGATTCCTTAAGGCCCGCCTTTCAACAAGTCTTGCCCCATCGACATCAACACCTTATCTGGGAAATAGACTAGAGTTCATTTTGGGTACCTTGAGACTTGCATGCCTCAATGGCAAGTTCTCTCACTGACAATCATGGGAATACATCAATGTCCCTTGATCGTCAGATCTTGCAAATGGCTCGACGTCAACCCCTCTATTCGCATTTCGCAAGATGTACTCGGGTACCTTGGCACTCATTGACATCAATGGTGAGTTTGCCTCGCATTGGTTAACGGCATGCATCAATGGCCGGTAATCCAATGATCTCTTTTCATGCTCGACATCAACACATTCTTTCGCATGATTAGACTTGTACCATCAGTTTTGTAGCGGGTGAAGACTATACACTTTTTCACGACTCCCTCAGCAGTTACAGCAGCATGAATTCTGATCGACGAGAGTACCACAGTTCCACTTTCAGCGTTTATCTTTTCCATGATTCAGCATCAACAGTTCAGATTCCTTCATTTCCCAGGATCCAGTTACAACAACATCAGTCACATTTTACTGATCCAGCAGCAGCAGCAACAGCTACATTCCTATTGCATAGTTCATCATTCTTGGGTAAGTAGAGGTATGTTGTTTTCTAATCTTTAATCATGCAATTCCTTATATGCTAACTTGAATATTTTGGAAAATTCCCTCACCATGCTATATTTCCTTTCATGAGCCATGTCAAGTTGCAACCAATTCAGTTGGGGGGGGGGGGACTATATTCGCTACATATTCACTACCATGATTCCATTTCTTCACCACTATCACTCCATTTTTTTCTTCATTTACCATTCACCAACATTTATTTTCCAACGATACTTTGTTGCACTTTGCTTCATACGCATTAAAATACATATTGGCATGCTTCATTAATATTACAAAAGGGCTTTCTTATGCACATTATGATTTCCAGTGAATGTTTACATTATTATTGCAGCAAGAGAACATAAAACGAAATGAATGTTGTTAACACAAGAACCAACATTCTTTGTATTCATGAGAACCAACCAAAAGAAAAGAGAACAGAAAACGAAATGAATGTTGTTGACACAAGAACCAACATTCTTTGTATTCATGGTTGTTACACAAGAACCAACCATAAGAAAATGTAAGTTGTTACTCATGTCTTTCACATATCCTGGAAACATTCATTATTAAAAGACATCATCATGTAAAGCCAAAGTTCAAGATGCCAAATGTTCTTAAAAGAGACCCATGCATGGTTGCATGAGGACATGCAACAAGTTCAGTTGGGGAGGATGTTGGGACTCATAAATGTCATATTTTTATCCACCTTTTCCTTCACTATTCCTTACATTTCATCATTCCATTAACCTTTTATCATATCATTTTCATAAATACATTTGGGTTTCACCTTCTTATTTTCCATTTTATTCATTTTTGTATTATAAGTGAATTTATGATTAAATATTAGAAAATATACATGTTTATATATATATATCTCAAGAATATGTGAGCTTTGTAATGTGTAGGAAATATGTGAAGGATTAATTCCAAGATACGTCTCAAATATCTCCTCCACCATATTAAGGAGATAATTATTCAAGTCTATTCCTAAGGAGAGGATCATGGAGGATTTGGTTGGCATATCTTACCCAAGATATGTGAGAGATGTGTGGAGGATTCAAAGGGATAATATCTTGTAATAATGGGAAATTAGTTGAGAGTGCTTGAGAGAATATTGGATATGTAATTATGAGATGGTTATCTTCCTCATGTATATAAGAGAGTGATCTCTCTTCATTTTGATATAATGGAGAAATAGTTTTTAGTTTGAAGAGATAGTCTTATAATAAAGGAATGGAAAAGTTGATTAGTTGATAGTTTTTGAGAATAGAGAGATAGATTTTTTTTTAGAGTTTTGAGTTCATGATTTGTAATTTTATTCTTGTAATATAATTGGAGATAGCTTTATTGTTGTGAGCTCACATGTATATTTGTTTTTCATTCAATTCTTCACATGTTGTATTGCTTTTCCTTTATGCAATTTCTTGCTTTCCTAGTTAGTGTTTCAATGCCTTTCTAGATTAATTTGATTTCATTAATTTAGATTAAATTAGTTCCACTTCGATCCTTTGCACTTATAGTGCATGTGTCTCGTAAGCCTACGAACCTCGGATTGACAAATTAAATAGTTGGGTAACTACTACAACGAAATTAAACAAAACAAATTTGCACCCAAACAAATATAAAAAACTGCCATTGCGTAAAAAAACAAGAAGGAATCTCAAATAACAAAGAAAGAAATCAATAAAAAGTCAGCTGGAAAAATCTCTTACACTCCTGAATATGGAAAATTCAGAGGCCGTCAAAGAAGATTCTTTTGTCCTATGAGAAATTTCACTTGTTTTTCATGCCACAAACTGGGACATATTGTTGCATACTGTTAGACAAAGAGAATCGATTCCAACCATAAAAGGATGCAGAAAATGAAAATAATACCTCAAGCAAAAAAATGGAGAGGGCAACCCTTCACCAGGTACACTAATCGTTTCCATGGGTATTGTTTTTATTGTAAGGGGTATGGCCATAAATTCATGGAGTGCAGAGCAAATGGACAAAATCTGATGCATGAAAACTCAAGGAGATTGATGAACAATGGTTAATTCACTCGTGTACATAATCCATTCAGAAACATAATAAAATGCTTTGATTGCCATGAAATCAGGCACAAGTGTCACAAATGTCCTCTCAGAGAATGTGGTCCATCTTCTCAGGAAAGGTACCAAACAGAAGCATGCATGTAGTGGAAAAAGAAGTTGAATAAGTGTGACTTGGCTCTAATAGCTCAAGATCAGAAAAGATAATGGTATTTAGATAGTGGATGTTCAAAGCATATGTTTGGAGATCGAAGAAAGTTTGTAACCTTTGATGAAAAGAAATCTGGGAATTTAACATTCGGCAATGATAAAGCAGGGAAAATCAAAGGAAAAGGCTTATTCAGTCTGAATAATGGAAGAGAAAAGGCTCAATATGTACTATTTGTGGATGGGCTGAAAGCCAATCGTCTAAGAGTCAGTCAAATGTGTGATAAAGGCTGTGAGGTCCTTTTTAGAGCCCAAGACTATGAAGTAAGATCGAGCACCATAGGAAAGACATTTATCAAAGGTGTTCGAACAAAAAGTAATGTCTATATAGTGAAAGAAGAGAATGAAGCATGCCACATAAGAAATCTTGATGAATCATAGTTATGGCATAGAAGATTGGGACACCTAAACTTTGACCACATCATCAGTCTGAGCAAGAAGAATGCACTCAGAGATATGCCAGCAATAAAGAAGCCTCCAAATACCATTTGTAAATCTTGCCAATTTGGCAAACAGACCCACACATCTTTCAAGACCAAATATGAACTATCTACAAGTAGGCCACTTCAGCTTGTACACATGGACCTATGTGGACCTTCAAGAACTAATGCACCAGGTGGAGAATCTTATTTCATGCTAATAATAGATGATTTTACCAGATTGATGTGGGTGGCATTTCTCAAATATAAATTTGAAGCACTTGAGAAATTCAATATATTCAAGGCATTGGAAGAAAATCAAACAAGATGTAAGCTAAAATGCATCAGATCAGACATAGGAGATGAATTCACAAACTATGATTTTTGCAGATCTATGCAATGAACATGGGATAAAACAATAGTTTACAATTGCAGGTAAACCTCAACAGAATGGAGTGGCAGAAAGACAAAACAGGTCAGTAAAATAGATTTCCAGAGCCATGATGCAAGAAAGTAACATTCCCCAAACCTATTGGGTAGAATAAGTACACACATCTGTTCACATTCTCAACAAAGCTAATCTAAGACCAAATTGTGATAACACTCCTTACGAATTATGGCATGATAAACTAGCATCAATCAAGCACTTTAGAGTCTTTGGAAGCAAGTGTGTCATAAAAATAATGATTGAAAACTGGGGAAGCTTGATGCAAGAGCTGATGAAGGAATATTTTTCGGATATGCATCCAAGAGTAAGGGTTACAGGTGTTACAACAAAAGACTGCACAAAATTGTGGAAAGAATTGATGTAAGAGTTGATGAAGATCTACCAAACAGAACAAGAAACACAAGCTGCGCCAATCCTCTAGATGATCATGAGGCTGAGAACCAAGATAATGATGAACATAGCAAGACAACAAAAGATACTAAATTAAATTCAAAAGGTCCCTCAAGATACACTCAAAAGAACCATCCGGAAGATCAAATCATTGGGGACAAGAGTGTGGGAGTCCAGACAAGAAGACAACTTGCTGAACAGACAGAAGAAGTATACCTAGCCATGCTATCTCAAATAGGGCCAAAGAAGTTCAAAGAAGCCAGAAAAGACAAAAACTGGGTAAATTATATGAATGAAGAACTAGAACAAATTGAGAAGAACAATACCTAGGAATTAATTCGAACACCCACTGGGAAAAATATCATTGGCACAAAATGGATATTCAAGAATAAGATGAATGAAAAAGGGCAGGTAATCAGAAATAAAGCCAAACTTGTATGAAAGGGATATTCTCAAATTGAAGGACCTGATTATGATGAAGCCTTTGCCCCTGTAGCCAGAATGGAAGTAATCAGAATGTTTTTGGCCTTTGCATGCTATCATGATTTCAGGGTATATCAAATGGATGTAAAGTCCACCTTCCTGAATGACGATCTAAAGGAAGAAGTCCACATGGAACAACCTAAAGGATTCTCATTAACAGATAAACATGACTATGTGTGTAGATTAAAGAAAGCCTTATATGGTCTGAAACAAGCTCCTCGTGCATGGTATTCAAGGTTGGACAAATACTTGCAAAAACAAGGGTTCAAGAAAGGAGGAGTAGACAACAATTTGTACATAAAGGCTAATGAAAATGAACTCTTAATTGTAGTAGTGTATGTAGATGACATCATGTTTGGAAGCAACAAAGATGAGTTAGCAAAAGGATTTGCTGAAGAAATGAAATTAGAGTTTGAGATGTCAATGATTGGAGATCTTACCTTCTATTTAGGACTTCAAATTCAACAAAAGAACACAAGAATATTCATTTCACAAGAAAAATACTTAAGAGAAATGTTGAAAAAGTTTCAAATGGAAGACTGCAAACCTGTGTCAACTCCCATGATCAGTAGATGAAAACTATGTGCTAATGATGGATCAACAGATGTAGATCAAAAACTTTACAGATCCATGATAGGAAGTCTGCTATACCTAACTGCTTCTAGACCAGACATTATGTTGGTAGTAGGACTTGTGGCAAGATATCAAGCAGCACCAAAACAAAATCATTTACTTGCAATCAAGAGAATATTTAGATATCTACAAGGAACTTCACATTATGGCCTATGGTATCCAAAAGGAAAAAGCTTCACATTGACAGCATACACAGATGCAGATTGGGCCAGCTGTGTGGATGACAGGAAAAGCACAAGTGGAGGTGCATTTTATTTGGGAAAAAGTCTGGTGGCATGGCTAAGCAAGAAGCAAACTTCTATCTCTCTATCTACAGCAGAAGCAAAATACATAGCAGCAGCAGCATGTTGCACACAAGTAATGTGGATGAAACAAACTCTCCAAGACATGAAGGTAAGAATTGATGAACCCATTTCTATCAAATGTGACAATACAAGTGCAATAAGTATATCAAAAAATCCTGTACTTCATTAAAAAACAAAGCACATCCCAATAAAGTACCACTTCCTCAGAGAACAAGTAGCATAGAAATTAGTGAAGTTGGAATATGTACCAACTAAGGAACAAATAGTAGACATATTCACAAAACCTCTTGCTAAAGAACCATTCGAATATCTAAGAGACAAGCTAGGGGTAGTGTCTACAGATGTTACTCTCTAACATGATCAGAAATGAGAAAAAAAGGGTTGCATACAAGAAATAGGATTAGTGCAGAAGACAAGTGATAGTCAATATCAGACAAGAAAGCATCATTCCAGGGGGAGAGCAGTCAATAAATTGTCATCAAAGATCTATAACAATGGAGCAGTTCATGGATCAGGTCCTCAAGATCAAAGGAAATGAAAAGATATAAAATACATTGGGAAATGAGAAACCCTTTGTCATTGATGTCAAAGGGCAAGGAAAAGAAAGAAAAATAAGAAAGGGTCTTCTGAAAAGCAAACAGAGGAAGTCCTGGAGGAAGCATTGGAGTATTGCCATCAATGCCAAAGGGAGAGACTGTTGGAAATATTTTCATTGATGGAAAAGGAGTAGAAAGGAGTATCACAATAGAGGAAAAAGAGCATCAATAGAAGCTTAACCTAAAGCAGAGAGAATGCAGCTAATAAAGCAGCAAAGGTAGCAAAGGCAACAGAGAAGAAGAAAAGGTGTGCATAAAGTGAAAGAATCCTAAGTTGGAGTGAATAGAGAATAGAAGATCAAGCTCAGGAGAGATCAACACACTTAGAATACAGAACAAGCTCAGGAGGAGTAGCGTGGAGGGACTGGTGTCACAGAGCGGGATAGCATAAACAAATGGAAAATAGACTAAGGCAAAGAAATATTTGAAGAATTCCAAGTGAGGTGAATGGACGGTCATGATGAGATCACAACAACAAAGGAAAGAAATGAATGGACAAGATTCATCGCAAGGTAAGCAAGGTAGAAACCAATCAGAACTGCTAGCAGTAGTAAGGACCATAGATTTGGGTAGATCAATGGTGACGATCACATCGACAGAGATTGAAATCGCAAGTCACAAGGTAATTTTTTTAATATGCGAAGCGATGCGATGTGATCGCATATCTCATATCGCATATGATATGAGTTCGCACAGTGTGGTAAATGATATTTTGATAGCTGATATTGTGATGCGATATTACCATTTCATATCACAATCAGGGCAGGAGAGAAATCACTTAAACACAGTGGTCACAGGACGTGCGAAGTGGTGATGCGAATCGGCGATGTGAAGTTCATCGCATATCAAAGATCACAAAACTCAGAAGAGATAGCACTCATAAACGCTATAGTGTGATAAAGGGGCCGGATGCGATGCAACTCAGAACTATTATTCAAAGGATTTCAAATCCTAATGTAAAGCCTTTCCAGTGTTAAATTGCATAGGAGGTGAAAAAGGGGAGTATAACATAAAACATTGATATTCTGAAATACGATATGATATCGGACACGATACAGTTCAAAGTTAAAATCTGAAGTATTTCAAGTCCGGGGCTATATGTTTTTATGAAGAAAACCATGGAAGTAGAGGTTGACTCGGGTTACAAAGGAAAGACCTGAAAATATGAAAAAGGACCCAATCCTATACAAAACAGTGTTATGCAGTTGCGGCTGTGAGTTAAGAAGAAACGTAAGTCACGATGAAGCGATAACCGTTGGATCGCGGAGTAGAGATGTACAATGCCGATTAGAAGTGTTAATTTGGGCATCGATAAGTGTGCAAGATTGACGAAAATGAAAAATTTACAAGGGTATTATGTATTAAAGGCGTATATGGTTATAGAACGAATATATTTAAATACAGTCTTAAAAGATAGTGGAATATATTTTGAAATCCGCAGAATACTGAAGGCAGGATTAGATAACTGGTAAGTTGTTGTTTCGCACATCTTTTGGAGGATAAGTGGTAAAAGGTGAAAATAACATGATAGTGTTAAGAGGGTGAATCATGGCATTCTAAAACCACCTATTTCGCTTTGGTTGGAAAAAATTAAATAACATGCAACCTGGTGTGTGAATTCCATCAGATTGGGAAGTTAAAAGAGGCGGAGTGTAATGACCATTAATTCGATGAAAGGATGATGTGTATGTGGATATGCATAATGAAAATTTACAATCAAAGTGTGAGTGAACGCAGCTCAAAATACATAGGAAATAGAAGAAGAAGAACTGATATGATGAAACTGCAGAAACAGAAAATATAGTGACAATAGCATAAAGGACAAATGGACAACGAGCTAAGAGTTGAAAGGGCTGAGTGAAATATACTTGTTGTAACTGCAAATATAAATTCATTGATTATTTTTTATTTTATGTGATGCAAAGGCAAGTCTCCGTAGGCAAAGAAAAAATCCTCTGTAATACTAAAATGTATACATACTGTTATATTATTCTGAATGTGCTAGACAAGAAAATGAGAAGGGGGAAGGCAAAGAGTCATACCTGTTCATTTCGAATTCCCTATGGAATGAAAACAATTATGAGTTGATTTCTATAGATAATGTTACCAGCATATGCATAAATATTAAGAGAATGGAGAAAGAGCTGAGAGAGTGTAAGATGAAGAAGGAGCGGATAGAGAAACTGTGAAGATCCAGAGATGTGTTAAAGAAGATATTAAGGCTTAAAGGACAAAAATGAAGAAGGAGGAAAACATAGCTAATATCCAGGTAAATCAACATATGATCTTATTGTAGAGTGAGGGAGTTGGTGCTTCCGTTTGAAGTGGTAGCTTGAGAGATGTCCAGTTGTAGCTGGCTGAGGTAGGAGCCTCCTGTAGGTTGTAGCCTACAGAAAATAGATGGGAGTTGGAGCTTCCTTCCAAGTTTTAGCTTGCAGAATTGAGGTAGTAGCCTCCTATAGGTTGGAGCCTACAAAAAATTAGTGGTGAGAGGGAGTTGGAGTTTCCATTTGCATCACAACAATAATAAGATGTGGTTTTTTCCCTTATGGGTTTCCACTTATATATGTTGTCTATGTACATGATGATTATGTGTTGATATTATGTGTTTAATCTGCTTAATACCTATTAATCACTTATTAAGATTATTGTTCTGTTATACGTTAAGTTGATCATGAAATGAAAGTGAAAATAAGTGTAAAAGAAAGTTCTAAAAGACCATGAATGTGTTAAACTGATTCACCACCCCCCCCGCGCTCTAAGTTTAAACAAGGGCTGAGCACTTAGAACAACAAAACGAAATACATCTGATCTTTTCCTTAATGTGAATAGATAAAGGGAGAGAAACCTAATTGTAATATCTTCTCTTTCCCTCACCACCCTTTGTCGCTTTCATTTCTCTGAATCCAACTTAACTTGCTTGATTGATACCTGCCATGGAAAAAGAAAGACATAAAACAACATAAAGGCAACACAATCTATTCAAATTAAACAAATTCAATCGATTAAACTTAGTAATACACATATAACATATTGACATGTATATTGGGAAAGGAAAAAATATCTTTATATGAATTAGAAGGAAGATTACAACCGATTGATTGATTTCTTGTCACTCATGCAGCTTGAGTCCCATCCTCATCACATATAGCATAAACAATCCAGTAGCATCATAGTACATGCACACACCTACAAGATTTTATATCTTATCAACATAACTCTACTTAACACAAATTCTTGCTCCCTTGTGCACTATGTTCAATGCTCTATTTATATGTAGATTAAGGTAGTTTGAAATAAATGAATCATTGAACTAAATTCCTAAAAATGGATGAAGAGGTTTAATGTCTTCATGGGTTTGAAATTCGAGGCTATCAGATGAGGTGAGAGCTAGAAGAAATTCTAGAAGTCACTAGAAGTTGGGGATATTCTTGGAATCTAATGAGAAATTCGGTCCCAGTCGGCCAGTGCACTTTGAAGTGGGCCTAGATACTCTACAACGTAGCCTTCAATGGGAGTATATGCTCTGCAAAGTAGTTATAGTTGTCTAGGGGTTCTTTGATAGCTTGATAGGGAAATTCAACTGGCATATAAGAAGATAAACTTTCATGAAGGAAGACCATAAATGTGATGCCTTGTTTAGGGAATGTAGCAACCAATTTAGAGTATGATAGACCTTGATGAATATTGATCTATGTTTTAGGGTGATGCCCAAAACGACCTGTAACAATAGGTTATTGGGGAAGAAAGGTAAATCCATTTCCCTTAGGTAAATCAGAATGAATGGATTGGGCAGAGAATTTTGCATGATGAAATGTTATAAAATGAAGGGTTGAGGAAGGCTTAGGCATCATTTTCATTCTGATTTTTGAATTGGCTTAGCTATTTAGCTAAGCCAAACATTGTGATGTTTAGCGCAAGATATTCCAAAGGAGAGAAGCTCACCCCCTTCTCTGGTGGAGTTTGAGTGCCACCCAAGGAGGGTATTTCTCCAGTCTTGTGATTCATTGAGGCAATTATAGTTTCCATGTTGTTCTCGAGAAGCAGGGGACACAATAGAAGTTGTGAATGCATAGTGGAAGAAGGTAGTTGTTGTGTTAGTGTTGTGTGGTGAAGGAAATATTTTGTATTAGATATAAGACGAGTTAGTGGTGGATTTCCAGAGTTTTGGAGCAAACTCATTCCTTACAAGATTAGTGATATTTTGTCCCTTGTATCATCTCTTTAGAGACTGCATCACTCACCTAGTAACTGTGCAATCATCTTGTGAGAAAAATTCGGTGGGGGTATTTTCCAGCGTATTCTGAGTTGAGGAGCTCAGGGATTGGTTGGAGGATTATTTTTGGAGGTTTTCTGGTGTTTTGGAGTGCAGAAATCTTTAGTGGCATCTACACCGACATATTTCAAAATTAGAGTTGGGACAAGCATAGGAAGGTCCAATTTTGAATATTGGAATTTGGAGGAGAGCATTGTGGGTTTTTCTGGGTTTTTGGCAAGGATCACCTTCCCAAATTCCTAGAAATTTATGAGCACTATTCAATGGGAAAATTTAGTGCTGAAATCAGCAAGAAGTCGTAGAAAATAGGTGATTATAGTCTTCCAGAGGATAAAAGGAGCATCAGCTGTGTCAGTCAATAATTTTTTCGTTTGAGGTCTGTAGCTTTCCATGTTCCTCGTTCATTTTTTACATTGACAATATTTTATTAATAAAATTGAGCATTTATGACATATTCTTGGTATCTATGTTACTGGAGTGAAATTTTTATGTCTGATTTATTGCATGTTCTTTATATTACTGTAAATTTTATATTTGGAATACTAAAATGGTATCATAGCATGTTCTTGGCAAGTGTTGGTAACAGGAACAGGTAATGCCACAAAGGTACCAAGGAGTTGTCTTGCATAGAGGTCGTGGCAGAGGCAGAGGAAGAGGTCATTGAAGAATAGATAACGTAGAATCATTTTCTGACATAGAAGTCGAAGCTAGAAGGGAAGGAATGGGCCAGCACAATGAGTGGGAGCAGCCTAGGTAGCGGGACCTAGAGAAGATTTTGGACTAGCTTATCAGAACCAATAAAAAGATTGTGAGAAAAGGATAGGTTATGGTAGGCATGATGTAGTAGATGATGTTTTTGCATATGGGTGCTAGAGAGGATGGCGAAAAAGAACCTCATGGTGATGGGGGTTCCAAAGCTAGTGGTAGCTGTACATTTTAGCTTCCACATACCCCACAACGTGAGCAGAATGGCAGACCCTTGATATCAAATTTTGTAGAGCAACCAGAGCCTGAGAGGGAGCCAAAACCAATCGATGATTTAGTGAATTCAGTGGCCTCAGGCATAGATTAATATGAGGGGTTGGATGCCCTAATACGATCGGCAATGTCCTTTAATGAATTTATTCACCTAAAGGAAAGAAATACCATAGGGGTTGGCCATTATTCTAGAAGAGGATCATCCAGCTATGAGGTGCAAAGGTTTGTGGGGAAGGTTACACTTCCAAATTTTTATGGGAGTTCAAAGAGTTCAACACGGGAATGGATAAAAAAGCTCAATACATATTGTGATTTGAACCCCATGAAGGAAGCATATTCCATAAGCTTTGCCACTATTCACCTAGAGGGAGATACCGACGAATGGTGTTACCATGAATTGATTACACTGGGTCATATTCATATCAATTCATACTAGGAGTTCACCCAGAGGTTGTTGGAGAGATTTGAGAGGAAGGATCCTAAGTTGCATTTTAGAGAGTTGGTCCACTTGAGGCATATAGGCAACACAGAGGCATACATTAATGAGTTCCAGAGACTAGCCGTGATGGTGATAGATATTTCGGAGAGTGAGTTGATCATGCTATTTGTAGAAGGACTTGCTGAGCCATTGCAGGGATGGGTGAGGGCATATAAGCCCACATCATTACACGATTCCTCCTCTTGAGCTAGAGATATGATTGATGCAATGTCAAAGAACAAGGCCTTTGTTTCCTCGAGACCCACAATCGACAAGGGAAATAGAGATGTGAGACCACCACAAAGAGATGGAGGGCATGGTTAGTTGGATGATGAAACACAAAGGGATCTCAGGAGGAGAAGATTATGCTTCATGGGCTAGGATATTTTTGCACCAGGGCACAAGTGTAGCAAGGGGAAGGCCCATTTCTTTGAGGTGTTCTCTGATAGTGATCCAGAAGTAGAGGATCCTGAGATATTAGAGGGGATGAGGGATGATGGAGGTCCATCAGGCTTAGGAGGACTACCACCACCCCCATAGGGTAGAGGGCTGTTTTATCCAGCTCGAGGAGTACTTTCTTCACTTCACGGTGTGCCGAAGTACCTGACACTTCGAGTCATGGGGGACATTTAGGGGTAGCCTGTGTTAGTCTTTATTGATAATGGGGAAACTCACAATTTTATTGACACACAAATGGTGGAGCATAGATGTATACAACAACTACATTTGAGGGATTCTTAGTCTTGATACCAAGAGCTCGGACAATGCAGTGAACTAGATATGTTCTGGGATTGACCTTCTAGATGAGGATCTATTCTCTCATAGATAATTTCTTTGTATTTGATATTTTGGACACTAATGTGGTGCTAGGAGTTCAGTGGTTTTATATGCTGGGGAAGGTCACCACTGATTGATAGCAGTTGGAGATGGAGTTCAAAGGACCTGATGGGAGGTGTAATATTGCAAATCTGGAATAACACAACAAGCCTACTGAAATAACACACTCCTAGGATATTGATGTACAGAAATGAGTTTACAGCCCTTGGATCCCTTAGCTTAGTATATCTAGAGTCTAGATCCAAAAGGGGAGCAAAAACAAATCAAACTAGGTGTGGTAAACAGATCTCCCACCACCTAGTCTAGCTGAAAAACACCCTATAAGAGGGGCTGTAGCTATGCACAACAAACTGCTTCAGAAATAATGCAGTTTTGGACAGTATGAGAAGGAGGCCATCAAATACTTATGAGTATACATTAGCAAATTAGGATTACAATGAAGCTCTTTCAATACACAGTAGAATACATGAGACAAAGAGCAAGAAATCTTCAGAAAAGAAGGCTGCAACACATATATAAACTACCAAAATGGCTTAACAACGTTATTTTGAGGAGCTAGAGCAGCTGAATATTACTACTCATATCTAGGACAGATCTGTGGACAAAACATCAGATCCATTTCAGATCTGGAAACTAGATAGTCTTATTTACAAGGTCCCATTAGGGTTTTGACCAAATCATGCATAAACAAGAGTAGGCTTGAGTTTTAAGTTGCAGATCTGTAAAATGTTGCAGAAATTTCTGAAGATGAATTTACATTACAATAGATCAGAGCAAAATAGAACATGGATCAACAAGCTAATCCATGGATCACCAAAGTGAGAGGAAAAGCCCAACACTAGAGATCTCTCATCAAAAATGGGATCAAAACACCCTGCAGAACCTCTAATGAAAATAGTACAGTTCCTTAATGAAAATTGCGTTGTAGCTTGAATAACATAGATGGCCAGTTTCCAAGATACAGATATGAAGCACAAATAGTGGATGCACTCTTCCAGGAGGTTAAAAGACACACTCCATGAGAAGAGGCTCCAATACAAGCTCGATCTCTGTAGATCTAGAATCCTACTTGCTGCAGCTTATAAAAGCAGAAAAACCATCACTGGATTTGCACTGCAATTGGAAGTAGAGCTTGTCCCCAAGCCTGATAGTGGATCAAATCAACAAATAATCCTCCAAGAATACTCAAGGGAAGAGGTGAAATCCCTACATAGGAACTCTAAGTGCTAAGTAGCACAATTCTCCACTAAACAATAGAGAATAGTATTTGTCTAAACAACCAAGATACTCAGAAATATAATCAATCAACAACCTCCTCTTCCTGCCCTCCCCTTCCTTTTATAAGATGAAAGTTTTTGCAAACCCTAAACCACCTTGATGAGTTAGCTCCTTTCACATGAGGGGTCTCCTTCTAGAACTGCGCTGTCCCTTCATGGGATACATTGAACCTAGGCAACCCTGTAGATTTGGTCAAGGTTGACCGAGTCTCACAGCTCAAACCCCTTTCACACCTTCAAGTGATTTATTTACATGGCCCTGATTTATCTTTGTTCACATGGGCATTGATTTATTCAGTATTTTCAGGAGTTTTACATGTCCTCCTTTTTTAATTTATTCATGCAACATAAAGTAAAACAAAAATGAATATTCCTCTTAGCTTAGGCTAAGTAGGAATATTACAATCCTCCCCTCCAAAATTTCACTTGTCCTCAAGCAACTGATAGGCTAAGAGCTATTGTACTTCTCCTCCTCCATTGATGTCATCATCAAGGATCAAGTCCTCATCATAAGCCAAGTGCTCATCAAGCTAATACATCATGAATTGTTCCTTCAAGGTCAACATATGATGTGCATAGTCCATCCCCCCAGGAGTGAAAAAATCAATAGAAATAAACATGGCTAGAGCAATGCTCCATATAAAACATGTATCATGAGGTACATGTAGAAGTTCCAAACCATGTGGTACATACAAGCTGCCCATCTCCTGTCCATACAATCCCATAAATAGTACAACTATATCATCCAAGTATGGAAGCAAGACTACATATATGCAAACTGAAATCTGAACTTCAGGAGGTGCGTCAAAATCCACATGCGATGCCAGCGCAATGCATCACCTGCCTACATGAGATCAAGGTGTGGTAAGTGGCATTTCCACCTCACAATTGCTGCATGAGTCACCTTAACATGGATGAAGATGATAGGTAAGTTTGGTGCCTTTGGAAAACACCTGTCATGAAAAGGAATCTCCCTTTGCATAATAAGGGAGTGGGAAAGTTCAACATCTCTATCAGCCCACCAAAAACCATGAGATCCACATGATCCCTCACTCCCATTAGGAGTCATATCATGCAAAAACATGGCAAAGGAATGTAATAAATAAGAAAATACAACTTTCTTGGCATGATCAGATCCTTTACCATCATAGTCCTTCATACCCATGGAGTTGTGCATGAGCATTTCCCTCCTCTCAAGCAAAGGAAGAGATGGATGATATGACTCTTGAAAAGAGTCCATTGGCTGCACTAATCCTCCATAGCTATTGCACTCTTGAAAGTGCAGATGTAATTCCTCTCTCATGCCTTCACAATCAAAACTCCTCATGATGAGTGTATAGATCTTCATTGAATGCATATGGCTGAGGAAGAATTTCTCATGTGCTCCTTGTAGGATCTTCTGCTTGAGCTTGGAAGCTCTAGCCAAGAAGACCTTACCATAATAATAGATTACTCCCCCTTGGACTAAGTAGCCCTCTTCTTGCTGCATGCCATCTAGTATCATACCTGTGTGGATATCTTTGGAATACTCTACAAGCAGTTGAGATTTCCAATACAGATCCACACTGCTCAACAATGATAGCATTGTTGATACATCCATGGAAGTTCTTCTCATATTTTTGATCTCCTCTTTGAAATTTCTCATGCCAAATTTCTTTGTTGGAAGGCCAATCCTCCCATTCTTCTCCTCCCACAGCGCAGATTCATAAAAGTGAGAGAGCGATAGTGATGTAGGAAGAATATCCCCCTCATTCTTGGGCTACCCCAAGCCCTCCAGCACTGTAACTTGGTCTCTCATTGCTCCAATCTTTCCTGGATCTAGATTTGGAGTAGAAATTTGTGAGGCTTTTACCACAAGATCTGAATCTGATGGCATTCCAGGTGGCTTACCACTAGATAAGAATGTCCCTTGCAGCATCCTCATGAACATGAGAGAAGGGACTGTGAGATCCCTACTTCCACTGCAAAAATGCATATTTTTTGTTTGTGTGGAAGTACTAGGTGAAGGATAAGTGTGCATGCCTTGAATCATTTTTGGTTTCCCACTCTTCAAGTTCACCCACTCCATCTGCAAAGCTTTCCAATCAGTGGTAACCTTCCCCAAGGTAATCAACCATTGGACACCCAAAATGATGTTGGTGTCTGGTATGTCAACTACAAAGAAGTGATCCACCAGAGTGTAGGATCCCATAGTGACAAAGAGTGAGGGAGAATATTGCATGCATTGCATGGTGCTATCTCCTGAGACCAAAATAGAAAATCCCTCAAAAGTATCAGTGGGGATTGCTCTCCTTTGCACAAGATGAACATCAATAAAGTTGTGGGTTTCCCCACTGTCAATTAGGACAGATACTTTCTGATTCATGACTGAATCTTGTACTCTTAGGGTCAAGTACTTAGGCACTCCTCTCAAAGATGCAAGAGTCCCACTTATTGGAGCAAAGGCTCTATGCCCCTCTCCGGATGGTGTTTGATCTTCCTCATCATTATCAGCACTGCGACCCCTCCTAGGTTCATCATCTCCATCTTCCTCCTCAAAATATGAGAAGACTTCTATGTAGTGTGCTTTCCCAGCAGCATATCTATGTCCCGGTGTCCATGACTCTTGGCAGGTGAAACAAAATCTCTTCTTTATAACTCCCTCCTGAGTTCAATATCAAGAGGTTTCTTCAAAGAGCTCTCCTTGGAAGGATAAAATTTTCCTTCTTTCCCCTTAGAAAAGTGAGGGGCCTTGCTCTGGAAAGTTGCATTTGCTTTTGGCAAGGCATCTTGGAGGTCTGTAGCCCTCTCAATGGCATCATGCAAAGTGATGGGCTTGGTAGACTTAACCAACCCATGCAAAGGTTCCTCCAGGCCATCAATGAACATGTAGACCCTCCTTGCTACAGATAGATTAGGGGCCATGACTGATAATATCAAAAAATCAGAGATATAAGTCTTTGCATCCCCTGATTGCTTCAGCTTTGCAAGGCTTATGAAGGGTGCTTCAGGATCCTTCTTGTCAAATCTCTCCACCAGTATTATAGTAAACTCAGAATAGGTAGTCACATTGATATGTCCCAATGTAGACAGCCCATGGAACCACCAATTGTGTGCTTCACCTTCAAAGTTCAGCGCTGCAGTCTTGATGGCTTCAATATCAGGGACTTTGTTCAACTAAAAGTAAATATCCAGGTTTTCTACCCATGCCTTGGCAGAAATCGAGGATGATCCATCAAATTTGGGCAAAAATAATCTGCCCATAGAGTGGTGTCTATCCTGATTATGAAATAACCTACCATCTCTATACTGCTGCCTTGGTCTTCTTCTGTCCTTGAGGTGAAAAAAATCTTGGAAACTCAAGTGGTCCTTCAATATCTGACTCTAAGAATCATAATCCACAAAGTAATCTTCAAGGGAATCTTGCTCTTGTGGTCCTTCATTTTCCATAGCCAAGAAGGTAGGCATAGTGAAGCGTTGTGAAGCATGTGGGACTTGTGGCTAGTTCACTGGTTGACCAGTCCAGTGATGAGACATGTCAGAGCTTTCCCTCAGATGAAATATCCCAGGATATTCCCTCATTATTTCCATCATCATATCTTTGATCTCTTTGGAAAGATCTTGAATGGCCACCAAAATACTTCTTGCAAACTCTTCTCCTTATTTGTCACTTGAAGTATTAGGGGCTTTACCCTTGTGTTGATCATCAGTAGTATAATCATACTTCTTACGACTTCTGTTATGATACATATTCTCCCTCTTAGTAAGAGGTTCATCTTCTTCTGAATGCAACATGGCTGTGATGCTCCAAGGAAAGCACAGGCTGTGCCAAGAAAGGAGCTCTGATACCACTATAATATTCCAAATCCATAATAGCACAAAAAGGCTGCTAAAATAACACACTCCTGGGAGATTTATGTATAGAAATGAGTTTACAGCCCTTGGATCCCTTAGATAAACAGATCTAGAGTCTAGATCCAAAAGGGGAGCAAAAACAAATCAAACTAGGTGTGGTAAATAGATCTCCCACCACCTAGTCTAGCTGAAAAACACCCTACAAGAGGGGCTATAGCTATGCACAAAAAACTGATTTGGAAATAACGCAGTATTGGATAGTATGAGAAGGAGGCCATCAAATACTATCAACTTATGATTATACAGTAGCAAATTAGGATTACAATTAATCTCTTTCAATATACAGTAGAATACATGAGACAATAGAGCAAGAGATCTTCAGAAAAGAAGGCTTCAACACATATATAAACTTCCAAAATGGCTTAACAACGTTATTTTGAGGATTTGTAGTAGCTGAATATTACAACTCAGATCCAGGACAAATTTGTGGAGAAAACATCAGATCCATTTCAGATTTGGAAAATAGATAGTCTTATTTACAAGATCCCCTTGGGGTTTTGACCAAATCATGCATAAACAAGAGTAGATCTAATTTTTAAGTTGCAGATCTGTAAAATTATATAGAAATTTCTGAATATGACTTTACATTACAAGAGATTAGATCTAAATATAACATGGATCAACAAGCTAATCCATGGATCACCAAAGTGAGAGGCAAAGCCCAGCACCAGAGATCTCTCATCAAAAATGGGATCAAAACACCTTGTATAACCTCTAATGAAAATACTGTAGTTCCTCAATGAAAATTGTGTTGTAGATTGAATAACATATATGGTGAGTTGCCAAGGTATAGATCTGAAGCAAAAACAGTGGATGCACTCTTCTAGGAGGTTAAAAGACACACTCCATGAGAAGAGGCTCCAATACAAGCTAGATCTCAGCAGATCTAGAATCCAACTTGCTGCAGCTTAAAAAGTAGACAAACCCTCACTAGATCTACACTGCAATTGGAAGTAGAGCTTGGCCCCAAGCCTGATAGTGGATCAAATCAGAAAATAATCCTCCAAGAATCCTCAAGGGAAGAGGTGAAATCCCTGCATAGGAACTCCAAGTGCTAAGTAGCACAATTCTCCACTAAACAACATAGAATATTACTTGTCTAAAAAGACAAGATACTCAGAAATATAATCAATCAACAACCTCCTCTTCCTGCCTTTCCCTTCCTTTTATAATATGAACGCCTTTTCAAACCCTAAACCACCTTAATGAGTTACCTCCTTTCACATGAGGGGCCTCCTTCTAGAACTGTGCTGTCCCTTCATGAGATACATTGAACCTAGGCAGCAGTGTAGATTTGGTCAAGGTTGACCCAGTCTCACAGCTCAAACCCCTTTCACACCTGCAAGTGATTTATTTACATGGCCCTGATTTATCTTTGTTCACATGCACATTCATTTATTCAGTATTTTCAGGAGTTTTACATGTCCTGCTTTATTAATTTATTCATGCAACAGAGAGTAAAAGAAAAATTAATATTCCTCTTATCTTAGGCTAAGTAAGAATATTAGAGGAGGCCAGTTTTGTTGAGGGGGATATGCTCTTATCCACCTCAAACTATTTCAGCTCATAGGATGGAGGCCGATCTATGACATGGGTACATAGAGTTGGCCATGGAGCTATGAATGTTTGAGACTCGGTCACAGGCTAAGTCTACACATCCAGACATATTAGCTCTATTGGAGCAACATAAAGGGGTTTTTGGAGATGTTCCACCAGCAAGGCTGCTAGATATGGGATTCAAGCACACCATTGAGTTGGAGGAGCATGTGAATGTAGTCATCACCACTCCTTATAGGCATCCAAAGAACTATAATGATGAGATAGAGTAGGCCATCCAGGATTTTCTGAGATTGGGGCATCTTCGACCTAGCTCTAGTCCCTTTGCTTCTTTAGTAGTGTTCAGGAAGAAGAAATATGGGATGTTATGAATGTGCATATATTATCGGGTGCTGACTAAGAAGGCTTTGAAGAACATGTATCCCATACCCCACATATATGAGTTGATGGATGAGCTTAGAGGGGCCAAGTGATTCTCTAAGATATATTTATGCTCGGGGTACCACCAGATCTACGTGAGGGAGCAAGAAATTCCCAAGACCACTTTTCGCTTTCATTACGGACATTTCAAGTTCTTGGTGATGCATTTTGGGCTATCCACTGCTCCTGCTACTTTTCAATCTTGTAGGATCCATGTGTTCCATAGGAAGTTGAGGCATTTTTTTTGGTGTTCTTTGATGATATACTCATTTACAGTCTGACATGAGAGGAACACTGCCAGTACTTGGATGAAGTACTATGCATACTTAAGGAGAAACATTTGTACGCGAAGAAGTCCAAATGTGAATTTGGGTTAACATAGATGTTGTACCTTTGGCATGTGATAGGAGAGGATGGAGTGGAACATCGAAGTATTTAAAAAATAAAATGTGATTAAATCAAATGCCCCTCTACGATGGAAATGAAGACCAAAGAAACATTGGTTCATTTTCAATAAGTTTAGCTTTGCAAATGATATCACCAATGAAGACAAATAGATGGAACAACTTGCAAAATTTTTGAGGAAACATGAATTAACTTATTTTATGAATCTTACGTAAAATCAATAAAAATCAAAAGATTAAATCAAAACCATTTTTCTTACTTTGTTGAAGCTCAAATATGTAAAAACCATGCAAGCATAAAATTTAAAAGAAATCAAGTAGTGACCCAATGAAACAATGCACGAATATGATAAAATATTTAAATATTTATTGAGTCAAATCCGATATACCACGAATAAAAATCTATTAGTTCAATGGTATGTGGCTAGTCTTATCCAAAATATCTATAAGCCATTAAGAATGCATGAATTCAAAACTTGTGAAAAGGCTCTCATATTGGCTCGAAGAATTGAAACCGATGATGAAGTTTAATTGAATAAAAAATCAAAAAATAATAATCTTGAAGAAAAACTTTTGAATAATTACAAATTTTTTGATGGTGTTAACATGTTAGAGAAATAATTTATGGTGCAATAATTATTGAATCGAAGGGCACACTGAGGATAATTGTAAATTTTCCAATTACTTTATTCAAAATTATTGATGGGTACAATCTGACATATACTATGACATATGCCAAATAAAATTGAATCATACTACTAAATGTTGTTAGTATAATAGCATAAATCTAAAGAAAATGGCGTGCCCTGTGTGAAGAAAACAACCATTCAACACAATAATGCTAAATCATATGCGAAAAATAATTTGAATTATCATGTTGTCTATCATATGAAAAAAAACTCAATACAACAAGCCAACAATTCAATGCAGAAGAGGAAATGGTTGAGGAGGATATGACGACATAGGTCAAGGATGTAGTCAGGGAAAATAAGGTTTTATTACTTTACTTGTTGGTAACAGGGTAATAAAACCCCTAATTTCCATTTAAAATATAATACTGACCTATTATTTTGTAATATATGTAGCCCGGGGGATCATTCCTTGAAATATTTCCCCAATATCATTGAAAATTTCTTAAAAAATAGAATTTTAAATATACTTCAAATAGTCCCTAAGAAAGATATTCTAAATTCAAAAAACATTCATGTTGTTGCAAGGTCAAGTATAAGAAGAGATAGCAATAGTCATAATTAGAAATTCATCTCACCAACAATGAATATGACTAGACATTTAGATATGCAGGTGAGAATTGATACAATGGAAAGAGCGGTCAAATTATTTATGAAAGGAGTAAAAAAAAAGAGACCGTCGAAGGATATTATTCTAGAAGAATTTTTGGAGCTCTTAAAAGAACAACAATTGGTTGGTTTGCTAGTATATATTTTAAATATGTTAAAATAATGTAATGAAAGCAAGGAGAATTTAAAAAATGTATGACAACTCTCACAAGGAAAGTAAATGGAATATCATGATCCATAAGTCAAATTGGAAATAAATGGTTATATGGTAAGAAAAGTTCTTGTCGACTTTGGGTAACAGGTCAATATTCTCCCTTGTGAAACATGGATTTTATGGGAAGGCTGAATCTACATAGAATGACCAAATATCTCAAGCTTATTAACTAGAGGTTCATTGAAATCATTGGGACTCTAAGACGGGTAAAAACCTTAATTATGGGAATCTTGACAACAATCGACTTTGAGGACATTGAGTTAGTCAATGGTATATGTAACAACCCTTGTGAAAATTCCATGTAAATAAAGTTAATAAAGGAAAAATAATAACCATGGTTAGGGGACACATACTCCAAGCTAAATTTTGGGAAAAAACATCCTAGTATGGGTGTTCATTTGCTTTATTATGGCTAAATATATTGGTAAAGGAAATGGCTAAGGATTTGAAAAGGTAAAAGGTATTTTTGGCACATTTATTTATGAAAACAATGGAAATTAGGAAAAAAGGAAGGTTAAATACCACAATTTGTATGTGAGGAGGAAAATGAAGGGAAAACAATGGAAACTGAAGAAAATATAGGCCAAATTAATAAAAAGGCTTCTAAGGATCACTTGGTAACTTTTTTTTAGTTCCTGGATTTTTGGTTAGTTCAATTTTGGAGCTCTATATTTATTATATCTCTCACACTCTTAGAAATTTAGAGTTTTATTGGAGCATTTAAGCTTGGATCGAGAAAAGGAAAAGAATGCAAAGAGGAAGCAATGATAAATAAAGGAATAAAAATGTCAAGCAACTGCAATGTATTTACTTGCAGGTATCGATTTGCATGTATGATTTCCTTTCTCTATTTGGCATGCATGGTTATGCATGTGTGTTCTTGGTTCTTGTTGTCATTGGAATGAGTATTTCCAGGTGCAAAAATTTTCTTCATCCTTTTCGTTCCATTTTCAGATCACCTTGGTGTAATGTGGTTTTCATGTTTGGTTGACTTGGATTGTTGAATGGACTCAAAACTGAGTGGGGTGGTATTAGGATTATTTATAAGGATTAGGAATCTTGGGATGGGATACATGATAATTCATGGATGTGAACACCTCAATTGAGCCTAGGAATCCCTTGATTGGTGAATGGCAGGATACATGGTAAAGCTTAGTAGTGGTACCCTTGATTAGGCCTAAGAAACCTAGATTGGGATACACGGTAAAGCCTAGAGGGTGGAGACCTCATATGCCAAGAAATCCTTTGAATGGTAATGGCGGGACACATGTTAAAGCCGAGAGGTTGGGACATAAAAATTCCTCACGGTTTAGGTGGAGAGAGACAATGGAATACATGCTAGTTTATGGCCTAGTGATTCGGTGAGGATTGATTTAAATCATATTTCTATTGATGAAGGTGAGGTAGTTTAGCCTTGGGAAGCCATGATTGGTTAATTTTTTCAAGCAACACATTCATGCTTGGAATATGGCATGGGGGTGATTGGCTGAAGAGAGGTTTGTCTCAACCAATCTATAGGGTTGACTTTTGCATTCATTAATAAGATTTTATCCCCTTTGTATTTTATGCGTAAATGTATTGGATTCTATGTAGAAATTATGGTTGTTGTATCCTTATTATTTATGTTGTTTATATGCTCATTATGAATGTGTTTTATGATAGTGAAAATGTATGGTTCTCATCATGTTTTTATTTGTAAATGAATGAGCAATAAATATATGAACTAAAAAATGATAATTCAGCGAATGATATAAGGCATCAATTCTTCTTAGAAATTCTCATATAAGTATGAGACACATATGCTTAGATATGTTGTTTAAACTTGTAGAATCCATAGTTGTGACATGTATGATGACATGTCTATGAGGGTTAGTGGGTTTCTAGTCAAGTCTCTGCTCAATAATTTGTATTGGCATAATTGTTTCTATGTTTAATTTCATTTCTATAAATTTTATGAAATTATGGGTAGTGAATGGGTCCTAGCCCTAGAAATCAATCTTAAATATCGTAGGCACTGGTATAGCATTGGCAGAAAAATACTGCAGTCACACCCATGTAGGCTCATGGTAGCGACTAGGGTTCTCAGTTGCTTGGAGGGAGTGTCAAGGGAGCAACTTGGGCTCTAAGTCCTATACTATCGAGTTCACTAAGGGGTCGGTCACCTAGAAAGGTGGGGTAGCTCCTGAAGGTTATTTTGGTTGTGCTTTATGGGTTCTGCTTCCTTAAGGTGACCTACGAGGTTGAATAATATCATAGTTGCCTCTCGTCACATATTTACCCCAATGGAGCTGTATGTTTTGGTAAATGTGGGAGGATGGTGTTAGATAGTGCTACCAGAGCATGGTTCACCACTTGGGTTGGGTGGGTTGTATGTTGGTCATGAATTCATGTCGGTTGCATATGTTTTCTCATGTTTATGGTATATACACTAGCTTTGTATGCATGGTGTTGCTTAGGGTTGTAGTGGTGTTTCCATGTGAAAGTTAACGGTGTTGTTGTTGGATGTGTTTGTCATGAATTTATGTCAGCTAAACACTAGATATGAATGTCAATATCTATATGAAATTTTTATGTGTGCATGTCACACATATTTTATTATGCATGCATTGTGTCTAGTTGGTGTTAAGGTTATAGTTGATATGCATGAGGTAATGATGTGTGGTGAGTATAGTCATGCATTGAAAAGTAGATAATGATTAATTGATAATATGATTATGTTTATATATATATGTATGTATTTCCTTAATCTGGTCGATTCGCAGAAAAGATATCCTCCCCGAATTATACTAAGGTACGTTGGCTTGTTTATGATTTGGTTTAGCTGACATAGTATGCCTTGCAGGAAGAGATCAAGATGACTAGCAAGATGGTAGACTACATATATTATCCCTATGAATCAAATGAGCAGCTTGGTGTTGGGAACTCTTCTGACTTAACATACACATTAATCACTTTGAAGGAAGAAACTAAGGAGTTTCAAAGTAGATAATGACAAAATAATGTGCGCACCATAGAAAAAATAAAAAGTCAATGGAGTGAGTCTTTAGAGTTTGTCATAATTATAGATACACAGACCACCCGAGATCATCTATCTACAGGAGGATGGGACTAATGGCAAACATGGCAGTAGGTATCATTCTTATGTGGAATTGTGATCTACGGATAAACCAAATTACCTAAGTGTGGTGCTAGTCACTTAGAACAATAGAGGAAAGAATTACTATCACTTTCTCTAAAACAAGCAGATATACAGAACGGTGAAAGAGCCTACTTGTGATTCAATCACTTCTCCTTCTCCTTTTGTCGTTATTTTCATCGCTCTCAATCCAATCCAAAATGCTAGATCGATTACTGCAAACACAAATAGAGAACAACAAACAACATGCAATATACAAATATCTAATTATATTACTCAATCAAATCGATTAGATATGAAATACATACATCATTCAAGAATACATTGCACAAGAAATAGACAAATATGTATGGGAAAATGAACAACAATCTTTATTAAAGAGTACAAGTGGGAGGTTACAACCAATATATCGATTTTTTTCCAACCAATTCCAGCTTCATTTTAGCCTCATCACATCCAACATCATGCCAGTAGCATATCAGTACTTTCACTCTTTTATCACATGAGAATCCAACAACATAACTTTACCAAAATTATTCCTCTTCTATCACTAGGATATGTGCTCAATTTATAGGGAAACTGGTGGTAGTTTCTCAATGAATAACATTATAATAATAGGCAAGACACGTTACCAAGTTCAATGGTGTTATATGGACCCTTGCATTCAAATTGTGACACATATGGACTCTTCTAGAAGGCACTGGCCATGTGGAGATTCCTAAAACAATAAGAATTTCACTCCTAGGTGACGAATGCACTCTTGAATGTTAGGAAGTGCACTACAGTGCACCCTTGAATGGAGGATTTGGCACTGCAACGCAATAAGTCCCTTTAGAGGCTACGTTGGTGAGTCAATAAGTGATATAACGTATACTTCAAACCTTACAAATCTCACAGTAGAAGCCATGAATAATTTTTTATTCTCTTAGGGCATATAACAACTGAAATATAAGGGGATAGGCGGTATTTCATTGGTCCTGTGGATGATGTCCAGTTTGAGCAGTTCATGGTGGATGATGCCCAAATTGACCTATAACAATTGCACCCTAAAGTATTAATTCAAAATAATAGTAATATTTGGATGAGATGCTTTACAATTGGATGAGCTTGAACTGAAGTTGAGTGGTGACCTACATCCATTAGGGGAATTTTGAGGTCTAAAATGGACCTCCTAAGGAAAATTTACAATCAAAATTCACTTTATGTAAAGAAATCACATTTTAGGGGATGGCATCATCCCCAATGGTTGAAGTGGCATTGCTTGATTTAAAGGTACTTACTTTTCACATTCTTAATGGTGGATAAAAACTCATTGTTAACCATGGTAGTGCTATAAGTACTTTTAAAGTCATAAAGTAAAGTACTAATAATAAATGTCATTTCACACTTTTTGAATAAAATATTATTATTGTCATTTCATACCTTTTGAAAGAAGCAATGCATATCCTTACATAATCCTCATGTGTTTACACATTTTTCAATAAATATTATATTTGTATATTTTCATATATTTATTTTTAAATTATATATTCATCTTATTTTATTTAATATTATATATTCAAATTAATTCTAAGTTAATATCTATAAATATGTATTATACATATGAGATCAAAATAAATAAAAATGTAACCATGTAATTTTAGGATAAATCAAGTCTATGAATAACACTATTATAATATTAATAACAATACAAACATATTAGAATTAAAGTAAAAAGGTATATTAGTTTTGTACGATGAAAAAATGTACATTATTTTTGTATGTTAAAAAAATATATATTAGGTTCAACATAGTTTGATGCAAAAAAAGTGTAAAATTTCAATGTATATAAATCTTATATTATACTTATAAATATAAATTAAATCTATTTTAATAGTTTTTTTCTTTAATTTTAAATAAAACTCAATTAATGTCATTATGATTATATTAATATTATATATTATTTTTCATAATATTATGAAAAATAATCTAAATGCTATAGAATATATATTATATTCCTTTATATATATATATATATATATATATATATATATGCTCTAAATCAAATCAATTCAATAAGTAATATAAAAAAAATACATAAAATGATATATTACATCTATTATATTATATTATTTGATTTTTATATAGTATATTAATTACATGTTATTATATAATTTTAATAATATAAATATTAATTAAAAGTATATTCTACAATTAAAAATTTATGAATTTATGTTTATAATTTATAGTTTACTTTAAGTTATTTAAGTACAAAGGACAACTACATTAGTTGTTCAATGATAATGACATTTTCTTGAAAAGGTCATTCTTATTTATAGTCACATCAATACAATTTTTTATTAATTTTATTTTGGTACATCTTTTCAATTGAATTTAACCATGCTTACATGGATTATGGTGCAAAAAGTAAAATGCAAATTTATAAATATTTTTTTATTGGTTTAGCTATTATTTTATTATTTTTTTAGGAGGCCCATTTTAGATCTTAAAATTCCCCTAATTATTCTTACAATGCATTACATCATGATATTCTCATCTTGATCACAAATTGCTGAGGGAGGCATTTCTATGCTCAACACATAAACTATCTAATAACATGTACATAGTTCAGAAAGTTGTCTACATTGAAATGCTGCCCAATACAAACATGCCTACATATATAGGCCCATGTTTAGATTACGATATGTTTGTAAAGTCATTGTACAGATGATGTGTACAACAATCCTGAAATCGCAGCCTAGATGGATGAAACTAGATCTGGGGTCTTCTTATCTCGTTCACTCGATTGTTCATGTACAAGTCTAGCCATGCGAATATATGATTTGTAGTCGAACATGGAAATACATCATTTGATTACCAGCCATTGATGTGAGTTGTTAACAAACGCAAGTGAACCACCATTGATGTTAATGGATCTCAGGGTACTACAATACAGTTTTCAAGGCGTGAATAGATGATTTGATGTCAAACACAAAACAAAATATTTCGGTCAAAGCTACGGAAGTGAGGAACTTGTGGATAATGTAACAAGCCTCATGGTACTAGAAGATGATGTTTCTAAGTAAACTTCCTAGATGATGATCTGTTGTTGACAGGAAGCCAGTTAATCATGAAATGGGAGTTATTGATTTCAAAGACAAAATGTGACGTGATATAGCAATGTTCCGGGATGACTGTCATGAAAATGAAGGTTTATGAGTATTGGAGAAAGATGAGTATTCACTGGATGACTTCTCTTGAACATATCAACGACAGTGAGATGAGTTGGAAACATTGACGCAAAACCAAAGTGAAGGTATGACGAACCATAGGTATGAATGAACCATCAAGAAGATTACCCAACCCAAAAAGTCACGATGATGGAGTGAAAGTCTCATGTTTAAGAGTGACATGCTACCATAAATTGTTTTGGTCTCTTTCCCAAACGTTCCCCAATCATTTGTCAACCATTACCTCTTTAGTTTTTAACAAGCTTGAGGAGGATAGCATATGCTTGATTTTTAATTTAACCCTTCGAGTGAATGCATCACTATTTAATAATTTAAGTCTAGTGATAAATGAAACTTGATTATTGCCATGATCGAAAAGCCTATCACTATTTTATGTTTTAAGGAGCCTAACGACAATGACAACCCAGTCCTTTTTCATATTTAGAGAGTTTGAAAAAGAGGAAAAAAGAAGACTCCATGAGTCCTTGTTCGTAAATTTGTCACTCAGGTCCGAAAATGTGTAAAATGATATTTGAGAGAACCTCCTAGCCATGTTTGAATAAGGTTTTCATTTTTCATAAATAATCTATCTCAGTCTAGAAAAGGGTTAAACTTATACTGAGTAGATGTCGTTTCATTTAATTTTACGAGCTTGAAAATAAAAATTCTCGGAAATATTTTCACATTATCAGAGTCTGAAAAGAGCTAAAAGAAGACCCCATTGGTTCCTTTTTCACCATTATCGAAGCTCGAAAAAGAGATAAAAGTGTGCTTTAAGTCCTTTTTCATTTTTTATCAAAGCTCAAAAAATAAGGATAAAAGTATGTGGTCAAATCATTCTTGAATAAGTGTGCACGACTAATCTGCTATATCAGCTGTAAAAACTATTCAGAACAACATCAAATGGATTAAAAATACCTTATTCATAGCAAAAAGTGAATAAAAACCATAGCCATAGCATTAAATGTGATTTTCAATAACCAAATTGACTAATTAAAAGAGTTTTTACTGTTCATTCTTACCATCTGAAATTTGGAGCTCTAAACCAGTTTTCCCACAAAATTTAGTTGTTGATTGCGATAGATTTAGTGGACAATTTTCCTCATCGTTTGATCTAGGTTGGAGCTATGAACCTCCTCTTCCCTTTAGTAGCATTTATATTTCATTTCATTGCAATTTTTTATGGTTTTGATCTCCTTAGGGTAAATCTATTTTTCTCAGAGGGAAACGCACCCTTGAATGTCGAAAGGTGCATTGCAGTGCACTAGAATTGAAGGCCGGGTGCATATGCAATGCACTGTCCCTTGACCTGGTGTGCGTTGGGCCAATTTCCATTCTTTCTCGTATTGTCTACCTAAATTTTGCCTATTTTTTTGAATGAAATGGATCCTTATGAGTCTTATGATTGTGTTTCATGTATTCATCAGACCAAAATGACGATTACATGGAGGGAAAGAGAACATGAGGAACAAAACATTATTTTCGTAAATGATTCAGGTATGATAAGAGCCCTCAGATATTGTGGGTTGTTAAAGTAGTTCATACTGTCAGGTATGGGGCAACAAAGGGAACTATTGGAGTTCATTATTTGTTCATGGGATCCAGCGATACATGATTTTCACATTGGTGAAAAATTGGTCCCAATATTATTGGAGGATAGTTATTTTCTCATAGGATTATCAAGGATAGGTTCACCCATTTCTCTTTCAATATTTTCTCTTGGAGGAGAGAGGGTGAGAGATTATATATTGTAGTATTTCAATCCAAGGACTGAACCTAGAAAGGATGGAAAAATAAACATCCACAATGTACGTGACTTGCCTTTGAGGACCATCCTCTTCACTATCGCAAAAATTGTTGGTACTTCTACACTACATGTGGCAAACAGATCTTACATGCAGTATGCACTAGAGTTTTTGGAACCAAAAAATTTTAACTAGGCTGAAGTTGTCCTCTTTCAAATGAAAGAAAAAATTATCAAGGCAGAGGGAGTAAGGAAGAATAATTTCAACTATGGTTCGATATTGATTTATTTTTCCTTAGAGTGGATTCCATTGATGCAGCCCCAGCATGTGACACTAGGTATATCTAGCCCTAGAGATCCAAGGATGTAGAGATGGGTAGAACTAATGGCTAGACATGTTGGTCAATCAACCATCATATTCATGACTACATTCTTCGCCTATTTTAGGCAAAAAATGGTCGCCATTGATGATTATGCATATGCAGGAATAGACTTTCAAGGAGATCAAGTTTTGGCTCTACAAAATGATGCTCAATGGGGTGTAATTGTTAAATATGTTTTGACCATGTTTTTTATTTTTATAAGGTTTATACATGTTTTTTTATTTTTATGTTTCCAAAGACTAAACTAAAGTTCTTATGTAATGCATATGTAGGTCGATTTCGACCAGTGGGTTAGCCAGAGCAGAGAGAAGATGAGCTGGCAGAGAGAGCTCTCGGGAGAGCATTCTTTGGGGATTTGGATATGACCGAAAATCTTGTTGAGGTACAACATCATATAGAGGGATTGACTCTCAAGATTCCAGATTTCTAGATCGAATAATTACCTATGAGACTACAACACCACACTATTGGAATTCCTAACTGTTGGAGATGGTTATTCCATAGGATATCTAAATCAGTAGCATGTTATCATGAGCATCACTAGTTTACTTTTGAAATTTTGCATAAATTTTTAGGTTAGATGACCAATGTGTCTTAGGCACAAATTTTGTTAAAAACTATAACTATCTATCTATTTGTTTTTAGTGTTTTCTTATGTTTATTGCACAATCCTATTCAATTATGTGATGTGAATTGAAAATATGTCTTTACATGTGTTGAAAATGTATGTTTATAACATAATTCTCTAATGAATCAGTTAATGTGTTCAATTTTCTGGAAATGTGTTGATATTGAATGAAATAAAAATGTCTTTCCAAAAGTAAAACTCTTAGGAACATACGATGTAATGTTGGATTTATGAAAGTATAAACACTAGTAAGTTGCAGTAACACAAGTTGTGATTCTAACCTAATGATGTTGGTTAATACCGAATGAAATGGCATCAAAGAAAAGTTCGATGAACATGCTATACTCAATGATATTGTTTGTATATCGATCGATACAAATCCCTTGAAAAGTCACTAACTCGTCGTTTGGAGCGAAAATGGCCCATGCTGTAGAGGATAAATTATGCATACTATGACTAACACCATTAAAATACCCAATGAATGGTTCCAAAGATTCATACATTTGTGATGAAATGTAAAGAGGATTAGTAACTTCAATAAAAATCTAGAAAAACAAACTAAGACAGTAAATGCAAATCAACCACATATATACAATATAATACAAAAATTCACTACGCTCATGTTTAAGCATATAACGTTTGAGATACAACTCATTTCAGGGTTGTGCCAATGGAATTCCACCATAATCTACCAACTCGTAGGTGCCCTTAGCAAAAAATATTTTGACAATATAGGGGCCATGCCATAACGGCTCAAATTTTTCTATGCCTATTATGTCAGCTTCCTGATCATAAAGTAAGACTAGGTCATCCTCTGAGAAGATGCAAGCCTAGATTTTCTTGTCGTATTGCGCCTTTATACGTCTCTTATGTGATTTGTTGGCTAATGCAGCTTCACAATGCATTTCATCAAGATGGATGAGGTTAAAAAGACGCGCTTCTTGAGAAGAGGTGCCAAGTAACAAGTCAACGATGAGTTTTAAGGACAATATTTCACACTGGATAGGCAAGATAGCTTCCAGACCATACACCAATTGAAAGGGGGTAAATTTGGTTATGTTTCTCACCAAGGTTCGGTACACCCACAAATCTGAGTACAAGATCAAATACCAATTTCATTTATGAACTCATACCATTCGTTGAATCATTTGTTTCAGAAATTTGTTAATAGCCTCAACTTTTCCATTGGATTGTGGATAATAAGGATTAGAACTATCATGTGACAATCCAAATTCGGTAGTCAAATAATTCATCATGTGATTGTGGAAATTATTACCATGATTTGTGACTATATCCTGCGGAAGACCAAACTATGAGATGACATGATTGAAAAGGAATAATGCAGTTGTTTCACCTGTGTTGTTGAATGTAGGAATCGCTTCAGCCCACTTGGTAAATCAGTCTACTATGAAAATAATATAACCACCCCCCCCAAGACGAACGAGGGTTGCAGGTCATGAAGTCAATGCCCCATTTTGAAAATGGTCCCACAGTGACAACAAGATGCATCGTTGCTGGCAGTTTGCGGAATTTGCAATAAAATATCTGGCACATGTGACAACTTTTGATCGCGAGGATGTATTCGGGAAATATGGTAGGCAGAAAGTAAGCAATGCAGAGTATCCTCCACGCAGTAGTGTATCCATAAAAGTGTCCACTAGAAGCCCCAACATGACAATAATTTAAAACATTTTCGGCCTCCTCATGAGTGAGGCACCTCCTTAAAATAATATCGACACCACGACCATAAATTTTATCACTGACAATCAGATAATCTTTGGCTTGGTATCGAATATTTCGCCATTCAGAGTGAGAGAAATCAGGCCGAACATCCTGGGTCTTGAGATAAACGATAAAATACCCATACCAAGGATCAAATGATTCAACAGAAATAGAGACTCATCATGGAATGATGGTTTCGATGTAGTAGCGGTACTATCAGAGGGAAATTCACACAAAAGCTCAGCCAAAACTAAAGACTTCTTTGAATTGGATTTGATGAATTCCAAATCAAACTCCTGTAAAATGACAATCCATTTTGAATAATTTCCCCCAACATTTGACGTGATAGAATGGAAGTCATGGGGTTGCAATGAAAAATGATAATAGTCTTCCGAAATACATTATAATGGATAAATATTTGGAAATATTGAACGACCGCGAAGGCAAGCTTTTCGACAGATGAATACTTCACTTTCGTATCATTGAGATTACAACTCAAATAATATATCAAATGTTCTGTCCCATCTTCTACTTCAACCAACACCATAGCAATGGTCGTATCAACCACAATCGTGTATAAGAAATAATCACTTTGATAATTTGGGGGATACACTAATGATGCCCAGAAAAGTGTATCCTTGACAACATCAAAAGAATATTGTGGAACCTTACCCTAATGGAAGGGAATCCCATTTTTCGAGAGCCGAGTAAATACTTTAGCCATTTTGGCGTAGTAGGGTATGAGCCTCCTTAGGAAGTTAGCCTTTCCTTTAAGTTTCTGTAATTGAAGAAAATTTGATGAGAGGGAAAATAAAAAATGTCTTGGACCTTTAGTGGGTCGATTCGAATTCCTTCTCTTGAGACGATGAATCCTAGAAAATGACTAGAACCAACACAAAACACATATTTATATGGATTGAGGAGTATTTTGTAGTGTCGAAAACATAGAAAGATAGCTCTCAAATGCATCGGGTGATCAATCTAGTTTCGTGAATGTGCAGGTATATCGTTTAGATAAGGTTGAGCAATGTGCTTGATGTCATTGAAAGCATAATCCATTGTTCTTTGAAATGTTGCCCCAACGTTCTTTAAACCAAATGGGAGTTTCTAATAAGAGAATGTGCCCAAGGGATAGATGAATGTTGTCTTATATTGGTCCTCTAGGCAGATATTGATTTGATTGTAGCCAGAAAATTAATCCATGAACGAAAATATTTCACATCCAACACAATATTCAATAATCTGGTAGATAAAGGGAGTAGGATAGTTGTCTTTTGGAAAAGTAATATTGACATCCCAATAATCGACACACACTTTTATTGTCCCTTGTTTCTTCATAACAAGAAAAATGTTGGAAACTCAATCAGTTAGCAGAATAGGGTAAATGAAACCATCATGCAAAATTTTTTCAACTTCTACTTTAATGGAAGTGGACTTCCTCTGATGAACAAGACGAAGGCATTGACGTACTAGTTAGACATCAGGGTACATTTTAATGGTGTGTTCAACGATACCAGTATCTGTGCTTGGAATTTCCTTGTAAGACCAAGAAAATATATCATGAAATTCAAGAAAGAGAGAGCGATAAGTTTCAAGTTCTGAGGAAGAATAAGACACGCTGACATGAATGTTTTCTACAATGTCAGGTTTGGCTAAGATATCGATAAAAATGGTTTCTTCGATATTTGATAAATTTCGCTCAGATTCGATTGCATTGATGGGAAAAGAATTCTAAAATAATGTTTTGATTGATGGGTGATATAGTTAAATAAGATTATCTTCTTCGTAATCCTAAAGATGGGAATGATGATGATGATCTTCCCATGGTTATCCTTCTGGGATCATGGATTCCACAATATTATCATCTGTCAAGAAAGTGCATGGAAAAGAATCAGATGGAGTACCAAAATCTAATGAATGATCAACCCAAATGACCAGCAATGATGATTTCAGATTTGTCACCCAAGCCATGTAGAGTGATTTCTATGCCAACCCAATTAAACTGGGTGACAGAAAATCACCGAACGTAACAACCTCAGAATCACCCGTAATATTCCTTAAGCCAGACGAAGTAAAATATATCATGTACCAGGTTTGTATGTTTGCAATTTTTGTCGACATCGCAGGAAGAGGTAATGCAAAGGTTCCAATGAGGGAAGAATATTTTAATAGTCCTACACCAATATTCTGAAGTGCTAGTTGGGGAGCGTGAACTAACATAACACTTCCAGTTACCTGGGAACTGGAGGCAAAGAAGGAGAGTTGATTGATGACTGTGATAACACATTTATGTGGAAAGGCAATCATTCTAAAATATGTATAGATGATCACAGTCATAGCATATACCCATGGCCTTCCAAGTAAAATGTTGTAGTTAAGGGGTCCATCAATGACCTAAAATTCAACATTTACTATTTTCCCCTAGTTCGATATGCATGTTGTCGATGAAATTGCAAGGCTTATATGTACGACCGTCAAAATATTTCAACGTCGTAGGCGATTGAGATAGGCGTGATGAGCTAGGTGACTTCCAACAGTTTAGGGACATAATGGAGGTAGATGCTCCCTCATCAATGGTAGTAAAATGAACGAGGTGATTAAGAACATTTATGGAGAATGGAAATTATTCTAGTAATTGTGGCATATAGCCTGTACGATTAAAGACTACAATATTAGAATATGAAAGTTAAATTCCACCATTTTTCGACAACAAAGCCTACTTCTGGGAGGGAAAATTTTGAAGCACGTTAAGCGTTGGGTAGCTGAAGGAGATTGATCCCAATCTTTAACTATATTATCATTTTTAGTAGTTTGGGCTCGAGGATTGAATGTCGATTTATGGATGGCTCCCTTTGATGGATTTATTGTTAACTCAGGAATAATAATTAGAGGAATAGAATCCATAGAGGGATTCGTGGTCGAGGTAGTAGGTTGATCATTATCCTCACTACCTTAATATTCGTTGAGCGTTGACACCAAAAAATCAGTTGTTGGCTTTGTAATAGATAACATAAGAACTTCAGAACTAGAAGTTACATCCATAGCAACAGAGTTTGTGTTTAGATTCGAAAATGGATCTGTCAACACAACGGATGCATGCGACATCTTAATCAATTTTGAGACGTTGACGTGGTGAGTAAAATCTCGAACAAAGTGCTCCTTACATATTATGCAAGGGTAACTAGGTTTTTGATTTGAAGTTTTCTGAATAGATGATCATTCCTGTGGGGCAGAAGTTTTGTTTTTCTTTGATTTCCCCTTTTTATTAATTTCAAGTTACTTGTCACTTTTTCCTTTGTCAGATGAAAAAACATGCATTTCAGAAGAATTTGCATGATAAGATGTAGTAAAGTGATGCGTGCTTGCAGTACTGATCATACCATTGCTGGTATGAGATTCCTTAGATGGAGGAGGAACAATAAAATTAGATCGCGATGCATTTGGATTTTTCTCGTAGGGCGTGCCAAAATGAGTGTAAATCAAATCTAAGTACTGGGCAGGAGAAATGACCTGATATTCAGTGGCGTCACCACCCTTAGCCACATCCTCAGTTATAGATGGTAACAAGGACTTAATGAACCACTCAACAAGGAGCTAATCAGGAACAAATATCTTAACCATTCTATGATGATGATGCCACTCATAAATATGATTAGTAATGTGAGTAGAATTAGTCTGTTTGAAATTGGTCAAGATTTCAATTCCAGTTTCATATCATATGGGTAACTGGAAGTGGGTCAGAAAGGTAGTAGCTAAGGCAGTGAAATTATTAAGTGAAGCTCTTGGTAACTCAATGTACCATTTCGTGGCCGAACCAGTGAGCGTACGCTGGAAAAGACGTAGTTGAAAAAAGTCATCATTTAAGGAGTTGGATAAACACCAAAAATGATAATTCATAACATGCATCAATGGGTCTTCTCCAGGTTTTTCAGTGAACTTAAGAATATCCGAGGGAAATTTATGACGTATCATTAGCCACCTTGGAGCATAAGTGATTGGATCATTTGTAAGATGGTTTAAATTGGGTAATTCTAAAGTTTCAACAAAGGGCAGCAGTCGACTTAAGTCAGCTTGATCATAGCCAGGGTACGATGGACTTGCTTAGGCAATAGGAATTTGAGAACCAGTAACCCAGATAGGGTTTTTTTGATAAGCAAACTCTTGAGGATTCTATTGACCAAAACCTAGGTAAGATACTTGTTGAAATGAGGGTTGTCACATTTGCGCTTCTAGATGCCAAGGTTTCTCTACACCAATATTATAACCCAAAATTGAATAGCTTGGATTTGGTTGTGAATAGGTAAAACCTAGTTGTGGCTGTGATAACCCATAATATGGTAATCCAACTTATGAATAAATAATTCCAGACACAGGAGGTTGTTGTAAACCAACCGAAGGAGTTAGAGTCCGAGGGCACAATTATTGAGGGTATTTTGTGGAAGGACCCACCTGAGATGGTTGAGGTATACCACTTTGACCTTGTAATAGAGGTAAGGATGTATTAACAAGTGTAGTAGATGTGGGTGCAACAGGTTGAACCACTAGATATGATTGCACAACCGTTTGTGGTTTGATGGGTAGGGTGGGCTGACACTGACAAAAAATAATTCTAACATTAGTATGACCAAATAAAGATGGATTACTATCAAAATGGGTGACCACAGGTTGCCCCCAAAAATGAGGAGTATAATAAGATGGAAAATATTGTTCTCCAAATACCAGGAGTCTAGTTGAAATTGGACTGGATGGAATATACCCACATGGACTAGCTTGATATTGCCCCGATGATGTATAGAAAGTATCAAGTTGTTTAGTACTAATTAGAGATGTACCATATAGAATACTAGATGATGACATTGGTGAAGTCCATGGGTTTGAGAATGCACCAGAGAAGGTTCCAGATAAATATTTATAACTAGGTGGGATGGAAGGGCCTCCATATAAATGTGACTCTGGTGAAGTTGTTAACATCAATAGGGTAGCAATACCAGGTGCTATTGCAACCGGAGTATATGGTACAATCGAAGATGTTGTCTCAGCCATGGTCATATGACCCAATGTATACCCTACAGAATATCGTAAATATAAAGCTCTGATCCAAAATGAGTTGGAGTAGAAGGCATTTCATCTTGAGGTATTTCTTCAATTGAAATCAAATCAGGTGGAAGGATTTCACCGTTAGGCTTGAATTATATTTCAGGTGGTTTCCTGCAGGAAATGAGAGACTCAATAGCTAATATATATTGTGGGGAAACCGATACAGGAACAAATTCTAGTTGTTTTTCTTTAGGATTCAGATGTTCTGGTAAAAGAACGACCTGGATCAAATTCGAGTTGAACAATGTCGTGTTCAGGAGGAATTGTCTCATTGATTGGATGGATCATGGCCACAGGCAGCTGTGAGGACTTTGTATCAAAAACAATAGATGAACCAATATTTGTAGAAACAACACGAGATGACTCTAGTATATGTGAGGATGATGTCCCACCAGAGGTACTGATAGTACTAGTTTTTATAGAACGATGTCGTCGTCGCCAACTAGAGATGGCTTCTAGTGGTAAAGGTGGTTTAAGTGATATTATATGAAAACAAAGGGGAAAGTGATGTTCTTTTGCCACGATGACTGATTTATTTTATGACAAAAAAAAAGAGCGTAATTCTCGGCAAAAGGTTTACCAAGTAATTGTGAATTGCATAATACCTCCTGGTGAACCAAGAAGTACAGGCAGACAATCTCCCTGAATGCTATGTTCAGTGTATCAAAATCTACAAGGCGGCTGATTCGGTTACCTATGGATGGATAACAACCTAAATTTGTCTGCCCAAATATACCCGATGGTACGTGGAGGCCCAAGTCCATATTATCACTGTCTAATGTGAAAACGCACAGTAAGAGCACCCCTTATACTTTTCGTACTAGAACACTGCCCTATATATCTGAAGGTACGTGGACTTGCTACAATATACTTATGTACGTTGAGTGAGGTATCACACTCGAAATGTATCACAAACAAGTTAGCGACAGCTGCTATGTTTAATGACGTCGGAAGAAGTCTCTAGCCTAGACCTTCTAAATGTTATCTTTAATGTTACAATGATTTCTTAGGTAAATTGATGTAAATTTTATGTTGATCATTTTTTAAATTTTGTCTTTGAGGTTCATTGCAAGATGTGATGGAAATTCCTAAAAATGAAAACTAAATGATAAGAAAACTTTTCAATTTAGCTTTTTCAATGAAAATCATAGCTACTAAGGGAAAGAGCAATCAGTTTTTAGAGCAAACAACAAAGAGCACAAAGTAAACTGTAGCTTTCCTAACTTGTTCCTATGCAACACACACAATTCACTATATGTACATGCATGTTTTTCTTTTCAGCACCGTTAATGTGAATGGAAGGAAGGAAACTATACTCATAAATCAATAAAACAAGTTTTCTTCATTGAGAAATGAGGAATAAAACAACAATTTATCTTTTAGGAAAAATGAAGAATGGAACTACATTTTTTCCTACAGGAAATGAGGAATGAAACAAAAATTTTCTTTTCGAAAAAAATTTGATCTAATGCAGAAATCAAATACTTTGAATTTTATTTTCCAATGATAAATAAAAAACACTAAAGAGACATTGAAAAAATTTACTTTTCAAAGTAGGAAGAATCAAGAATGTTTACTGGTCTCTAAGAGGTATCAAACATTTGAGAATACAACAAACAAATGGATTAGAATGAGAGAAATGAAAAAACTAGATGGAATTTGGTTGGTTGAGGGGGAGATGCAGTCTTTAAGGGGATACAGTGCATTTCAGAGCACCCCTGAGTGGGAGATAGTGCGCCGTAGCGCACTTTGTCTTGACCAACAGTGCGTTGGGTGCAGTAGGTATTCAAAAAACAAGAAACAAAACAAACTTCTAATGCAATTATTTCATTCAAATGTATAATAACTAAAAGTAGATGCTACTGATGAGGATAAAAAAATGAGAAAACACCAGGAATGATAGGATAATCCCCATTATGGTCGCCAATTTGTTATACAATTGTGATCTACAGATAAACCAAATTCCCTAAGTGTGATGCTAGTCACTTAGAACAATAGAGGAAATAATTACTATCATTTTATCTAAAAATAGTAGATATACAAAATGGTGAAAGAGCCTACTTTTGATTCAATCACCTCTCCTTCTCCTTCTGTTGTTGTTTTCGTCGCTCTCAATCCAACCCAAAACACAAGATTGATTCCTGAAAACATAGACAACATGAAATATAAAGATATCTACTTACCTTACTCAGTCAAATCAATTAGATATGAAATACATACATCATTCAAGAAAACACTGCACAAGAAATGGATACATACATTGTATGGGAAAATGAACAACAATCTTTATTAAAGAGTAGAAGGGGGGCGGTTACAACAAGCGAGCTCCAACTTCATTCCAGACTCATCACATCCAAAATAATACCAACAACATATCAATAATTTCACTCTTCTATCACATGAGAATCCGACAACATAACTTTACTAAAATTCTTCCTCTTCTAGCACTATGATCTGTGCTTAATTTATAGCGAAACTGATGGTATTTTCTCAATGAATGACTTTCTAATAATAATAAAGACATGTTACCAAGTTCAAAGGTGTTATATGGACACTTGGATTCAAATTTTTACACATATTTAATCTTCTAGAAGGCACTGAACATGTGTATATTCTCAGAACAATGAGAATTCCTCTCCCAGGTGACCAAAACACTCTTGAATGTTGGGAAGTGCACTGCAATTCACCCTTGAATGGTGGATTTGGCACTACAATGCAATTAGTTCCTTTATAGGCTATGTTGGTGAGTCAATAAATTATATAACATATACTTCAAACCTTGGAACTATCACAATAGAAGCCATTAATGAATAGTTCTTCTCTTAGGGCATATAGAAAATAAAATATAAGGGGATGATAGACCCTATTTTATTGGTCATGTGGATGATGTTTAGTTTGAACAGGTCATGGGGGATGATGCCTAAATTGACCTATAAAAATCATGGAGAAAACAGGTCAGATAGAGATGACATAATCAAAGGATGTAGATTCTTGTATACGCCGGATAGGAGAGGTTGTGGAAAAATTTACTAGTCTAGTTCTAGTTCTCACAGGCACTACGATCATCATTGTTATCATTCTTACAGTAGGAGTGATAAGGGATACTTTCCATATGAGTTTAAGAAATCTAAGCCACCTTCCTTCGATGGTAGTTTGAAGAAGACATGAGATGCAGAGGCTTGGTTACATGGCATGAAGAAATTTATTGAGTTGCATGATTACAAATATAATATGAAGGTCAAATTATCTATCTTCAACATGAAAGGTAAAAAAATTATATGGTGGGAATATGTGAAGCGGGTCAGAGACATTAGGAAAAAAGAGTTCAGTTTGCATGATTTTAAAAGATTTTTCAGAAAGAAGTACTTTTGAGAAAGGTATTACGACAACAGAGCCAAGTAATTCTATGAGCTTAAAATGGGATTGATGATGAATGGGAAGTATACGACCAAGTTACTAGAGATATTGAGGTATGTACCATATATTAAAGATGAAAAGACCAAGGTTTAGAGGTTTATGAGTGGATTTCCATTATAATTTAGAGATTAGATTGAGTATGGTGAACCTTGGTCACTTGATGAAGTTAATTGGAAATTAAAGGATTGTTATGAAGAATCAAAGCATAAGACAAAACCTTAGAAATGATCTAAAGGGAAAGATAAAATTAAAGCTAAATGGCAGTAAAAGGAACAAGGACTCAGAATATAGAAGATAAAGAAAATGTTACACCATACAAGAAGGTCAACATAGCTAGATATGGATATGGGTCACAACATGGATGGAAGCATAATAGAGGTGATGGTACTAGATGGTTGTAATGTTAGATATGTGGTAATAATAATCTCAATAAATATTGTCTGAAATATCAAGGTGACAGGCCTCTTATCTATAGTGCACAAGAGGTGCAAATTGTTAGAGATGTTGGGTAGACAATTGCTTGTATCTATGCAGCACTGGAGAATAGGGAGGAATAATATTAGGCATCTATCATTGAGATGGACAATAAGATTTGTGATCAAGTTGTTTCTATTTTGATTAAACCTAGATGTACATATAGTTATGTTAAACCTCAGTTGGTGAATAAGTGTCGTTTGAATAAAGAAGAGGATGAAAAATCTTGGTTAATGAAGTTCGATATAGGTACCAGGAAGCGAGTTCATCATTGGGTAAGGGCTTGTGCATTTGAGTTGAATGGTATGTCTACATCAACACATTTGAATGTATTGTTGTTGGGTTCGTATAACATTCTTTTGGGTATCAACTGGTTGTATATTCAGAGGACCAAAGAGGAATTTTATGAAAAATCTATTGAGTAATTGGATGATAATTTAGAGTAGAGAATATTACAGGGAAAGAAGAAAGAAACATCAGTTAGGATGGTGATAGTTATGCAGGAAAAGAGCAGTCTCAGAAACGAGTGTGTGTTATTTGCAATGCACATTTCTAGTGATTAAGCTGAGGATGAGGATGCAGAGATATTTATAAGGAAAATGATATTACAACAATTTGAAGATGTGTTTCTTGCAAACATCTCAGAGTTTTTTCCTCATAGGGAAGTTGAATTCTCCATTGAGTTGGTACGAGGGGAATCACTCGCATCAAAGGCATGATATAGAATGAGAACTATAGAGTTAGTAGAACTAAAGTTGCAGTTGAAGGAAATGTTTTAAAAATGATACATTAGGACAAGTGTATCATTGTGGGGCTCACAAGTATTGTTTGTTAAGAAGGAGGATGATACTCTTAGGTTGTGCATTCATTGCAGGCAATTGAAAAATGTTACCATCAAGAAAAAATATCTGTTGCGGAGGGTTGATGACCTGTTTGATCAAATAAATGGAGAAGAAACATTCTCAATGATTAATTTGAGATACAGATATAACCAGTTACACATCAAGGAAGTGGACATTTACAAGAAAAATTTTCAGACCAGGTATGGGAATTATGAGTTTTTTTTAGTTCCATTCGGTTTTACTAATGCCCCAACTACATTTATGTGTTTGATTAATAATTTTTTGCATCATTATCTAGACAAGTTTGTTATTATATTCATTAATGGAATCTTCATATACTCAAAGAATGAGGAAGAACATGCCGATCATTTCAAAGTAGTGTTGAGATTACTAAGAGAGCATTAGTTGTATGCTAAGCTTATAAAATGTAGTTTCTTTCAGACATAGGTAGACTACTTTGGACATGTTGTTTCCAAGTAATGTATAGTAGTGGATCCATAGAATATAAGATCTGTCATGGAGTGGACAGCTCTAGAAACGCGAATGAGTTAAGATCATTCATGGGGCTAGCAGGTTACTATAGGAGGCTCATAAGAAACCTCTCCAACATTTCATATCCTATTACATCACTACAGAGGAAAGGTAAGAAATTTGAATGGAGAGAGGAACGTGAAACAAGTTTTGATCAATTGAAGCAGTTGTTGACAAATGATCAATGTTAAATATTACAAACTAGGAAAAAGAGTTTGTAGTGTGTACATATGCTTGCAAGAGATGGCTTGGTGGAGTCCTTATACATGAGGGACATGTAGTATTATATGAGTCACAAAAAATGAATGAAAATGATATTAAATATACGCCACACGATCTTGAGTTAGAAGCAATCATTCATGACTTAAAAATGTGGAGGCACTATCTTCTTGGAAGGAGGTTTGTACTCATGAGCGGTCACAATGGTTTGAGATATTTTTTGGACCAAAGAGATCTGAATGAGAAGAAAGCTACATAGTTGGCCATGATCAGTGAGTTTGAATTCGATATCAGATACGTCAAGGGAAAATAGAACATGGTTGCAAATTCTCTTTCCAGGAGGGTATAGGTGAATCATGTAGCAACTACCAGTTCTTATGGGACAAATCCACATGATAGGATGTTTCAAGTAGGTAAGTAGAATGCTAGGTATATGGAGCTTACACATATATTGTAGAAAAGTATAGATACATGTAGTATAGGTACATGTATAGGTACATGTAGAGGTATAGGCACAGATGAAAACCATGTGGACTATCATCTTTGAGAAAATGAATTGATCAAATTTAGGGACAATATATGTGCCAGATATTATTTAGCTCAAGAATATTATCTTGAGGGAGTTTCATGCAAAACCATATTTAAGTCACCCAGGATACCATAATACATTACCAATAGTGAAGAGGTTTTATTATTGGCTGAATATGAAGAAATATGTGCTAGAGTTTGCGGCTAAGTGTTTGGATTGTCAGCAGGTAAAGCCAGATTTTAAACATCCATGTGGATTACTACAACCGATTGCGATTCTAGAGTGGAAATGGGAGGTAATTTCCATGGATTTCATTACAAGTTTGCTGAATACATTTATAAAACATGATTCCATCATGTTTGTGGTGGACATGTTGACTAAGGTAGCACAATTTATTCCATTAATGACTACATACTAATATAGTGATTGTTAACATTGGAAAATCATAAAAGCAGAAGACGACATTATTTAATGTCAAGCAGAAGGATTTACAGGGATAGAAGACATTACCGAATCTAGAAAGTATTTAAAAATATCTAAGGTCTAAGGAGAAGTCAAATTTGAGTAAGGCATAAATTCTTTTGCGCGCATTATCCTTCATGAAGAGCGCATTTGCACGCCTTATGACCCAAAATGCGCGCAATCCTGGGAGTGGCAAAATGTCACTTTCTGGGACCACATAAAGCACACTCCAGGACAATGATTCCTCACTTGAAACCGCCTAAGGACAACCACCAAAGCATCCTTAAACATCAAGTGAGCACACAATGGAATGTTTGTATCACAAAAAGGAATCATACCCCTCTCTTAGGTCACCATTCACAATGTACCAAGAGAGGGAAGGAGGATTTGAATTCTCCTATATAAGGGAACCATGAGATGAATAATTTGTGAACACATTTTTATGTTGGCGAGAATTTCCCAAGCAATACCAACAATGTGTGATCCAGAGATGAAGATAGAAGGGAATCAACTGTTGCCCATCCAACAAGTTCAGTACACCACAGTAGAGAGAGAGAGAGAGACTTTGTATCGAGGCAAGCTTGGGATAAAGATATCCTTGCATCGGGACTTAGAAACCATGTTTTAGGGGCCCTTTGGAAAGAGGGTAAAGTTTCATCCTTATTTTCCTACCAGCACTCAATAAGAGGGGCTGAAGAGCCACCATTCGTATTATTGTAGATGTTTGATTCTTTTTAAAGCTTATTTTTATTTCTTTTAGTTTTATTTTAGCTTTAGTTTATATATGCATGCTATTTCTCTATCTAGTATGCTTATGATTATAGCTTGTTCCACTGACTTGCTCGACTCCACTTATTTTTCTGTCTATTACCAATTACTTAAGTGGGTAGACCACACCCCTTAAGTTGGTGTGATTTCGTATACATGTACACCAAACACACTCAAATAGGATTGGTGACTCCACTAATTTTTATTACCAAGTTTATGTGGTTGTGAATTTTTTTTACAGAGACCTCTATCTGTGCTGTGGAGTGGAGCTGAATTTCCCCTGATTTATCTTGCAGTCCCTAGTTCATCCCAAGTAACAGAGTTAAGTAGAACAAATTCAAAAATTACTTTTGCAGGAATTTGCATGCTTTTGATTCACACAGGCACGCCGAGGGCGTGCATTCAGAAGTGACCCACGCATAGACATCGCGCTTGTTTCAGCCTTTTTCACGCAAAAGACAGAAAGAGAAAAATTCTATTTCTATCCTTTCCTACTTGTAAAGTCCTTGGCAGCCCCTAATACACCTTCTAGCACTAGTTTTGGTACCCCACAGCTTGCTAAAGCTCACTCTTAGGTGATTTTTGTAGTCTTAGTGTCAGTTTTATTTCAAGTTGGTTTTTGCAAAGTTCACACATAGTTTAAGTACGGGTGAAAAATTACTTCCATTCCGAAAAAAAAATTATTTTTTGCAAATTTTGGTGCCAACACACCTAGATAACTAGCCAAAGTAAGTGGCCCAAGACCACACATGTGTAGCTAGTTTCTTTTTTCTAGTGTAAAAGTTATTAGTTTAGTTCAATTTTTACACTAGGATTTTCGGGACTAGGATTGAATTGTTGATAGAAAAGCAAGTAATCTCTACTACCTTTTCACCCTCCGGTGATCCTAGGTAAGCATATGAACACTCCCTATTCACAACTCGCCATCTCCCTGTAGTTGATCACAAGGATTAACTAGGAAAAATAGAAAGCAACCCATATCCACACATGTTTTTCTTTTGAGGAAGGAACAATACAATATAGTTTAAATAGGGAATTTTGAAAAATATCATCAAATATCCACACGTTCAAACTATGTGCTTTTCTACTTTTTTCTCACACACATTCACCCACTAAGCAAAGAAAAGACACCTAAAACTAACTTAACCGAAGTCACTAAATTCTCCCCACAGTGGCCACAAAATAATTTATAGCTTAAGTTAGGATCAAGGGGGTGAGAATCCAATAAGCAGCCTTGATCATTATTCATATTGAAACATAGAAGTTGACTATTTAGGGAACTTCAAATCCACCTATCAGCCCATGGAAAAAAAAACTCGATAGTTGCAGTGATCCATTTTAGAGGGGGTTGGGCTTAAGCGCAGTGTGTGCGATATCATTTGGGGCTACCTGACCTTGCTGACACTCGATACTGTTAGATGACTTACCAAGAAGCCCAAGACTTGAATTCTCATGTGGAATGGCGGTACTTAATGACCAAAACTAGGGCATCCTTTCCCTACAGGTGACAGTGTAGGCAAGCGTCAAACACTCTACCCTTACCTTGGTGGATTTTCTTCAGCTTAATGGGGGCATCACCAGCACTTATGGGCATTGTGCCAACGCTCGCAATATATCTTCTCAAGGCCCAGTTAAATTTGAGTGTGTGAGGATGAATAGGTCTTCTAAGATGTTGAGTATCATATGAAAAAAAACAAAAACAACTTTTTTGATTTCTTGATCATATAAAATTAATTTAAAAGGAAAATTTATTTTTATTTTCACTTTGGTTTATGTATGTGATCATAATTTTTCTTTGATCGTAAACTCTATCCTCTCAAACTATTCGAAAACAAAACCTAGCCGACACCAGAATGGACCCAATGGGAGCTCGTCGATCTAGGCATCTTTTGGAAATCCCCCCATTACCGAGAGGGGTTCCAAGTCTTTCGCTGTTTAGGCATCAAAGATGGAAAATTTCCACCATTATTGGTTCATCCTTTATTGGGGCATCCGTAGTTGGGAACCCTAGTCAGTTTCCCAACACCACGCCGCACACCAGTCCCCCCATGACCCTTGGGGGCATAGGAGTGCGTATCATTTGGGAAGCTAGCCGAATAAAAAGTACGGTATGTCACAGAAGAACCCTCTTCCTAATTAGAACTTTGTGTTTTCTCACATTGCAATGGCGTCAACCTCCCACTGACCTTTCTTAGCTTCGTTGAATATTCCTGATTTAACCAAGCTGATGAATGAAACCATCGCACACATCCCTACATGGCCTCCCATGCCCACAAATATCCCTTCGGATATTCCAAAGCTTGAAGGAAAGCAAGCGGAAGACCCAGGTAATCATCTCATGACCTTCCACCTGTGCTTCTCATCAAACAGTATCATTGACAAAACTATTTGATTAAGATTATTTCAACGCACTCTGATAGGTGTAGCTGCGAAGTGGTACATGGAGCAACCCTTTGCTTCACATGGAACCTTTGGCACCCCCACCACTACATTCCTAACATATTTTAAGCTACCCATTCAACATAATTCTAGAATTGAATTACTGACACATTTCATACAAACCCCCACCGTCCATATCTCAGACCATCTCCATGAATGGAGGCGGCGTCGTATTTTATGTAAAGAAAAACTCGACGACTGGGTTATTTTAGATTTTTTCCTAAAAACTATCTTGATATACATTTCAAAGGATGTGGTGCAACAAAGTCCCACATCCAAAGAGAATAATATCAGCAAAGCTCGACATCTTAAGCTTATTTATACGTAGTCACGATACATTTACAACATCCTGCCTAACGCCGCATGCCTAAAAACTTATCAAGAATTTCTAGGCATGTCAAACTCTGTAAACGAACTAATTGGGTCATTAACCCAAGGTTACTTAGGCCACAAAAGTCAAAATCCTGGTTACACATATAGTTCCACCCAGAACATACCTCAACCCTGTTTTCAATGTCATCATATGCCTCAGCAAAATTTGGCCAATAGGGCGACAGCATATCACCAGGGAGGACCTTATCATCTGTCTTAGGGGAGCCAATACACATAAAGAAACACTGACGGAGGAGCTCCCCTCCAATGGCTAGGTGCAAACTAGGGACCGCGTTATGCTCAGTCCCCAGCACAAGACCCACCTATGCAGACCAATGCACAGGTGTACTTTGTGCAGACTTACCAAAACAAACCTCACCAATATAACCAGGAGAAATACCCTCCTAACGTGGTAAATAAATAATTAAAAAACAAGCCAAAAGGGAACCCTGGATGGGGGGAAATAGCCAACAACGCCCTCCACGATCCAAGACTGAAGGAAACTCCAGCCAAAATTAGAGCTAGGAGCTAAGTAATGCTCAACGACAGAGAAAAAGGCCACATCTCTGAACAAACCATTCTTTTTCGATATGTGGTGAGTAGGGCCATTATACTCACCATTGTCCCAATCTCCCTGAGTTGAAGAAGCTATAGAGTAACCTAGGACAAGGAGTATCTTCCCAGCAACCAGCTCTGACGTAGGAAACTTTCCCCCATCAAGCGACGGTAAGCACTCAGCAGCAAAATACAAATGACTCTGGGAAAATCAGCCATCTAATCTACATGACTGGCGAAGATATGTTTTTCCAAATACGAAATCACAATTCCAACAACTCACCAGACATGAATACGTCAAGGGAAAGTACCAATGCACCGACTACACCTTTGACCATTTCAAAGATGCCTATCGAATCATTACCAAAAGTGGAAAAAGGACCCAATAGTCAAGCGAGAAACTACTCCAAAGCGGCCCAAAATTATAACATCGTAGATGATTTAGCACAATTTCCCACTACTATTTCAGCTTTGGAAATATTGCAGTCACGCCCAAAACAATGGAAAGCCTTACTTTCCACATTAGGCACTATCGACCTTGTTGATACACGCCTAATGGCTTTGGACTTAGACAAAGCCACCCCTAGGCTTCCTTCCATGGTCACCTTCCAAATGCCATTGTCAGTCTAGAATATCACAATTCAATGACGCGTCATGGATGAGGGTGCATCCATGTGCATCATATCCGAAAATGTTTGGTAGAAGTTAGGGTCTCCCAAAATAAAACCCTCAGTCATCACGCTTAGATCATATGACATTCATCCATCAAACATCGTCGGCTTCTACCAAAATGTCCCTATCTGCTTAGCCGGAAATATGGTCCACATAGACATTGAAGTTTTGGATGCTCACTTGGAATACAATATACTCCTTGGGTGGAGTTATATGTATGCCATGTGAGCCATAGCCTCCTTCGTCTTCTGCATCAAGATGTTCCCCCACGAGGACCGCATCATTACTGTAGACCAATTTATGCATAGCATGAAGTGATCCCTAAAAAACATTGATGTAATTCTACCCTATGTAGATACATCCTTGAATTCTCTCTCATAGTACCAAGAATATGACCCTCGCCAATTCACACCACCGTTTGTTTTAGGGTCATTCCTAAGAGGTCCACCCATAATCCCTAAATCATCATCCGATAGCATAGGGGCTCCGATGTGCATGGTGCCCACATTAAGCACCAAAGCTACTTAGGACATAGACAGAAGTAGTAATGGCACCGAGTCATCAGCCATGACAACCTCTCTAGCCTACGCCGCCTCTGAAACCCCTTTCCACTACCTCCCAGCTGGTTTCGTCTCATAGCAGGTTTTGGAAACAATGGTATTACCAAACCTATCATTGGCAATACCATTTTGGTACCTCATTCCCTAGCAGGAATAGGAGCCGCCCATCTCAGTGGCATAAGGTTGAAGCTCCTCAGTCTCGAGGAGGCCCCAACCATTCAACAAACAGTCGAAACCATCACTGTAAAGGAGATTTCCATTGCAAAAATAGTGATCATGGCTAAGAAAACTGAGAAAAGAGGAAAGAATATTATGACCCCTACCATACAATGGGAGTCACTAGCCTGTGCCATATGTGACATAATAGGTCACCCTACCCATAACTGTTAGGAGCTAGATGAATTAAAACCACTCCTCAGTTCTGAGACAGACATCATGACGCCGCATTCCCGTAAAAAGGAACCTACCACCAAAGGTAAAAGAAAATAATTGCGTACCAATCATGCATGTGCTCTTTGCAACAACTACATGCGCTATACCCATCATTACATAGAGATAATGCGATATAGGGATGCTTTACATGCCATTTAGTGATCCTACCAAGAGGAACCCTCCACCGAGGCATCCAGAAATGAACCTCGTACCATCCTGTATCTACTGGAAGAACGAAGGGCAACAGAAAGACCCCCAGTCATGCCCCTACCTATTATACACTTTACACAATGCAATGAACGCATTCACTTCCTCAAATAATACGCAGCCCTGTAACTTATCCATAGATGGTATCCTATATAACAGGTTTACTACGTTGTATTGCAGGCAACACAATTCACATGTCCATTATGTGCTAACAATCACCTTCTGGAGAATCGTCACTGCATCTCCCGATTCTGACTAGCCCTCACTAGTTTTAACTTAGCCATAGTCCGCCTCTCCCAAGAAGATGACATGGATGCAAAATCCACGGATATCTCCACAACCTAAGAAGATGTGACGAGCAGATCCATCCTATTTTTGTCAGCAAAAAATAAACCAATCAGGGAACCCCTAGTTACCCCCAACCGCTCTCCAAAGAGAAGACCAAAAAGAAAGTTATGCAAGATGCCCAATCACACAGTCACCACTTGTGTTGATTTAGTGGTGTTACAATGCTGGTTCCCCGCTAGGCCACAAAATGAGCATGACAAGACCCCCATATCTAGGCTATTCTGCCTAATATGTCAAGCAAATCATTATGAGCGACACTACACTTATGCCTTGCAATTTCATCCTACCATCGATATAATTCATACCATAGAGAAGAGAGAGGACAAATTGTGTAGGTGGTATAAAAGGTAGACCACCTCCAGGTCAATGACCCCATGCCTGGATAGGCATGACGGGTGAGCTAGGACAACACACCAACCCAACATGACGCAGGCCAAGCCTAGGATAACATGCAGATTATGTGACCTGCATGACCACTGAGTCAATCAATGCAGAGAACTGAAGCCTCTTGCAAATAGTTTTTGCATAGTCTCTTCTCTCCCTCAGAAACTTCTCCCTAACCAAGAGAATATCGAACATACCTATTACCAAATTTTTTCACACTTTCACCATACGATTAAATGTGTGCACCTCCCCAAGCTAAGAGCGGCAGGAGCAGCGTTGAGTCTACACTCCCCAAAGAGTCAGATGCACCTAAGCCAACAACATGGAAGTGGAAGTAGAAGACCACCTCTTCTACAACAGATCCCTTCCAAGCATCCACATCTAAGATGACGAGTAGCGTTGATTCCCATACAATCTACCCCATTTGCACAATGCTACCATGCACTATCTTCATTGTCCAAAATCACACACCAGAGGTATGCCCACTAATGGAAACATTCAGGAACCTCTGTAACAGGCACAATTTCCACCCACAGGAAATTGACCATCCTAGCAGGGAACCCAACCTTCCACTCATGCAAAACCCCATCAGAGAGATTATTCCCCCACCGAATGTCGATGACATGATTCACCATATACGATTCGTATCATCACATATTGTAAATAGGATGGCAGTTGCCCCCACATCCCAGGATTTCCACCTTATTCTTGTCGCAAAAGATCAAGGTACCTTATGCTTTTGCATTAATTTTCGCAAGATTTGAAATTTGCACGCCGCCATCAAACTACTTGATGATACCCAACCTCTAGAACAATGCCTAATAAAACTAGAACTCATCGACGAAAGTCGACGACAGTCACTACAACACAATGAGGCCCACAGGAAAAGGGTAAAAGAATCATTCGACCGCCACATCAACCCTTTCTCATTCACTAAGGGGGAATTAGTCCTTCGGTATGATGTCGCAAAAGAAGCCCTAGGTCCAAGAAAGTTTGAAACCTTGTGGAAAGAACCCTACATCATCAAACATTACCTCCAACAAGGGGCATACATCTTGATAGAACCGGATGGGACATGCCTCAGAAACCTCGTCAGTGACCTTTACCTCAAGAAATTTTAACCCTAAGGGCCAATACATCCCTCCCCTAGAGTGAACGTACACAAACCCAACGACTGAAATTTTTTGACCAAGAGACTTATTAAACATGCTCAAAGTGTCACCATGGATTATCAACCAGAACCTTATTTTGGATTTTCTGATGGAACATCAATATGGTCTCAAAGTTTAGATGTAGCTACCTAGGTCATCTACCACCCCAGCTGATCGCCACTCTTCTCAAATGGTGTGTGCATCGGTTCACCAAACAATAATCAGGAAGAATACGACACCATCATCAGACTTACGTGCGACGCCCTTCATTAGGGCATACGCCATATGCATGTCTACCTCGATTCCCAGTTAGTAGTATCACAATTAAACCAAACATTTGAAGCAAGAGATACACATCTCTTTAGAAAATACTTGCGTGTAAAAAGATTAAGCATAAAGTTTGACTATATTACATTCACACATGTACCAAGGAGTCAAAAGCAAGTAGCTGATTGCATAGCCAACCATATCCTAAACTGGAATGCATCTCGAATAAACAATCACAAATAAAAAGCCAAAAATATAGGTATCCTTCAGCATAACATCATCCATAGACTGAAATAGGTGACTCAACATGTAGAGCCACAAAAAGTATCTCTCACATATATATACACATATACATATCATGATGTATGTGTCTGAGTACAAAAAATAGTGTCGCTGATCCATCGGCCAACTTAAAGATACAAAACAAAGTTGTCAAAAATAGGGGAAGCATCCTCATAATGGGTGCTTTCCCTGTGTACCAGTAAACTCTAGGGTAGTGCCCCCTCAAGAGGGGCAGCTGGACCCACAACCGCTCCTGGTGCCACCACTGGAGCTGTCATCATAACCGAGACTGCCACCCAACATAAAACAGGCCGATAGTCCCTCTCTTGGGCCATCACTATCTCCAGCCAGAGCTCCTCAAGATCATCCACAAAACCCCAAGAAAGCATCCCTTGGGTCAAGTGGTCCACTCAACCCCAGACATCCTCTATAACTGACATCCGAGCAATCAGTTCCACAATACGGGCCTGCGTTGTATCTACATGTTCCATCGCTACGTTGGCATGAGCTCGCTCCACTGCAACCTCAGAAACGGTCGAGATGCTGCCCTCCCCTGAAGGGCCAACACCACTAGCAGGTCCTCTAGTAGCATCACCCCCTGCTCACCCATTGGTCTCTACGAATCACCACGATGACCTATTTGGAGCAGCGAAACACTAGAATCCAAAGGTCTGATACCAAATGTTGTGTAACCAGCTTCAAAAATAGAAGAAAAGAGATATCAACGCCTTAGAAATAAGCCACTTCGAGGGGGCAACCTCCAATACATTACTTAAATGCACAATTTTTGGATGATACAATTTACAAAACCTCCTTTCTATATATAGGAGTCCATGGGGCCATAATGTAATCCTAGCGGGCTAAAATGTAATCCTAGCCGACCTAACAATAATAATTTATGGGCACAATAATAACAAAATGGGGGTTACAAGGGTACAATAATAACAATAAGGGGGTTACACTAACAAAAATAAGGGACTATACTAGTAATATAGGGACCTAACATGCTCTAGAACTTTTAGTAGATGGAGTTGTGGATGTTTTGCGAGCTTTTCCTACAAAAACAACTACCTCAAGTGAAAGCATCTTCATTATCAAATATTATTGAAATTCATGAGCTTTAAAAAGGAATATGAGAGAGGGCATACCTGTCGGTGCTAAAAAATTGATTTTCAGGAGTGCGATTATGTGGCATCAACTCTGTTCATTATGGAGTCTTGATCATGGTGCAGCTTACGATTCAGAGAATGGACCTTCTGATCTTTCATTATGGTCCTCCCAAGATTTTGAAAAGGGAAATATATGGGTGAATATGGTCCTAATTCAATTAATTTGTACTTGCTGAGTTCTTGAGAGGCCAAAAGCTTCTGTGTAGCAGTTCTTGCCATTGTGGTCAGCCTAAGCACCAGGGATTAGCGATATCATGCCCAGGTAACCTCCATGACGTCTTGCACTTTAATTTTTAGTTTGATGGCGTCGGGGTCCATACAGACTTGGTTTGTACGGATTCTGAGTGTTTTTTGCCCTATATTGTGTGGGCGATCAGGGAAAAAGCACGCCCTCTGTGCACATTTTCCATGGATAAGCATGCTTAAAGTGCTCTGTTCCCCTTCTTTGGCGCGCCTTAAGCGCACTTTTGGAAAATACATGCACACCCTAAGCGCGCCTATCTGAGGGACATGCATGCAAAAGGCCAAGGAAAGAAATTTTTTTAGGTTTTGCCTATTTTGTATGTTTTTTCTATTGCGGATGGGTACCTATTTGGATGACATGTTGTTGTGGATGGAACAAGATTGGCCCAAGCTCTGTACTGCATTGGTTTTTGATGCTGGGGCATGTTGTCAGCTGATGCAATGCGGTCTCCTGAAGTTCGCGGAGAACAAGATTCTTTGGTCGCAGGGCTGATTGCTACGCTACTTGATCCGACATTAGCACAGGAGTCGTGAAGATGGATGGCGTGGAAGTGAAGATGGACGGTTTGAAGAAAGGTGTGCAAGCTAAGATGGATGGCATGGAAGCTAAAAATTATGGCGACAAGGAAGCCTACCACTCAATTCTATAAAGAAGGAAATATTGCTATGCCTAGATTTCCACAACCTGCAAGGTTGACACCACAACAATTGTAATAAAAAAGAGCAAAAGGGCTTTGCTACAGTTGTGATAGAAAATACACTAAAGGTCATAAGTGTGCTGAGAAGAAATTATTTTACATAGATTGTGAAGAGGAAGAAGAAAATGAACAAGAAGAGGATATACACCAGGAACCAGCCCCAGAAGAGGAAGAAATGAGTCCAACCATATCATGTAATGCACTGGCAGGAATTACCACTCCTCAAACTCTCAAGATAAAAGGAAAAATCAAGAAGAGAAAGGTAATAGTGTTGATTGATTCAGGTAGCACCCATAATTTTATTCATTGTAAGGTAGCCAAGGAATTAAATTGTTTCCTATACCAGCACCAGAATGTCAAGTGATGGTTGCAAATGGAGGAACTATAAATTGCTCTGGAAAATGCCATAATATCAAGCTAACCATGGGGGAATATGTATTGACTAGTCCAATGCTTTCCATTCCTATGGGAGGTGCTGATGTTGTACTAGGAGTACAATAGTTACAATCTTTGGGGACGGTAGCTTTTAATTTTCAAGAACTTTTCTTGAAATTTTTTTCAGAAGGAAAGGAAGTCGAATTACGAGGTATTGAAGGGAAGCTGGGAAGGATAATAAGCTCTAATGTCATGACAAAGCTTCTAAAGAAAGAACAACGAGCGTAATTGCACAATTATGCTCACTAGAAGTTCTGACATCAAAATCATCTATTTCTGCAGATCTCCAACAAGTCTTGGACAATCATTCCAAGGTGTTTGAAACTCCCAAAGGACTCCCACCTATTCGTGATCATGATCATGCTATTCATTTGATTCGAGGAAGTGTTCCTCCAAACATCAGGCCTTATAGATATCCTTACTTCCAAAAGAGCGAAATTGAACGTATGATTGCAGAAATGTTAGAAGCGGGTATAATTCAACCTAGTCAAAGTTCTTTCTCTGCTCCTGTAGTATTGGTACACAAGAAGGATGGATCATGGCGAATGTGTCCGGATTATAGGGAGCTCAATAAGCTCACCATTAAAGATAAATTTCCCATTACTGTGATTGATGAATTATTGGATGAATTACATGGAGCAATTTATTTTACCAAGTTGGATCTTCGTTCAGGATATCATCAAATTAGAATGAAGACTAAAGATATTCCAAAAACAACATTTCGAACTCATGAGGGTCATTATGAATTTTTTAGTCATGCCTTTTGCCCTTACCAATGCACCTTCTACATTTCAAGGGTTGAAGAATTCCATTTTCAAACCCTTCCTTAGAAAATTTGTGCTAGTATTTTTTGATGATATACTAATCTACAACAGGTCTTGGAAGGATCATGTTCAACATGTTGACAGGGTGCTCAAACTATTGCAGGAGAAACAATTATATGCAAAAACATCCAAATGTTTCTTTGGAGTACAAGAGGTGGAATATCTGGGTCATATTATATCTCACGAGGGTGTTAAAGTAGACCCTAACAAAATTAAAGCCATTAAGGAATGGAAAGTCCCTAAGACGATAAAGCAGTTGCGAGGATTTCTCGGGTTAACAGGCTCTTATCGCAAGTTTGTTAAGAATTATGGAAGAATAGCAGCACCTCTAACAACATTATTGAAGAAAGATGCATTTTCATGGACTCCTGAAGCAACTAAGGCCTTTGAACATCTTAAAGAGGCAATGTGCCTAGCACCGGTCTTAGCTACGTCAGACTTCACAAAAACCTTTATTGTGGAATGTGATGCCTCAGGAAATGGAATTGGTGCAGTTTTAATGCAGGAAGGAAGACCCATTTCTTTTGAAAGTCGTCCAATCAAAGGAAAGTATTTAAAGAAACCTATTTATGAGAAGGAAATGTTAGCAATATTGCATGCACTAAAGAGATGGCGAAATTACCTAATGGGAAGACAATTCAAGGTAAAAACTGATCATGATAGTCTTAAACACTTTTTGGAACAAAGACTATCTTCAGAAGAGCAGCAAAAATGGGTCACAAAGATGTTGGGTTATGAATTTGAAATAATCTACAAAAAAGGAAAGCTTAATGTTGTTGCGGATGCACTCTCAAGAAAGAATGAAGAGGTGGAAGCATTGCTTTGTGCCATTTCTATTATCCAACCAGATTGGATAACCGAAGCAAGAGATGAATGGAAGAAGGACAAAGATGTATGGACACTCATTCAAAAGTTGCAGCAAGATCCTAGTACATCCGATACATTTAGTTGGAAAAATGATTCCTTATGGTACAAAGATCGCTTATATCTTTGTAAGAATTCCCAACTAAAACAAAAGATTCTTCTCGAATTGCACACTTCTCCTTTAGGAGGACACTCAGGATTTTTAAAAACTTACCACAGGGTGAAGAAAGAATTTTTTTGGGATGGCCTTAAATCTGATATTCAAAATTTTGTGGCAGAATGTTTGGTTTGCCAGCAGAATAAAGTGGAAACAATTAAGACCCCGGGACTTCTACAACCTTTATCCATTCCAAATCAACGTTGGGAGGAGATTTCAATGGATTTTATCACAGGTTTACCTAAGTCCGAAGGAAAGAGTGTCATCATGGTGGTAGTTGATAGACTTACCAAGGATGCACACTTTTGTGCATTATCTCATCCATTTAAAGCAAGTACAGTTGCTACTACATTTATGGATAGAATTCAAAAGCTACATGGAAGCCCAAGGGTTATTGTGAGCGACAGAGATCCCATTTTTACTGGAAATTTTTGGACGGAGTTATTTTCTTGTTCGGGTACTCAATTAGCTCATAGCTCATCTTATCATCCTCAATCTGATGGTCAAACTGAGATAGTAAATAAATGTTTGGAAGGATATCTTCGTTGTTTTGTATCCGATAAACAAACACAATGGGTCAAGTGGTTACCTCTCGCTGAATGGTGGTATAACACTTCCTTCCATACTGCAGCAAAAATGACCCCATTTATGGCACTTTATAGATATCATCCACCATCGATCACATCATCTTTAAGGAAAAATTTGAAGGTTCAAGCAATGGAAGATCACGTTGAGCATCAGCAAGAAGTTCTCCAACTCTTAAAGGATAACCTGAATTTGGCACAAAATCGAATGAAACAACAGGCAGATCAACATCGCAGTGAGAGAAGTTTTGATGTAGGAGATTGGGTATTTTTACGGCTACAACCATACAAACAAATGTCCCTCAAGCAAGTTAAGAAGGATAATAAATTATCACCAAAGTACTATGGTCCTTACAAGGTGTTGCAAAAGATTGGTACTATGGCATACAAATTGGAGCTTCCTGCTTCTTCGCGAGTACATCCAGCTTTCCATGTTTCATGCTTAAAGAAGGTTATAGGTGAAAATCTTCCAGTTCAAACAATATTTCCAGAACTTGATGAGGAAGGAAAAATCATATTGGAACCTGAAGCGGTCATGGAAACAAGAACTCGACAACTACAGAATCGATCAATTTCAGAGTATCTCATCAAGTGGAAGAACTTACCCACTGAAGATTCTACATGGGAGGATGAGAATTTTATACAGAAGCACCCAGAGCTACTCAAGCGTTGAGGACAACACTTTTTGAAGGAGAGGGGCATGTTAGGTCCCTATATTACTAGTATAGTCCTTTATTGTTGTTAGTGTAACCCCCTTATTGTTATTATTGTACCCTTGTAACCCCCATTTTGTTATTATTGTGCCCTTAAATTATTATTGTTAGGTCGGCTAGGATTACATTGTAGCCCACTAGGATTACATTATGGCCCCATGGACTCCTATATATAGAAAGGAGTTTTTGTAAGTTGTATCATCCAAGAATTGTGCATTTAAGTAATGTATTGGAGGTTGCCCCCTCGAAGTGGCTTATTTCTAAGGCGTTGATATCTCTTTTCCTCTATTTTTGAATCTGGTTACACAACATAGCATGTATCATTCTACCCCCCAACATGATAGAGTCCCAGTAAACTCAACATATCATGACATCATTTCTCCATAAAAAATCAACCATAGGGTCTTCATATCCAACCGTGTTTATCATCACCTCACCCTACACATGATAAACATCCTCGTTGGTCGATAGAGCCTCCCCTACATGGTGCTCATCACCCACAATAGACCATATATCATAGCAAAAGTGACACCATGGAAATACCACATTATTCTGGGAAGCACCTCATGCCCATCCATTCACCATGCATAAAGGTCAAGTTTATCATGGAAGTTAAAACCCCCTTCCCAGACGACCAGGTTGTAGAAGCAGATCAAAAGGGCACTATCGCACCTCACATTTGGCCCAACAAACCTCCACCAACATAATCCCATCTACAATACTTTTTCATCTGCTTCATCAAACCCACACATGAGACCAACCAATGGGACCCCCACCCTTAGAAAAACACCTTCCTCACAGCACCAGTGAGCGAACACTTTCATGTTTTGGGGTACCCGTCTCTATCTTTTGTAAAAACCAAACCCCCTTATTTTTTTTATTTTGGCAACTGTACAAATACCGCAAATGGTGCACTACGTCCCCCCACCCTCTCATCCATATTTTCTCCCATGGCAGCAGTCCCTAAACACCCTTGATCGGAGTATTACACCCCCACGCAAAAACCACCATGACATTAATAGCCATTTTATACCCACCTTGGAAGTCCTACCGACTCCAGGTATTTCCCCATCAAAAATGACTATGACTACCGCTAGGTTGTTTAGTATAGTCCAACCTTGAGCAACTGAATCCCCATCAACAATTTTTAGTCACGCCTCACCAACATGCCTATGTTAAACCCATTACATCCCGATCACTAACCCCTCACGTCGGCAACCCCTCGTTTGGTCGAAGCTTCCTTTTTGTCGACTTTGACGCCTATTTTCCAAAAAGGAAGTGGTACCTTGGATTACCCCTATCCATAAAAGGGGCATCCTAGGGTGGCACTATGGGAGACATCATTGCCCACAGATGTCATTGATCCTCCTGACATTTTTCTACAACAAAAGATTTCATGTCAAGATGGTATCATACCTTGCAACCATTGAACTTTGATCAAATTTGTCGAAGACCCGTGCCTCCATAAGTGTCTCTTCCAACAATGCTTACATGGGAAGGTCCGAACTAGCGCTTATACGCACAATGCGTAGCTATATGCCATACCAATTTTACGCATATGGGTACCATATTCCACCTATTTTCAAAGAAAAAACGCCCGAGAGGGCGTCAGCAGTCGTTTCCAACAACCACCAGATCACTACCATATTGTTTATATATACAGAACATATATCTATCAAAAAGATTTGTTTAACTAGCCACAACATCACAAGCATGGGACATGCCCGCCTCGTAGAAAATTTGCATATGTATTGTATTATATTTGCTTACAGGGGTCCCTTAGGACATGGTCATTCATGGAACTAATGCAATTCCAAGCTTCATGTAGGCCTCTCTCTCTCTCTCTACGCATGATATACAGAAAATAAACTATAATGTATTTTGGCTATACAGTTCTTCCTAGATCTCACACATTAGGGGGTAACGGTTAACACTGGAAAATCGTACAAGAAGAAGATAACATTATGTAATGTTAAGTAGAAGTATTTATAGGGATGGAAGACATTACAGAATCTATAAAGTATTTAAAAATTTCTAAGGTCTGAGGAAAAATAAATTTTGAGCAAGTCATAAATGCTTTTGCACGCATTATCCTTCGTGAAGAGTTCCTTTGCGCACCTTATGACTCGAAATGCCCACAATCCTGGGAGTGGCGAAATGTCACTTTCTGGGACCACACAAAGCACACTCCAGGATAGTGATTCCTCATTTCAAGCCACCTAAAGACAACCACCAAAGCCTCCTTAAACATCAAGTGAGCACACAATTGAATATTTGTAGCACACAAAGGAATCATACCCATCTCTTGGGTCACCATATAAAATGTACCAAGAGAGGGAAGGAGGATTCGAATTCTCCTATATAAGGCCACCATGAGATGAAGAATTTGTGAACACATTGTTATGCTAGCCAAACTTGCGCAAGAAATACCAACAGTGTGTGATCCAGAGCTGAAGATATGGGGGATTCAATTGTTCGCCATCCAACAAGTTTATCCCACAACAGTTGAGAGAGAGAGAGACTTTGCACTGAGGTAAGCTTGGGGTAAAAAATTCCTTGCATCGGGACTTAGAACCCATGTTTTAGGGGCCATTTGGTAAGAGGGTAAAGTTTCATCCTTATTTTCCTACTAGAACTCAATAACAGGGGCAGAAGAGCCACCATTCGTATTATTGTAGATGTTTGACTCTTTTCAGAGCTCATGTTCATTTTCTTTAGTTTTAGTTTAGTTTTAGTTTATATATGCATTTTATTTATCTATCTAATATGCTTATGATTCTAGCTTGTTCCACTGACTTGCTTGACTCCACTTCTTCTTCTGCCTGTTACCAATAACTTGAGTGGGTAGACTACACCTCTTACGTTGGTGTGGTTTTGTACATACGTGCACCAAACACACTCAAACAATGATTTGAAACAGGTCTTCATCAAAGATGTGAAAAAATTTCATGGTGTTCCAAAGAAGGTTGTGTTAGATAGGGATGCAAATTTCACTTCCCAGTTTTGGAAGGAGTTGTTTGCAAGTTTAGATATAGAGTTGGCCTTCAGTACAACTTATAATTCGTAGAGAAATTGATAGACTAAGTGGGCCAACAGGATATTGGAGGACGTGTTGAGGATGTATGTGATGCATCAATATATGATATGGGAGGATTAACTTCCATTTTTTGAGTTCTCCTACAATAATGGTTATGAGAAATCGCTAAGGATGGTCCTGTTTGAGGCAATGTATGGGAGGAGTTGTAATACTCCCATCAATCGGAGTGATCCGGTGAACAAGGTATTGATTGCATCGAATATGTTAGTAGAAATTGAATAGGAAATGCAAGTAATCAAGAATAATCTAAAGGAATAACTTGACAAGAATAAATTTTATTCATATTAGAACAACTTGTTTAAGGATTTTAAAGTTGGGAAACATGTATACTTGCACACAAAAACCAAGAAGAGCTCCTTGTGGATTGGATCGTGTGCCAAGATGGCACCTCAGTTTTGTGGACCTCTGGATATTCTTGAGAGGATTGGGACAATAGGCTATTGACTTGCACTACCTCAGATAATGGAATTCCATGATTTTTTCCATGTGTCATTACTTAAGACGTATGTTATATATGTTGATCACGTGATTGACTCGTATGTATTTCAAGTTGATCAAGAAGGATCATTGCAACCAGAAACACGATTTATATTTCATAGAAACATGCTCACAATCCGAAACTGAGAAATCAAGTAGGTTAATGTGTAGTGGAAGCACTTTCGGCCCAACGAAGGTACATGGGATATGATGGATTAGATGCGGGCTATGTCTCCTTCATTTTTTGTTGATTGAGAAAATGTATGTGATAAATGTTTTGGTATATGCTTGGGTATATGTTTTATGTGATGTTTTGGTATATGTACATATGTATATGTATGTAAATATCGCCATGAGATGTTTCATTAAGCTCCAATAAGCGGTATGTTCTCATGTTATTATGTTGTCATGTTGGTTTTCTTCCCAACAGGTTGATCAATGTAAATACTACAATAAGGTAAGTTATAAAAATCCATGGTAGTTATGTTTTTCTTTCAATATTCTTATTGGTTATAGGTGTCATTGAACATCGAGGACAGTGTCCCCCCAAGGGGGAAGGTTCTGTAAAGACCCTGGCGAAAATTCTAGGTAAATAATGCTAATAAAGGAAAAGTAATTACCACGGTTATTAGGCACTTATTCCAAGATAAATTTTAGGAAAAATAATCCTATTTTGGGTGTTCATTTGGTTTTTTATGGCTAAGAAAATTAAAAAATGAAATGGCTAAATCTTTGAAAAGGATTTTTTTTTTTTTAGCACATTTATTTATTAAAAAATGGAAACTAGGAGAAAAGGAAGGTGAAATGCCATATGTTGCATGTGAGGATAAAAATGAAGGAGAAATAATGGAAAATGAAGATAATAGAGGCCTCATTTATAAATGTGCTACTAAGGATCAGTTGGTAACTTCTTCGAGTTCATGGCTTTTTATTCGATTTAATTTTTTAGCTCTCCCTCTATTCTCTCTCTCACACTCTTTGACATTTAGAGTTTTCTTGGAGCATTTTAGCTTCGATCAAGAAAGGAAAATAAGGCAAAGAGGAAGCAAAGATAAAGCAAGGAAGAATAGGTTCAAGCAACTACAACATATTTACCTGTAGGTATAGATCTTCTTGTATGATTTCCTTGCTATATTTGGCATGCATGGTTATACATGTGTGTTCTTAGTGCTCTTACTACCATTGGAATGGGTTTTTATAGGTGTGACATTATTCTTCAACCTTTCCTTTCCATTTCTAGATAGCCATAGTGTGATGGTGTTTTCATGTTTCATTGATGTAGATTATCGGATGGAATTGAAACTCAGTGGGGTGGTTGTAGCATTATTCACAAGTCCTAGGAATATCAAGATGGGATACAAGGTAAAACCTAGATGTGAACACCTCGATTGATCGTAGGAATCCCTTGGCTAGTGAATGGTAGGATACACAGGAAAACTATGTGGTGGTTCTCTTGATTGGGCCTAGAAATACTTGTTTGGGATACACGATAAATCCCAGAGGGTGGAGATCTTATAGGCCTAGGAATCCCTTGATCGGTAATAGCAAGATACATGATAAATTTGAGAGGTTGAGACATAAAAAATCCTCATAGTTTAGGCATAGATATTCGGTGGCATCCATGTTTTTTTATTGCCTAGTGATCTGGTAAGGATTGTGGTAAACCTTGTTTCTATTGATGATGGTGAGGTGGTTTAGCCTCGTGAAGACATGGTTTGTACTTTTGGTTTCAAGTGCCACATTCATGCTTGGAATATGGCACGGGGTGCATTGTATGAGAGATTTGGCTGAGCCAATATATCGTCTATTTCAATGTGGTAGTCGCATACCACATTGGATTTTTCATTCATTAATAAGAGCTATTTCACTTGGTATTTTATGTTTAAATGTATTGGTTTCCTCGTAGAATTTATGGTTGTTGTATCCTCAGTAATTTCATTTTTTATATGTTGGTTATGAATGTGTTTTATGACAGTGAGAATGTATGGTCCTCATCATGATTTTATTTGTAAATGAATGAGAAATGAATATATGACCTAATAGATGATAATGCAACTAATATAAAAGGAATCAATTCTTCTTAGCGATTCTCATATAAGTATGAGATCCCCATGCTCATATATATTGATTAAACCTATAGAATGAATATTTGTGACATGTCTGACGAAATGTCTATCATGACCACTAGGGGTCCAATTAAGTGTTTGTTCAATAACTGGTATAGACATCACTTTTTCTATGTTTTATTTCATTTTTGTAAATTTGATGGATTTTTGGGTAGTGACTAGGTCTTAACCATGGAATTAAGCCTAAAATCCCCTGTTTGCTAGCATATCACTAGAAGAAAAAGATTGCAGTCAGATTCATGGAGCCTCATGGGAGATATTGGGGCTCTCAGTCACTTGTAGGTCCTAGAAAGGGAGTGATTGGGACTCTAACTCATTGAATTGTTGAGTTCCCTTAGGTGTTGGTCACCTGGAAAGGTGCGGTAGCTCTTTGAGGTTCTGTTGGTTGTGTGGATGATCAGTTTGGTTGTGTTTTGTTGGTTCAAATTCATTAAGGTTACCTAGGAGGTTGAATCATATCATGGTATTCTCTCATAAGATGTTTACCCGAACGGACCAATATGTTTGGGTAAATGTGGGAGGAGGGTGTTAAAGTGTACTTGCATATCTCGCACTAGTGAGAAAATCGTGGGGTCGAAGGATGAAAGTGGCCATTTCATTAGAAAAATATAGAATCAAATATAAGGGAAACGATAAGAAAATCATCATTTCTTTAGACACCCGTGAAGGGAAACCATGTTTTTAACCATGTGAAGAAGAGTCATAAAACAAAATGTTGTATTAAGTGGTACATGAAGATAGGGAAAGTGTGTAACCTAATACCTTCAGAGAAATTTTAATAGGATCACCTATTTCCATTGGTAAAAATTCTGATTTAAACTTCTATGGATGGCAATTGAAAAATTATGAATCAAAAGAAGAGGAATGTTGGACAATCAAAGAATTTCCATGAACAGAAATATAACCCTAATATTATATCATAGAAGTGCATATACCTACTGGGCAGTGAAAGAGGTATGGAATTATTGTATATTTACTCATTCTATACCATAAATATACTCCTGTTTGCCTTGAAAAGGTAATCTATCATAGGAATTACAATAGAATTGGAAAGGTTTATGTTTAATACGAAAAAGGCGACTAAAGGTTACTTTTTGATTGACAAACAGGAATTCAGAGAGGTGAACAACTATACGAAAGGCGGGGTTGAAAATAATTTAACTGCTACTCCATCAATGCTAAATCATATCCAGTCAAGGGCAAGGAGATCTGAACGAATAGCCCATAAAAGACAAGGAACAACTCAGCCTCAGTCAGCACAAACAGAATGATAACTAAACTCAGAGGAGCGAATCCCTCAGGATCTTTCGATCCTGAGGGATCACTGTTCAAACTTATCTTGTTCTTTGATTGGTCCGTCGAAGATTTGATATATAAGGCCACGTCCTTTAGTGATAGGGGGACAGATCGTTATTGTTATTGGGAATCGGTCGAAAGAATTTACATTTTCTCTATTATATTAACTCTCTATTTGAGAGAAAACCTTTCTGTAAGACTTTATGTTGGTTTAATACAAAGCACGCGTTTTATTTACCTTCTGCAATTCTGAATTAGCCCAACAGTATTTCACTGGCGCTAAGGGCCCGACTCTGGTGGAATTACTTCGCTCTTTGTATTTTAATCTTTGTTTACTGTCATGTGGAGTGCATTTAATGTTTGAATTGGTTTATTGTTGATTGGATCAAATATAGAGTCATCGATGTTTCGTTTCTTTACAACAAGCATAATTCGTTGTTCTATTATTTCGCTATTATCATAAAACTTCACTGACGTGTATCTGATTTGAGTTGTTGTTCCTTTAGTCTATAATCTGTTATAATTGGTGATTGTGTGGTGAGAAGCTATCGACAGAATTGAAGCATAGAAATCTAGTGTCTTGAATATGTTATAATTGTAATTGCTGTTCAATTCGCATTGTTGTTCCATTTCTGTTCATTACTTGTTCATAATCTTTGACTAGCAGGCAGAAGATTTGTAGTTCCTTTTCAGATTGCGTTTTGTTTAATTTGATTTCATTGAATCTTCTTTCGGTTTGATTGCTTTAAGATCTCCAACTGTAGAGGATAGAGGCTTTTGCTTCCAAGTCCCCAGATTGGTCATCTTGCATCGATTTCTAAGGGAAAGAGTTACTGCTACTGCATCCCTGATCAATGTTTTGCAGAGATTGAAGTAGTTTAATCTTTCCATTCATGTCACTGTAATTAGGTTTCTTTTCAAGCATTGGTTACTTTTGTTTTTGTTATTTTATACTACGTCTTCACAACATTTCTCTTAGACAATTGTAGTCTCAGACATAGTACACTCTTGGAATAAAAAGACGCTCCCGGATTGATGATTAATGTGGAATAATTAGGTGTTCAAAAGATACCTTTTTATGACTTGAAATTTTGGCACCGTTGCTAGGGAGAGTGTATGCCATTTTAAAGGAGTAATGCACAATTGATTTTCTTCTGATTACGAAGAATTGGGTATTAAAGATGGAAGGTAAGAACCTGCGCACTGGGCAAGAAACACACTTGCTCACAGCCCGCTTTACAGAAGAGATAGGTAAGATTCTTCTTTAGGTAGGAATGAAGGTTTTTTTCTTTGAATGAATAAATCAACTAAGTGAAACAAAATTCCTCCTAAAACTGAAAAACCTAAGGGACCGGTGACCCTTGGGCGCACAACCTTTATTGACGAAATCCTTAAAAAATCTGAATCTCAGCCATCAGTAGGATTTAAATGAACTACTTCTAGATAGCCTACTAGTTCCCTTCAGGCTACAGAATCACCATCTGAAGCCTTTGCTGAGATACACAGTAAAACAGAGGGAATTGAGCAAGATTCCCAAGAAATTGAGAATCCTTGCACATGTTTCCTTCATGAAGGGAATGCTAGCAATCTCCAAGAAGGAGAGGGGGAAACGGGAGAAATCAAAAACTTGGAATCTCCTATTGAAACTGCCCAAACAATAAGCAGCCTAGATAAGGGAAGTGTTGTCCAACTTATCCAAAACCAAGGGTCTGAATCACCTCAAACAGTAAGTCGACAGGAAAAACTTATTATCCCAGATAAAGGGAGTGTTGTCAAAACTATTCCTGCCCCTACTCATCAACCTAGAAATTCCTTGGAAATCCCAAAGGAATATTGGCATATCTTTGATCAAATGGCCCAAAACCAAAGCCAGAATCAACAGAAGACTTCTACGCTGCAATATCCTATAGTAGATACTGTAGTTAATGCACCCATGAAAGCTATTCCTCTTCAAGATATTCCCACATTCCACGGCTTAAAATCAGAGGACCCAGATGCGTTTTTATTCGAGTTTGATGTGCTATGTAGAGGATATGATTACACCACCGATGCCCAAAAACTAAAACTATTCCCTTCTACATTAAAAGGGGCAGCCCAACGATGGTTTATGGGATTAGGTGGGGGTGTCATAACTGATTGGGATCATATGAAAGCTGCATTTTTGAAGAAATATCAAGATTACTGTAGGTATCAGGAATTAAAAGATGAGATATTCCAAATTACAGCAAAACCAAATGAGACCTTGGAAGAGTATGTGGAACAGTTTCAATATAATCTTCATAGATCCCCTTATGCATCTTTACCCTTACCTGATAATGTTTTTAAAACCACATTAATTATGGGAATGAAAGATTAATGGGTTGAAACATTGAATATTATGGGAAAAGGTGATATATATCAGGAAAATTATCCTAACATCATTGATTTGTGTATTAGGTGTTCGAGGGGCAATACAAAGTTGAAATTAGCAGAACGCGATACGATCACAAGGGAAAATAAGACCCCTAATGAAGGTGTGACTTGTGTAGAGATTGCAAATCTACTGGAAGACTTTAAGACAGACATACTCGGGACTCTAAGAACACAGTTCGATATTATGCAAGCCAAGCAGAAACAGGCAGAAGCAGAGCAGAAATTGGCAATATTCTATCCCAGATGTAGAAAGAAGCACAGCCACAAAGAATTTCAGTTGGATGTGGTTAAAGTCTGCGCCATTTGCACAAAATATCACCCCACAGAAGGATGTCCCTCGCTTCCTGGCTTAAAAGCAGTTTATAAGGAGGCGGAAGAAGAATTAGAAGTGGTATGTCTGCTTAATCAGCGTCGAAAATGGCAGCCACGACCATCAAGTATGCCAAATGATCCATTTTATTTTCAACATCCTCAATATAATACTCAACAATATAATGGGATGTGGTAGAATCAACCATCTTTTCCTAATTGGTCACAATAGCCATTTCCTCCCACATCTTGGTCAAATCAAACAAATCAAAATAATTGGCCTATCTTCCTTTCTGTCCACCTTTCTGGCCTATGCAATGGTCCCCTTCTACTTCTCAGAGTCAGGCCTGGCAGTCAAACTGAAAAAAACCTACAAATCATCCAGCTGGATCAATTCCTCTCTCTCAACCTACACTGCCAGCTCCTTATAGAAACCCCCAGACCAATTTAAGACCACAACTCCCAGCCCAACCCAACCCAAACCCAAAAAATAGGCCAGTTCAGTCTGTTCAAATCACGGAACCCCCAGAAGTAGAAACTGAACTGAGGGAGTGTAATGATCTTCAATTAAGGTCTAGGCGTATAGTAGAAATAAAGAGAAACAATGATGTCCACATTGAAGATCCGTTACGTATAGAACAAATATAACAAAGCGAGAAGGAAGTCCAACAATAGAACCAACAAAAAAATCAACAACAAGAAACAACTTCCTCTCCACCATTCCCAGAACGATTAATTATACCTCGTCCATTAGAAAAACCTAATTTCGATCTTCTGGGAGAATTAAAAATTTGTGTATAAAAATCCCTCTCCTCCAAGATATTCAAGATATTCCTATATATGCAAAAACTATTAAGGAATTATGCATAAAGAAGCTGAAGAGGAGAACAACAACCAATCCTACTGTCCAAATAGTCGGTACCTTATCTAACTTATTTTCAGGAATAGAAACACCCATCAAATATGAAGACCCAGGAAATTCTATAGTGATAGTATAGATCAATGGTCAATCATTTCCAAATTCCTTAGTTGACTTGGGGGTAGCAATCAACATTTTAACAACCACCACTTATCAAAAACTTGGCATTACATCACTGGAACCAACAATAACCTTGTTAGAATTGGCTGACCGATCAGTAGTCAAACTAGAAGGTATACTAGAAGATGTAATAGTATTTGTAGATTCCTGGAAATACCCTGCTGACTTCCTAGTTATCAATCCAAAGAATCGACTAGATGGACATCCGTTAATTCTAGGTAGACCTTGGTTGGCAACTGTCAATGCCTATATTGGATGCCGACAAGGCAACATGACAATTACAAGGGGAAATTGTGTTAAGAATTTAGCCCTATATCCCCCAGCCCAACCAAGTCTATCAATAATCAAAACAAGAAAACCACCTGCATCATATCTTATGGAGAATATGAGATCGTCTCTAACTATAGAAAATGCTCTTGATTTTAAAGATCAAATAGAGGATGATATCATTAATAATTTTATTAATAATTCGCAAACCAGATCTCATTTGCAATGTCACATGATCAAAGCAACATTCGATAATAAAGAAGAAGAAGATCCTTTCAAAGATATTCCTAATCAAACAATACCTACTACTTCTATGAGCAATAGCAAGGTTGTAGAAATTGAGCTGGGAAAAACTTTAAATATTAATAAAAATCTCACTGCTGAACAAGAAGAGAAATTGGTCCAATTATTACGAAAATACAAAGCAGCCTTTGCATGGGATTACCCCGACATGAAAGGAATTGATCCTCAATTGTGTACTCACCACATTTACATTGAAAAAGATGCAAGACCCATTTTCCAACCTCAAAGGAGACTAAAACCTCAACTTAAAGACATTGTCAAAGATGAATTACAAAAACTATTGGATGTTAATTTCATCTAACCAATATCTGATAGCAAGTGGGTCTCCCCACTAGTGGTAGTACCAAAAAATAATGGGAAGTGGCGGATATGTGTAGATTACCGTGAACTTAATAAAGAAACACAGAAAGACCACTTTCCCCTTCCTTTCATTGACTAGGTATTAGACACATTGGCAGGAAATAAATTCTTTTCTTTCCTTGATGGCTTCAGTAAGTACAATCAAATCCAGATTGCCCCTGAAGATCAGGACAAAACTACTTTTACCTATCCATGGGGGACATTTGCATACCGAGTCCTACCTTTTGGCCTATGAAATACCCCTGCTATGTTCCGAAGGGAAATTCTCAGCACTTTTGCAGACTTAATAAATGAAGGCCTCGAAGTATATATGGATGATTTCACGCCCTATGGGGATGAATTTGAGCCTGCATTAGAAAACCTAGAAAAAGTACTGCAAATATGTATCAACACTAGGCTTTGCTTAAGCAACAAAAAGTATCTTATGATGATGACCGAAGGAGTTTTAGGGAATTACATTTCAGCAGCTGGAATTCATGTAGATCCGGCTAAAATTCAAATACCCTTGTTAATTCCTACACCTACTACACAAACAGAGGTACGTAGCTTTCTTGGATTTTTTGGTTACTATAGAAGATTTATAGAACATTATTCTCAAATAGCTACACCTTTATATGCACTAACTGGAAATGTTGATTTCACTTGGACAGACAAATGTGACAATGCCTTTAATGATCTGAAGAAGCTTGTTTCAACATCCTGAGTACTGAGGGGCCCAAATTGGAATTTGTTGTTCCAAATCTCATCTGATGCCTCAGACACAACAATTGGAGCAGCACTTGGACAGGAGGAAGACAAGAAACCACATGTAATTTACTATATTAGCAAAAATCTATCCCCTGCTAAATTAAATCATACTGTGACTGAAAAAGAATTTTTAGTTGTAGTTCATGCTATAAACAAATTTAGACATTACATAACTGGGTATCCTGTAGTACTGTATAATGATCACTCTGCCATTAAATTCTTAGCAAATAAACCTGTTACAAATGGAAGAGTGACAAGATGGTTAATTTTACTGCAGGAATTCGACATCACAATCAGAGATCGACTTGGGAAAGAGAACCCTGTAACTGACTTTCTGTCAAGAATGCCAAAGCCGACAGATATAGAAGCAATTGAAGATCACTTTCCAGATGAAAAACTCTTCACTGTTACTATCAAAACACCATGGTATGCTAATATAGCGAACTATTTTGCAATAGGTAAATTACCTAAACATCTGTCTCTTAATGAATGTAATAAAATAATACATCGCAGTACCCACTTCTCCTAGATTAGAGGCTACCTATTTCATACAGGTGCAGATATGCAAATAAGGAGATGCATTAGGGAGGATGAGGTATTTGACATCTTGAAAGCATGCCATGATGGACAATATGGCGGACATTTGCAGATAGTATAACTGCCCACAAAGTTTTACGAACAGGCTACTATTGGCCTACTATCTTTAAAGATGCTAAAAAATTCGTGCAGGCCTGTGATAGTTGCCAAAGGGCAGGCCGACCTAGGTAGTCTGATGAAATGCCTCTGAATCCCCAACTAGTGATTGAACCATTTGAACGTTGGGCCCTCGACTTCGTTGGTCCTATTAACCCCCCATCAAACCAAAAAACATACATCCTAGTTGCAACTTAGTATGTCACCAAATAGGTTGAGGCAGAAGCTCTTTCAAAAGCTACAGAAGACTCTGTAATACAATTTCTTTTCCAAATCTCTGTGCGTTATGGCCTCCCAAGGGACATAATCACAGATGGAGGACCACAGTTTGTAGGTAACAAATTAGCTAAAACATTGCAAAACTACCATGTTCAACACAATATTACGACTCCATATCACCCACAGGCCAATGGCCAAGTAGAGAGCACGAACAAAGTAATCGAATCTATATTAAAAAAAACAGTTGCCTCTCATATATGAGATTGGGCATATAGATTTCCAGAAGCATTGTGGGCATATCGAATAATGTGGAGACCTACCACAAGATATTCACCATACCAATTGGTATTTGGAAAGGAACCCATATCCCCTATAGAATTCGAGATTCAAACATTAAGAACAACTCAAGAGGTGGGTCTAGATCTAAATGAAGCCTAGGCTAAAAGGCTGCAGCAAATTAATGAGCTGGATGAAGTTAGGCTCTCTGCTCTTCAACACACAACATTAATTCAGTAACAGAGAGCCAAATGGCATGACGCCCATATCAAAGGAAAGATCTTCCACGAAGGAGATTAGGCACTCCTATATGATTCCAGGTTCTAGGATTTCCCAGGAAAACTCGAGACATGATGGCTTGGACCCTATGAAATACAGAAGGTGCATGATAATGGCACTGTTACATTAGTTACCATTGATGGATCCAGACATTCCTTTAAGGTAAACGGTCATCGAGTACAATTGTATCATAAACCGCTCACTCGGGAATCATTTTACCAACAGTTTTGAGAAGATTCTACAATGGAGATTCTTGTTGAAGGGGAGAAATCCTCCTCGGCACCAGTTTGATAAATCACTTTTTTTTTTTTTTAAATTTTGTACATAAATCATTTTTTCGTTTTTCGCTTATTGTTTTATGGAATTTGTTTTCAGACATTTGATTCATATTACTTATTTACTTCTTCATCATTTGTTTCGTGAAATATGAATTCTTTAAAAGAGAAAAAATTCTGTTTATTTCGTTTGTTTTGCTATTCCTTTCTAAAGGAACAACACTCTGTTGTTCCTTTTGAAAGGAACAACAGTTTTGCAAAAACGCCCTTGCTGTTCCTTTCCAAAGGAAAAACACTTCCGCATAGTATTTTCTTGCTGTTCCTTTCCAAAGGAACAACACTTTCGCAGAGTATTTTCTTACTGTTCCTTTCGAAAGGAACAACAGTTCCGCAGATTGTTTTTGCTGTTCTTTTAAAAAAAAAGGAACAACACTTTTTTTTGTGGATTGTTTTTTGTTTTGTTTTTTGTTTTAAGCCACCATGTTGAATTTTTTATTACTTTTCTAAAGGAAAATATATCATTTATATACAATCATACAACTTAAAGCTTACTGTAATCAACAAATCAAAAGAAATCGTCACATTTTCAAGAAAATTGTCTAGTAATGATAAGAAAAAAGGAAAAAGGGGCATGATCAACAACATAAATTTGCTATTTTATTACCATTGAATTAATTTGATCGACTATTTTTATCATGATTGGTTCTTTCCCACATGTTATAATTTTCTTTGATGTTTATCTATGGAATAAGAATAAGGGCATATTTTTTTTTCTATTGAGATGTTCAGACTTCTTCCGCCATCCCTACTCTTAAGGAGTGTTGAGCCATCCCTTATGATTAATTGAGGAAAAGTGCTATGTGAAAAAAATATTTATTTTATTAATAATTATTTTGCAGATGGAGGATAGGGGGTCTCACTAAGAGCCAGCCTACTGTGATCATAGGGAAGGTAGTGAAGTGGAATTACCATTATGGCCACCAAACCAGGGAAATGGTCCAATAGACAATTGAAAAGAAATCAAGAAGTCCTTAGAACAGGAGGTCTCATCACGAGCCGGCCTGCCCACCTTTCACTTCTTCTCAGTGAACGACATTGTGGTTTATTTGGTTACCAAGCAAGCATAATGGCCTCCGTCATGATATTCAATAAAAAGCACTTCCTCAGCATACATAAAGGACAATGGTTTTGTGGGTAAGAAAACAGCTCTGTCAAGGTTATGGACACCTGTGGGCAGCAGAGCTCTGCTGATGGTATTGGAGTCACACTTATGCACATCAACAGTTATATTTAACCCTTTTCCTATATCTTTATTTAAATGTCAAATGAACATATGAATCCCTTACTTTTATCTTCGAACCTATTACACATGAAAATCATTATAAGTCGATCATATTAATCCAAAGTGGTAAATAACACAATTATACTTATGGTTATCATATGTTGTCCCTTCTCCTTGTATTTAAATCATTACAAAACAATTTTCTATTTATTAATGATTCATTACATGCATTGATTTCAGTAATTCCTGCAATTTGATTGAACGTATCATAATTACGACCACTTTTTACTGCTGTAGTGTTGTTGTGCCACACATGCTATTCTTAATTTACAGTCAAGGATGACCTTTCATTCATTCGGGGGGCACGGATGTCTGCATGCAAATCAAAATCCAAGATTTCCTTATCTATACTCGAACCAAATCCCTGCATTTTAGGAAATAAAAAATTTTCAACGAATTGTGCTGTGTTGTTCCATTGTGATTACTGTGTGTTGAAAAAATCAACAGAACGCAGAAATGGGAGGATGGCCAATTTGTAGTGAGCCGCAAGTATTGATCGTCTCTGATGCTGCACGGACAATCTTAGAAATACTGGGGTGGATTACATATTTCTTGAGAATGCAACAACACCATGAAGCTGTGGCCACCGAATTTTTATTAAATCTATAGGAAGGATCCTCCATGGTCAAAGGAAGGCAAATAGCTGTATCTGACGAGATAATTGCAGAAGTGTCTGGCATTCCCGCACAAGGAACTGTCTGGACTCAGAAGAAGATTGGGATTCGTGAAGCCATAATTTTTTTTCAAGATGAGGGTCAGACGTTAGTCATCAAAGGTAAATGAGTCCAGCCAGCGTCATTAGGAGAGCCATGGATAGAGTTAGCCAAAATTGTGCAGGCTTACATAACGTGCGATGGAAGAAAGGATGTGGTAAGACCTCGCCACCTTAAGCTGCTAGCCGTATTAAAATAGAAATGCACAATTAATTCTCTTGCATTTTTAAATTCTTTGTTGCATGATGCTGCTCATGGTATAAGAAAAGCCCAGCATGCAGATATGGTGGTTAGCCACCATTTTTTAATTCGTTTAATAGTGATTCATAGCCTCGCCCAGCAACAGACCAGCTGGGAAGAATTGATATTTTCCATTGATGGAGGGTTGGCTCTACCCGCTCCAAAACAAAAGAGGATGGTCAGCTCAATTGCTGAGCCTTATACTCATAAACAGTCCCTCCGGTTGAAACAAATTAGAAGGATGGTGGAAGAACTTCTAGGTAGTAGCTAGCCCCTGGAATTTCATAGCTCAGAGGAGGAACAACCTCCACAATTGGAGGGATTAAGCCCTCGCACTGACGAAGAAGAGAAATTAGAGAAAGTAAGCCCTTAGACTGATGAGGAAGAACAATTGGAAGGAGAAATCCGCTACTCGAATGAAGAAGAAATAAGTCACCAATCCAGTAGTGAAAAACAACCCAGTACAGAGGAAAGAGATAATGAGGAAGAAGGAATCGAAGGAAATTCTAGAGAAGAAGAAGTTGAGGGAGAAATACGGTATTTAGATGAAGAGGAAGGAAGTTATCACACCAGTGTAGAGGATGAGGACAATAATAGTAGCAATAAGGATGAAACAGAGCTGCCCGAGAATGTTATCGTAAGCCCTTTACAGGAAGATCAATTGGCCTAGATTTTGGCCAATATGAGTGATTATGCACGGCCGCATAGTCCCTTGGACCTCAATATAGATATTGATCAACTACGAGAATACTTTGCTATTGACAAAGAAACAGCTGGAGAAAAATTGAATGAAACATCAAACCCTAGCGAAGCTAGGGTTGCTTCTCTTGAGGGATGTGAGCAGGAGAACAAAAACGCTGAAGTTGGAAACCCCCAGGGGACCGCAGAGTTAACTGAGAATATGATTCCAGGAGAATTGAACCAAGGGCACATGAATGTAAAAGAGGAGCCCCGAGGAGATGAACAAGAAGAGAATTTTACTGAAGACATGGCTGATATGGGCCAAAATTCTATTGAGAAAATAGGATCAGACAAAGGAACGGCTGTTCCATTAAGAAAGAAGAAGAAAACAACTGAGATTGAGAAGCTTCGAAGGTAGCGGATAAAACTTCATAAATTAGTTGAACAGCTCAGGTAGACCATTAGGTTTTTGAGAATGAAATACATGCCCAAGCGAGCCCCTAAGAAAAGAATCATTGCTATCAAAAGAAGCTCAAAAAAGAGAAGAGTGACCACTGATAGGAACCCCAAAATTACAGAAGAAACCATACCTAAGCCTAATTATGAGAATGAGGAGCAAAAAACAACTATTCCAACACAAGCTATTCCAGAGGAACCGGTTTTGAGTGAAAATATGCAATCTAGCATTCAGTACACTTTCAGTGAGCCAAAATTGCTCAGACTTTAGGAAGAATTGACATAGGCCCGAATAGAAAGGCAGAGACTGGAGGAAGATACTGTCCGAAGAACAAGATATCAGGAGTTGCAACAACAAATGAGAATTATTCATGAAGCAGAAGCTGAAGCTCATGAAAAATGATGGAAAACAGAGGTAAAAGCTGATAAGGTAATGAACCAACTAAAATTAGCCTACAGTCAAATGGACACTCTCTTCTCCTTGTATACTGATGTCTAAGCCTGTATATGCCCTGCCAGAAACTATGCTTTGTTTTTACTAGAATGATATTTACAATTAAAGATCAAGGCAGTTATGGCAGGGAAATCCATAGAGCTAAAAAAAATAGATGACTTGGTATCATGCTGCAAACTTTATGGTATCAAAGTACAATGCTTATTATGTGAGTTTTATTTGCATAATCTAATACTTGAAAATGACTGTGAATCAAACCCTAGCCCTTTTATTTGAGATGTTCAGTTTCAGGCATTCATTTCCTTTGCTGTAAACCAATTAAATTGGCTTAAAGCTTATAACGCCTTTCAAAGATAGGAAAATGGATTAGATCTATGGGTCAGAAGTGAACCTCAACACCCACTTCAATTTTGGGCTAGACAGAAATGCTTGATGACAAGGGAAGGCGTTACCCAAACTCTGGGGCCTGTCCATAAATCGGTCATTTTGAATGGAACAGATTATTTTTCATCCATTAGGAACCAAGCCTACATAGCAGCCAAAGTCTGATGGAGAACCTCGAATCAGAATGTGAAAATTAGGGAACCATTTAACTATATAAAATTTGGGCTAGCTGTAGACCATCTCATTTCTTATAGCCATCTTGTTTTAAAAGAAGGACCATATTGGTTAGGATGTAGATTTCGCAGCCCTATTGTATGGTACCCTGCTTCAGATTACAAAGCTATTTATGAACTTCCTGAAGGAAAAACAAAACATAATTTTGAGGAATTAGCTGCACTCCATGGTTTTAGGCCTGTGGATGACAAGCCTTATTCAGCTTATTCTTTGACTGCTCTCCATGTGAACTATAGTTTTCATGAGGGCATGAAAATGATTAAGTAGGGGGGTATGTTGGGCAGTGAAAGAGGTATGAAATTATTGTATATTTACTCATTCTTTACCATAAATATACTCCTGTTTTCCTTGAAAATGTAATATATCATAGGAATTACAATATAATTGGAAAGGTTTATGTTTAATATGAAAAGGCGACTAAGGTTACTTTTTGATTGACAAACAGGAATTCGAAGAGGTGAAAAACTGTACCAAAGGTGGGGTTGAAAATAATTTAACTGCTACTCCATCAGCGCTGAATCATATTCAGTCAAGGGCAAGGAGATCTGAATGAATAGCCCAGAAAAGACAGGGAATAGCTTGGCCTCAGTCAGCACAAACAGAATGATAGCTAAACTCAGAGGAGCGAATCCCTTAGGATATTTTGATCTTGAGGGATCGTTGTTCAAACTTATCTTGTTCTTTGATTGGTCCATCAAAGATTTGATATATAAGACCACATCCTTTAGTGACAGGGGGACGGATCATTATTTTTATTGGGAATCGGTCGAAAGACTTTACATTTTCTCTGTTATATTAACTCTTTGTTTGAGAGAAAACCTTTCTATAAGACTTTATGTTGGTTTAATACAAAGCATGCATTTTATTTACCTTCTGCAATTCTGAATTAGCCCAGCAGTATTTCATTGGCGCTAAGGGCCCGGCTCTGGTGGAATTACTTCGCTCTTTTTATTTTAATCTTTGTTTACTGTCATGTGGAGTGCGTTTAATGTTTGAATTGGTTTATTGTTGATCGGATCAAATATAGAGTCATCACTATTTCGTTTCTTTACATCAAGCATAATTCATTGTTATATTATTTTGCTGTTATCATAAAACTTCACTGACGTGTATCTAATTTGAGTTGTTGTTCCTTTAGTCTATAATCTGTTATAACTGGTCATTGTGTGGTGAGAAGCTGTCGACAGAATTGAAGCATAGAAATCTAGTTTTTTTGAATATGTTAGAATTGTAATTGCTATTCAATTCACGTCGTTGTTCCATTTCTGTTCATTACTTGTTCATAATCTTTGACTAGCAGACAGAAGAGTTGTAGTTCCATTTTGGATTGCGTTTCCTTTAATTTTCTTTGCTTTAATCTGCTTTCGGTTTGATTGCTTTAAGATCTCCAACTGTAGAGGATAGAGGCTTTTGCTTCTAGGTCCCCAGATTGGTCATCTTGCATCAATTTCTAAGGGAAAGAGTTACTTCTAATGCATCCCTGATCGATGTTTTGCAGAGATTGAACTAGTTTAATCTTTCCATTCATGTCACTGTAATTAGGTTTCTTTTCAAGCATTGGTTACTTTTGTTTTTGTTATTTTATACTACATCTTCATAGCATTTCTCTTAGACAATTGCAGCCTCAGACAGAGTACACTCTTGGAATAAAAAGATGCTCCCGGATTGATGATTAATGTGGACTAATTAGGTGTTCAAAAGATACCTTTTTATGACTTGACAATACCTAGACATAATTTATAGAGAAAGACCATCTCTGCAATTGACTCACTTAAAAAAATATTCTTGAAGTATGATTCGATTCAAGGAACATGCTTCCCCCATCATCCATGCCGAACAAGTAACCAAACATATTGGAGAACAAGGGAGGATGCAAAATGTAGTGAAACATTTTATAGGTCAAGTGCCAATATGGTGTGATACCCATTCATATCGACTCCAAAGATGGAGAATAACAATGGTGTATTTCATTGAATGATTTGGAAGTCGCAAGCTTTTGACACAAACAAGTAAACCTATTTTTAGTCTTGGAAATGGCCCTTTCCTTCATATATATATTTTTTTAGTGAGAATGATAGAGAACTTGATATAGAGATGAGGGATTCTAGCCCCACATGTTTCCAAATAATCTATACAAATTTCTTAACAAATGGTATAAATTAGAAGAGGCTAGAGGAAATCCTCTAAAATGGAAAGAGTTGAAAGAAAATTTTATTAAGGACTTTGATTTATAACTATAGGAACAAGAACTACTTGATATAGTTCAACAAACAAAACTCTCTATAAATACAAAATCAACGTACAATATTAATCAAGAATCAACTGTCAACATCCCATCGAATTGTAACTATGCAATATGTAGATCAGAACATAAGATGGCTAGTTGGATAAAAATAGAATAATCTCTTGTTCTTGGCCAATTTTTTTTTCGAAGAAGGATCATCTGGAAAACCACAAAAGATTAAAATCAATATACAATCTTGAAAAGCATGAAATTGAGAAACCTTAGAGAGCATACTTCTCACCTACATATCAAGAGATAAAAGTTTAAGATCAACAACTCAATGATTTAAAGCTCTCTAACTAGATGGATGGGGAAATATAGATAAGATAAGTTGACATATCAAATTATGATTGAACAAATATTTCTAGACTCAGTGACTATTGGAAGGGCAAGGAAATAATAGAGTTTTTCAATTTACTCAAGGAATACCAGTGTGTGCTTTCCCATGAATATAAATATTTTAAAGGACTTGTAAAAGAAATGGGTGAGCTTAATATCAACCTTATTGCTAGAGCTAAGCCAACAAAAAACAGACCTTCTAATATTTCTCACAAATATAAACCCATTGTCCAAAAATAAATATAAGGGACGCTTGTTGCCAGCATTATATACACAATTAAAACATCAGAATGGGAAAGTCCTATGGTTTTACAACCCAAAAATCATAACCTTAATAAGTTACACATATGTGTTGACTACAACGAGGTAAATATATTGATAATAACTGACCCATTTCTGAATCGATTCACCAAACAAATTATAAATAAAGTTGGTGGTAATGAATGCTATTATTTTGTTGATGTATTCTAACAATACATTAAAGTACCAATTGTAGAAGAATATCTGGAGAAAAAAATATTTGTCACCGAATTTGGATCTTTTTCATATCGGGTAATTTTCTTTGGATTAAAAAATTGCACACCGAGTTTTTTCAAGGATTGACTTTAGAGATTTGCAGGAGTATATTTATAAAAAAATGGCAGTCTACTTCGGGGTTTGGAAAATCTATATGTTGGTTAAGGATCATATACAATGGCTCAGACTAGTGTTGGAGAGATACAAACACACTTGTTTATCATTCAATATTAAAAAATGTACCTTTCCAACACCTATAGAAATATTACTGAGACATGTAGTATCAAAGGAAGGAATAAAAGTTCCCATGGAAAAGATGAAAGTAATTTTAGACTTGAAACCCCCAGTGAATCAAAATTAGATAAAAATATTTTTGAGACATATGAGATACTATAAAAAGGTTCATCAGATACAATTGTGATATAAAATATCCCATATATAAAAAATTGTAGAAGGATGTTCCATTTAATTGGTCGAAGGAGTACAATGAGTCATTCTAGCTATTAAAAAGAAACTATTCGAGGCACCTATACTTAACTTTATCTATTGGTAAAAGGAGTTTAATGTACAAATGAACACATCAAATGTTGCAGTCGGTGTAGTATTTACACAACTACATGACGAGTTTATAGATGGAAGCTTACCAAAGTTAAAAGTAACTATTCAACAACTATGAGAGAATCTTTATCCATGATCATTGGATTGCATAGATTTTGGCATTACCTCCTCGAAAATCCATTCATATTATAAAATGATCATCAAGAGTTGAAGTATCTAATTAAAAAATTGATTCATTAAGGGCATATATATATATGGTTAATACTATTCCAAGAATTTGAATTCAAATGTGAAGTGATTGTTCAACCTGGTAAGAAAAATGTCAAACTTGACCATTTATCCTAACTAGAATCTACAGAAGAATTGACAGACCTTTAAGATTACCTCCAAGATACACATTGGTTTAGAGTTTAATAAATACCTCTAGAGCTCACCGATATTGTAGATCTATTATATACAAGAAAGGCACCTAAGGGAATCTCAGAAAAAAGGAAAAATATTCTCGCTATTAAAGTGGCAGCATTTACATTAATAGATGGTGAACTATATAAGCTTGAAATTGATGAGGTACTTCGATGATGTGTTTTGGAATATGAAAGGGGGGATATTATTAGTGGAGCACATAAAGGAGGAGTTTGGGGACACTATTAAGCTGAAAAGAACACAAGGAAGATTCTACAAGCTAGATTATGGTGGTTGACATTATTTCAAGGCTATCGAATACAAGTAAAAAAGTGTCATACATGGTAAAGGTTCGGGCGACCATTACCTAAACACCACATGACATTAGAGGGTTAAATAATAGATTTGGATTGCCCTTTTAGTGAAGTAGGGTGTGTTTGGGTGGAAAAAACAATGGCTCGATCAATCAATTTAAGCACTCAATCAAGCTCCTTGGGTGCTAAAAAAGTAGCTTGATCAAGGGTTAAAAACAAAGCCTTGATTGAGATATAACACTCGATCAAGCATTATGGCTCGATTGAAAACTTTGGTTTTATAAATGCCTCGCTCGTAGTTTCTGCGCGTCATTTTCACATAGCGTGGGTAAACTAAGAGCTCGAGTAAGAGTGTGCCAATAGCTCGACCAAGAGTATTGGAGCCCGATTGAGAAATTGGAGCATTGAGCGTTAAAATTAGTCTTTCCAACCACACTACCAACGTCCGAGTGGCTCAAATTAAGGTAAGTATTCTATATTGATAGTCTTTCTAATTTTGTTTTTTTCTGCAAAATTAAAAAAAAAATTAATTAAAGAAAAAAAACCATGTACAAAAACCATGAAATCTAGTTAATTAAAAAAAAAAACCATAGAAAAACCATGAAAACCACAAAAAAATCTTCCAATGAACTTAGAATATCATAAAACTGACCAAGAAACTAAAAAAAAAAATTCACAACAACTTAGAAAACCAAAAAACCAACCTAGAAAACTATAAAATAACCCTTCAAAATAACTTATAAAACACTTCCAAACCACCAAAAGAACTATAATTTAGGTTTTAAATTTGTTTCTTACTTGTAATGTTTTGTTTATTAAAAGTATATTTTATGATTTTGAATGGTAATTTATTTATTTTTTTTCTAATTTGTTTAGGTTTCAATGTTCTTCTTTAGGAATTTTGTGAAATTATTTTTCACAATTTTTAATTATTTTTTATTTAAAATGAATTTGAAATTTCTAGCAAATTTGATGAAAATATACCCCAAAAAACTCCAAAACAGAAAATAATGAAAATACAACCAATAAATAAGTAAATTAGGAGCTTTAGATTGACATGATGAAGATGGTTACTGATGGTGCACCTCTCTTTATAAAATAAGAAATTTTATTTTATTTTATTATTTCAAATTAAAATTAATTTATATTCTAAATATTTTTAAATAATAAATATATTATGATTCTATTTTATAAATAAAATATCAATCTTTAGAGTTTAAAATATAAAAAGATAAAAATTTGATATATATATATATATATATAACATATTGTAACATGTATTGTGCATAACTATAACTTTTAAGATATAAAACACACACACACACACACATATATCATTTAACATATAACTATCTATATAAGTTCATGTTTCAATAATGTACGTTAAATCCATCATGAGAAGTGCATTTGGTGTAGTGAATAAAAGCATTTAAACTCTTTTCTAATTTGTACCATATTGTTTCATTATGTAGTGTGTTATACAAGAATAAATGTTTTCATGTGCTTGCACTTAGTACATGTCATGTGTCTAAGTCAAACATTAATAACTTAAAGTCTATTCTAGTAATTGATTGGCATGAAATTTTATTAGTTTTGTAAATTGGTCTATTTCATTTTTTTACATATATATTTACATATTTATTCGCTATGAATATAATACATTATTTAGAAACGATAAAAAGTGTTAAGGTAGATTTGATCACTTATTTCGATTGTGTTTACATGGAACTCAATACCTTGGTTGATAAATTATGAAAAAAATGGACTCTAAAGTTTAGGACTTCAAGCTAGATTATTATGTTTGAGTTTAGAAATGGTTTTTTTGTCAAAATTTTTATTCTTGGATTAGTTTATATGTAATATACCGAGGCATCCAATATACACGCCCCAACTGTAGGCCATCATATTGCAAGGGGTTATGTTATACATGGTTAGTCTCGTGATAGATCACATACTCAACCGAGAGTTCATATTCCTCTCATAGATCCTACCTCCGACGCTAGTCAGAGTTTCAATGGTAATGTTTTTGTATGTGTTGATGATCATGCACATATAGTGGACCATTTTCACCTATTTTAGGTACACCTCCGGTATTTTTGAATCCTCTTTAAACTTTGTGTTTATGTCTTGAAATTATCTTTAATTTTTAAATTTCCTTCAACTTATGTGTTTTAATTTCATGTATATGTTATTATTCTTCTAGTTTCTTAATTATATATGTTAAATTACATTTATGATTTATAGGCCCTCAATAGGTCAAAGATAAGGATCAAAGTTCAACATTGATACCACTCCAAGATGGTGCTACAAATCCTATAACATTAGAGGATATTACGACCCATCATATGTGGATTGTAATAGATATAGAGAAGTCCTCTGCCATTTCACTGACTCATCTTACATTGCCTTTGATGTTGGATGAAATAAATAGGTTTATCAAGAAAAACTATAGGTTGGGCCCACATATTCAAATATCAAAGTGGATACAAAGGATTAGGAGGCATGGGGTTACAGGCCCTAATACTTGGGAGGTGGTGAAAGAGGCCACCAATGACATTAATGTTTGTGAGGATATTTTAGAAATCCCTTTGCATCACCTGTTATACATAAAGGTTCGATTCGACTGATACATTTCAAGAATGTTGATGCAACCTCTTTTGTGTATCATATATTCGTTAGATCTTCGGGCGAGCTCCACAACTATAATGACGTCAACATTTATTTTTACAAGCAATTATATGCAGAGTTTGTGTTACATATGAGGTCAGATTACATTGATACTAGATATCATTATTATGGACCTACCTTAGGAGGTACCTATGAGTGCGAGGGGGATCGTAAGGACCCTGGGCATGTACCAAAACCTCGGAGATTCTTGCCACTACTTTCGCAGAGCATGGTATTACTCATAGAGCGATAAGAGCATTACAACTCGGTGGTGAGATGAGGGAGAATTTTTTAGAAACCATGAAGATTTCATTGGCCACTATGCATGTTGCAGTTGATGGGGAGATTAGGATACCACCATCAATTCCTCATGACGTGCCACTACCCTTATATGATGATGCATTTATCGTGAGCTTACCCTTTAACCAAATTTTGGCATATACGTGTATGTATCGTAATTCCATTCATGAGACTTGGAGGGTGTACAAGTTGTGTGACAGAGAACAAGTACACACACACACACACACACACACACACATATAGATATAGATATATATATGAAACTTTTGAACCTTATTGCCAATTTTTTTTTCAAAATGAAAGAGTACAAAATATATTAATTTTATGCCTAGTCATGGTTGAAACTCGAGAGATTTACAATTCCATTACATCACTCGGATTCATAAGATGCATATGTTGGCTTTATAACCAAGCCCAATTACCCAAATAAATTTGAAAACAAGACAATAGTACTATTATTCTACTAGTATATACTCGAAAAAACTGCAATAGTAGAAAGTTACGTAAGAAACCTGAAATAAAAACACAAAATAATCCTCCATATTGGCTTTTCGGTTAGGGTGTAGGCCAAGTATTTCTTCTCAGTGTGGAGAATTCTTCTTGGTGAGTTGAATTTGGAGATCCTGAAAAATGCTTTTGGGTACCCCAAATTCATCTTCCAATTTTGCAATTTGTTTTCTCTTTTCCATTATTCGCTGCAAGTTCTCATTGGTTGGTTCCTTTTATTGGTGCATGATTATATGTAATTCAACTATATCAGCACATAATTCTGCATATTCACATGAACATGTTTCATAAGCAAGAGGAGAGAAGGTGGCCACGGGAGGGAATTTGACCCAATCCTGCATGTCACTTCTATCCACCCTACTCCAATGAGGGAGATGCCCACCCCATTAATTTGTTTCCATTGTATTTAGCCCAATGAGGACCCCTTAGAACCAATGACTGGTCACTTGCAGAGGCACCAGATTTGACATTTAATTCATTGTAAAAGTGTTCTCCTGAGTGATTTTCCAATAGAGCCATCTTCACATAATGCAGAGGTTTCCAATAATGGGGATAAGATCTACCCCCAACCATTGCTACCATTGAGGGGATACCTAGGCCCTTCAATAAAAACCAACCACTATCAAATTGTGGGATAGAGCCAAGAAACATCACTATGAAGAAGATCATACTTTAACCCTCTATTAAATAGAATGAGCCATAAAAAAGCCACGTGCGACATAGAGGAGTGGTTTGCATTCCCCTAGGATCCCATGATGATTCCATTATTTATCTTCTAGTCCAAATGACCCTCCCTTGATTCATCCTTTCCTTCGAGTGGGTGAGCCATCCACTTCAAACCATTAGGATTAAATGTGGCTCGCTCATGGAGGAAATTCACATGAAGGAAGCTTAATCATAACGATGGTATACAAAAACCTAAGTGATATACATGATATCTCCCACACTTATTGAATCCTTCACACTAGGTGGCCTCACATGTGATGCTATAAAAGCTCCTGGCATCAGGGGAGAAGGGAGATGGGTCATTAATGAATGTTAGGTTGAGTTGTGGAAGGGAGGAGGGGAGGGAGGAGGATGAGAGGAGGGGTTGAGGGAGGAAGGGGAAATATGAAGGGGGTTATTGTTCGATGGGCATGATGATTAGGGAATTATAGGGAGATAGGAGAAATGAGGCACACATTGTAAACTTAGGGGATGGGTAGAAAAGCATCAGTTCCTTTGAGTACAATATGTCCTTCATTTAATTTACATTCCTTATTGGATTATGTATCTGCCTTCGCATTTAGTCCTTCTACGATATGAAAAAACTATGGATTAGTAAAAAGAGGGAGCATTCCATGGGAACATTGAATAATTTGATTGAGCTTGTTGTTCTCGGCTGAAGAGTTGGAGCACATATGCTCTGTGACCAAGAAGGAGTCTCCCATAATTGTCACTTCTTTAATTATCCTTGATGAGCTAAAATAATCCCAAGATATAGACTATAGGATTCAATGAGGTTGTTGGACTTATTTACCAAGTCCTAGGCATATTGATCAACAAGTATTCCTTCATTATTAATGAGAATACCTTCCCCTCCTACCACCCCAAACTTGTATTATCAAATTATTCATAACAATTTATATTAAAATTTATAGTTCATGTTAGATTTTATTTATCTTAATAAGTTCATGATAACATGTAGACACATCTTAGCTACATGGTTGAGATTATGAGGTCATCCGAGTAGGAATTTGATCAACCAGACCATCCCCAACCATAACATTTTTCCACGGATTCTCCTTCACCTTATATTCTCACTAATATGGAGGAGAGTCACAATGTACAGCCACATGGAGCAACAGTTGACGTAAATTTGGTTTTCCCTAAGATTTGAACATTTTATTTTTTTAAGTTACACATTTATATGTTAATTAATTTGTAGACTAATTATAATTTGTGCTTTCCATTGTGTACATAGGACCATATGCAAAGTGTCAATGATGTCATTATTATTTGGATACATGAGTGGGATGTTAGGTATTTTTTTTTCCCTAAGATTTGAACATTTTATTTTTTTAAGTTACACATTTATATGTTAATTAATTTGTAGACTAATTATAATATGTACTTTCCATTGTGTACATAGGACCATATGCAAAGTGTCAATGATGTCGTTATTATTTGGAGACGTGAGTGGGATGTTAGGTTTAGAGTCATTGATGATGCACGTATGCTAATGCAAGCCCTAATCATTGAGCCACAAGCAGGGGAGCACCAAACCCAGATTCATGATTAGACCACCACCTTATCTAAATTGCATTTGGAATCAACTGAGGTTAGTAGATTCATGTATATGTTATTAAAAATTTACTTCGGAGTCATTTATTTCTTTATTTTTTATTTTTTACAAATAGTGAGCTAATTAGTTTGAATTTGAATGTGTTATATTGCAGTACTGACTTATGGACACTTAATTTCCATGACATAATTCACATAGAAGTTCTAGTGGTACTTAGAGTGTCACAGTTTATATATTTTCAAGGTCATTTTAGAAGGCAAATTCACATGTGTCATATACACTTTGTATATTTTCATACATGGTAAATTTATGGATGTACATCATGGACATTATTCTAGTTTATGGATGCTTATTATTTTAGTTTATGGATGTTCATGTGATATTTGTAATTTATATATATTTTCATATGGATATTTTATTGATACTTGTATTCACTATTTCAGCTTATGGATTTGTATTAATATATTTTATGGATTCATGTTACTTTTTCAAGTTTATGGATCTGTAAAAATTGTTTCGCTAATCTAAAAAAAATTCTATGTATTATAACTTATATTAGTAAAATATATGTTCAATTTTTATTTCCACATTCATAGACTAAGAAAAGAAGTACAACTTAAGTCATGTTGCAAGTCACCTTGATACTTAAAATGAACTAAAATATATTATGTATCAATTTAATATTTAACATGCAAATAATTCCAATCATGCTTCATATTGGCTTGTAGAAAGTGTCTTTTAGTGCCATCAACTTGTATGTTATTACAATTTATTTTCGAAAGTATATTATTTGAATTATAAAGTCATCCATATTATAATAAGAAATATATATATGATTTTTTTTGTGACCCACCCATATACCATTGCACGGAACTTTTTTTTAAGTATTTCAATCAATTTCTTTTCTCAATGTTCAATTAAATAACACAAATATGATTGAAATAAGTTTTATTCATTTTTAAAATATGTCATGTAAACAAAAAATACGTTTTATTCAACATTATATATTTTGAGATTATCTATATTGGCTTAGTCATAACAGGTATAAGTCAATCGTATTTAAATTTAATATATAGGCCAAAAAACAATATATGACAACATTTCAATAATTTTATATAATGCTATCAACTTTCCTAAATTTACAGGTTGTTTTCTAAATATTTCAATCAATTCCTTATGATGGAAATAAGTTTGATTCAAATATGATTGAAATAAGTTATATATTCAATTTTAAAAGATGTGGAGTTGTAAAATTTACAAATACAAGATTTATCAATTTTATTTGGTTTGAGGTTTATCTACAAAATCATAGTCATAATGCACGTCGTCAATAATTTTTTTGTGTTTACACCAAAATCAATATACAATGTTAAAATAATTATCTTGAAATTAATGTACACCATATATCTAGTTACATCAAATCATAAATCAACATCTTCACTAAGAAAAATGCATCTAATGAAAACAAACAAATAGGATGATAAATCAACATATACACTAAAATCAATGCATCTAATGCAAACGATTGAAATAGGATTAGAAATAAACATGTACATTGAAATCAATGCATCTCATGCTACAAGAAATAAAATAGGATTAGAAAGCAACGTCTACACTAAAATAAATGCATCAAGTGCTAGAAATCAAATAGGATTAGGAATCCACATCTACACTGAAATCAATGCATATAATGCAAGCTGAATCAAACCATATTACAAATTAACATATTCAGTGAAATTAATGCATCTAATGTAACAATTAAATAGTCTAATTAGAAATCAACATCTACATAGAAATCAATGCATCTAATGGAAGAAATCAAATAGGATTAGAAATCAACATCTGTACAATGAATTCAATTCATCTAGTGCAAGAAATTTTCTTCCCTTTATCTCCACCCTCCATCTATATCGATATCTCCCTCAATATTTCCTTCTTTTTCTCTATATATCACCACCAAAACACACACAAAATCTCTCTCCTCACATATATCTATATTTTTAGCACTCCTTAATTTACTTAGGTTGAGGAGGAAAACTTACAGTTAATCACAAACCACTTGGAAGTTAGAATATAGCCCTTCCAACTTTGAAATGACTCTCTCAGTCTGAATTGTTCAATCACCTAGATGATAGGCTAGGAATGGTTCTCAGTTGGGTATAATATTTATAGGATTGCTGGGAGGAATGAAGAAAAATCCATTGGTCATGGTGTCATGCCAAATTGATTAATTTTCCAGTGATAGGATAAACGATGAGGGGTATATATAGAAAGGAAGTATAGAGATTCTTTCTGGTATATTCAAATTAATTCAATGTAGGAGGGTGAGTATAAAAATGGTGAAAACAACATATAGAGAATAAAACTATATGATGAATTCTCGAATATGCTTTAAGAAGAAATCATAGATTTATTGGAAAATTCAGTTGTAGCACTTTTTTAAATGAATTCTGAGATAAACATGTGATAAAATCACAACACCATCAATATCTGACACAGTAATCCTTGTAAATCACACATTGTCTTTCATTCACTAGAAAATCAAGAAAATACAATATGCTTAGTGTTATTCCTTCTCAAACCTGTCCAACCAAACCATTTTCACACTAAAATTCATGAATTATATAAGGTTATCTCATCCTTTGACTTAGGGATTTGATATCAACCATTTCCCCAAAGATAGAATTAGTTACACTAAATTTAGAACTGCCTCTTAGGAAATAGGGACCAAATTTCTAGAAACTAGGGGTCAAAAATTAGATCATATCTCTCCAATCATGAAAGAGGTTACAAAAACAAAGAGGATTTTTATAGATGATATTTTAATTGATTTAAACCTCTCTAATTTTTCAAAAATATACTCTAGCTCCTCATAATATGTGCCCAAAATTTTTGACTAAAACAAGAAATAACAAAATATGAAAAACATAATGTAAAGATTCATTTCAGTATTCCAATATATGACACTTTTGAAGAAAATGAAAGAAAATTTTGTTACTAGGATCGTTATTAACAAAAACCTCTTTAATTTTTTCAAAATTCATCTCAATTTGGTCATAAAGTAATATTGAAGTAAATATGTCAAAAGCGCAACAACTTTCGAAAAGTGCAACAACTCCCATGCAACCAAGACAAAGTGAGATTATTTTTCATATATATAATAAATAGTGAATAATATTTAGATGATTTTTTATAAGAAGGTTAATATTTTTATAATTCGTCTCCACAAAACATTTGAGCAAACTCTGAAGGATGGATTTCGAGAAAATCCAAAAATGCCTATCGAAGATAGTGTCTCGTTTCTCGAAACCATGAAGAATTATAACCTAAAATTAAGTGGGTTCACGACATATGGTGAATATCTGTTGACTATGTGAAAGAGTAGCACATTCATTGTGTTTCTCCAAAAGTGCATCGTTCCAATTTTATACTACCTATGACCATCCTCTGAATCGTTGAAAGAAATCCACTAGTTTGAAATGGTCCATATAGCGTTGTAAACCTATGGGAAAGATTCTAGGCCAAGCATAACCCTTCAAACTTCAAAATGACTTCTTGTAGCAAAAGTGCATCACAGTTCTGTAACACACTTTTTGTGATGATAAGGACTTGCTGACACATTTGATTTTACATTGGAAAATCTAACTCATGACCACTAACTCACGATGTGACACCAATTATTTCTCCAAATGATGCTTTAGACTTGATATTTATAATATTAGGACTAAACATCACAACTTGATCAAAATACATAGAAAGACAAAATTAACATTCATTACTATAGTGTAATACTCTAACATCGGCTCCAATGGGGATGGCATCCACCCTATGAGGTGCCAAAGAACACCATAGACTAGTATCCCGATCCATGGGCTGATCCCAAACTCAATTTTGCAACTGTATCATGTAACCTACACTCTTCCAAATCTTTAACACATAAGTGCAAACTGAAAATTAATGTTGAAAATAATAACAATGTGCCAAAAAAACTATTGGAAACTAGCACACTTATGAAATAAAAATATGAAAAGAACTAAAAGAGATTCTGAAACCATTGGTCTTATTCAAACTTCTATCTACAATAAACTACTGAATATTCTGCTCACTCAAGTGATAGAAAATTTCCAGCGAATCCAAGCAATGACATGGCCACTCACTGGAATTTCGCCCACACCCTCTATAAATGGAAAAAAATGATACATAATGGAAACCTAAATTCCATAAGAAATAAAAACCCATGCTCTATAAAAAACATAAACTTTGACTTCCCTCATGATTCAAATATGTTGGTAAAATAATCTTGAATAATACACAAAGTTATTTCTTATAGATGAACAAAAAGAGTAAGATAAGCTTAATATATTACTAGTGGTTGTTACATGTCTCCAATTTCAAAGCCACTCTCAAATAAATCAGAAAATGGTTGTTTTTTACTTTTAGATGAGTGAAGAGACACAAATTCTAGCACATGACGCTCCTGCATATGTAAGAAGCTACTAACAAGGAATAGTTCACTGCCTAAATTTTCCATGCAAACAATTTCAAATATGTAATTTTCGTAGACCTTTTCATGAGAAAAAAATTATTAGAGGAATGACATGAAGAAAAATTTGAAAAAAATGTCTTCATCCCTATTTTGGTTACACGAAAACTTAAAATATGGATGCAAATCATCATTAAAATCATGGGATGTAACATCAATTTCATCATGCCAATTTGATTGGTCTTCAATCAAGGAAGAAAACACTATTTGTTGGAAATGTGCTTGTTTATCAAGGCTGAAAAACTGTATTAGTTCTTCCTCCTAATCACTTAAAAAATTACAAGACTACTGAACATGTTCATTCAACACAGGAGAAGAAACATGAACATCTACATGAAGATCATCATCAACTTCATTGATAGTTAAGGAAGAAATTACCACTTGTTGATAATTTTCTTGAGCTGATGATGGAAAGGTTTCTAATGCAAAACCTCTAGTATCTCTTCATCCATGAAATGATCATCATAAAAACTTTCCAAATGCTCAATATTTTTTTTAAAATGTGTTCAACAGTATTTGAGCAGCAACAAGGAAGGATGAAATTCTTTATATCTCTCATAAAATACAATATTAAAATCTGTAAGAGTATACAAGCAACCATTTGGAAATATTTTGTACCATAATTGTGCATTTCCCTCCAAGGATACCATAAACATATTCAACATGCATTCCTCTTGAAATTGAACCCTCAACTTGTGTACATGCATGTGAAATTTGACCAAATGAAGAGCAACATCGTCTTATTTTCCATGTTTGAGTATAGGAAGATAAGTTTTCGAATCTACTTGAGGCATGTGATTTGGTAAAATTCAAATGTGATCTCGATTCATGGGAGCATACCTTCTAGATTGAGAATACATCTTTGAATAATGAAGTCGCCAGGGGTACTTGGAATTATGGATCTCGTTGAAAATGGATTTTATCTGTAAATATTGCATAGCCATCTTATGTATCATCATTGTTCCGCATCAATAATTAGATCTAAAACTTGATGGTTCTTTCTTGGGGAAGATTGAAACTTTTTCTCCTTGGAAATGACACCACTATGTTAGCACTCTATAATTTGAAATATTCCTAATTATCTTTTAGCTAACTAGAAAATTAATTTTTGTTTTTGTTAATAAGATAAATGAATAAGAGGGTAGAGGGATCCAGAAATCCCTTTAGTAGCAATAAACCAATCCTTAGTGTGAATGTGGATTAGTGTATATGGATGGGGTCAAGATGAATAAACCACTTCCTGGTGTGAATGTGGGTTAGTGCATGTGGATCAGGTCAAGATGACCAAATCAATAGCGTAGTCATGGAGGTAGTGGAGATAGTGGAGGAAATCACAGTCATTGTGGAAGTTAGTGGCCAAGCATGCAACATCATTATTGTGTGGGGCCAAGGGTGTGACGGATCACAAGCATAAAAGGAAAGGGATGGAAGCCATGGAATGCATTCTAAATATTGATATTGTATTGTGGTTTAGGACTTTCTACATGCTTCAACTGTTTAGCTAAGTCTATTTTGTTTTTTAGCACATGGGTGTATCTGAGCAGATATCCCACCCTTATCCTCGGGGGGAATTTTAGTGCCCACTCAGGAAAGGTAATTTATGAGAAGTAGTTCAACATATAGCATCAACCCATCATTCTATCGCTCCATGCAGCAACAGTCCCCTGCTGGAATTACACATTCCAGTAGTAAGGTTTAAGAGGAGGAAGGAAGTTACAAGCATCTCAGCTTTTAATCCTGTTTGGGGATAAACGCTTCACTTGTGAGTATATTTCAACATATTTAGAGAAATATTGTATTATTCAACATTGTGCCAAAATTTGGCCCCTCTTTGGAAGAATAGTCATCCTCAACATTTTGCAGTCCAACAGTGTGAGATTCAGAGGTGGAAGGAAGTTCCAAGAATTCTAGCTTGGAATCCTATGAGGGTATCAACCCTTCACCCCATTGAATGTATTTTAGTATTCCAGTGCAAAATTTCATCATACGGCATCATACCATACCACTACCCCTCTTAGCAGTGCAGTCTCCTTTAGAAATTGTGCAATGCAGTAATGGCAGATTGAGATGAGGAGGAAGGATCCAAGTTTCCTAGCTTGGAATCCAGTAAGGGGATCAACCGTTCATCCATAGAGCTAATTGGGAGCTTTCACAATAGTTTTATAATTATTTCATCCATTTACCATCAGTTACCCAACAACAGTGTGTAAGTCAGCCAGCAGGAGTGTGCTTTGCAACACTAGAGTGCCTAATTTCAAAGTCAAAACTAGCCCAAACCATTTCTGGGTGTTTTTGGGTTTTTTGAGTAGAATCCGTAGTTAGAATCCCAGATATTTCTGAGCACTCCAAAAAAATCTCACATATATTTATTCTTCCTAGCAAAATCAGTTTCAAACAACAATGCACAGAGGCAGCCTGCCAGTAGTAGTAGCAGCAACCACATTTGCTGTGCTAAGATTTAGAGCTATTTCAGCCACTTCTTGTTGGCTTGAGTGAAATTTCTTTGGATAATTGTGTAATTTATTTTTTTGGTGACTATAATGATATGACCCAGCTATTTCTGGTCATGGTTATAATGTCTTAGTGTAATTTCCAGTTGCAGCATATTTCCAACATTTTCCAAATTTTAGTGCTATATTGTTGTTTTCCTTTAATTGGAATGTTGCAGATGTTCTATATATTTTTTTATTCTATTTGGATATATAGTGGTATAGGAGCATAATATTGGCTTGAATTGTGGGAAACCATTCATTCTATGACAAGACGAGGATATAGGAAGTCCTGAGTGATGGGAGATTGATGAGAAAGAGTTTCCCAAACACCTTATCAAAACTATGCAGGATCTCACCGGAGAGATAAAAAAGATGAGAGTAGAAAGAAAAAGGGAAACCCCATGATGGCTACAGTATGGAGAGAGGTAAAGGACTCCACATTAGTGGTATGATAAACCAGCGGTGCAACAATGCCCTACTATGCCCACCTTCCTACCAGTAGGAAATGGAGCTGGAGGACATCAATAACAGGAGATACTTTGTAACTATCTTGCAGAGTGTCAATATCAGGTTGGAGGACATTAGGATTAGGAGAATATTAGTGAATATATTGCAGAGTATCGATCTCAGACCCAGAATTTCAAGGATAATATGACTTTCCTAGAATTTAGCCAGATGAAAGATACTTGGAGACCCCACAACAACAATAGAGAAGGATGGTACATGCAGGGTAAGAAACATACCTCAGGTAGAATATTTCTGCTTACATTCGATGGGCCATCTAAGAGTACAAAAAGGCTTACGTTGAGGAGTTATATATCTATCTCCAACTACAACAAGTAGCAAATGAAGAGTCTATCAAGATAGTAGCATTGTACCTTGGAGGTGAAGCACATGACTAGTGATTCTATGGATTGGGTCATGCAAGAGTGAGTGTGTATGGAGATTTCAATCGAATATTGGTGGAGAGGTTTTATAGAAGAAACTCAGTGGCACATTACATTGAGGCATTCTCTATAGCGAAGGAGAAGGGGAAGTGCTTGAGGAGCAGAAGGGAGATGCCAGTATTGGTGCATCATGAGGAGATCAACTACTACCACCACCACCAGTAGAAGGAGAATTTGCACCAGCTAGAGAAACTGTTTCATATTTGCAAAGATTTCCTGAGCATTAGCCAATTTGAGGAAGGCATACATATCAACTACAGATAGTATCGGCACATCAGATCGATATTTTGGGGACATTCCACAAGGGAAACTCCATGACCTGGAGTTGTAGCACATGGTTGATTTGGAACAGGGGATAGTCGCTACGTAGAGGACCTTGAAATGATTAAGGAGGACATGAGCATCTATTCTGGCTTGACATTGTGGAGTTGCACACAACACTTGGTGTTGGAGTGTGGTGCTTTAGAGGAGGGAATAGGCGCAGTTCTAGTATAGGGAGACCATCCTAAAGCTTTCAAGAACTGGAAGCTACTACTACATGAGTTGTTTTATTCTATATATGACAAAGAGATGCTGAGAATTATGCATGCATTGGAAGAATTTCGGCAGTATTTGGTAGGAAATAGATTTCAGGTGAAGACTGACCACAACAATCTCCAACATTTTCTTGAGCATGAGCAGCTACAAGAGGGGAAGAAAAGGTGGATCAGCATAATTCAGGCCTATGAGTTTGATATAGAGTATTTCCAAGGAGAGGAAAAGGTGGTAGCAGCTGCATTATCATGGATTCCATCAAAACTATCCTTGATGAGCAACGATGCAGTGAGGAGATCCCAGTTGCTAGTAGAGTATTCTGAGGATTGCATCACTTATGAAGTGTTAGATAGTAGGATGAGATGATCAGAGATGTGCAGGGTGCAACATCCGCATGTTGGGATTGGATGGTGAGATATTCTGAGTTGGTACCCCGTGGAGCAGGCTAGGAAGCTAGATACATCCATTGCCACATTTCAACAGAGTCCATGGATTACCAGAGGGATAGAAGGGCCAAATTACTGTGGGGATCTGGGCAGGATTTTTGGGATGGGAACCTCCTCCCAAATTACGACAAGATTTCCTAGATGCTGCACCCACAATAGGCACCTCCTCTGATCAGCTCCTGCCAAAGTAGGATAATCACCCTATGACTCCTCGCAAGATCGATATGATGAGATAGCTCCAAAAAATGGTGTACCCTCATTCCAAACCTTCCTATTACTAGGTATGTACAGGATTCCAATAGAGGTCTAAAAATGTGTGTGTGCTCAAACATGCAACTACTACCATCACCTACTGACTCTTATCCTTATCCCACCCTTATCCTCGGTGGAATTTTAGTTCCCACACAGGAAAGGTAATTCTTGAGCAGCAGTTCGACATTCGACATCATGCCATAATTTTGTCCCTCTATGCAACAACAGTCACCTAGAAGAATTACACATTCTAGCAGTATATTTTGGGAGGAGGAAGGAACTTCCAAGCATCTCAGCTTGGAATCTTGTGTGGGGATCAACCCTCGAATTGTGACTATATTTTAGCATCTTGAGAGAAGTATTTTATTATCCAGCATCAGGCCAATATTTTTCCCCTTTTTGGAACCACATTCATCTTCAACATTTTGCAGTCCAACAGTGGAAGCTTTATAGGTGGAAGGAAGTTCCAAGCATTCCATCTTGGAATCCTGTGAGGGGATCAACTCTTCATGTCATTGAGTGTATTTCAATATTCCAGAGCATCATCTCATGATACAACATAAGGCCATACTACTACCCCTTTTAGCATCACAGTCTCCTTCAAAAATTGCATAATCTAGGAGTGGCATATTGAAAATCAAATAAAATCATAAAAATACATAAAACACACATAATAAACCAAACACCAAATAATGGTGGAAAAGGCTTCAGCCTCACGACTTCCTCACATATTTTCTCATTATTAAAAGAATGTAGTGTTACAATTAAACAGATGAGGAGATAGTGTCTCAAGATAGTGTGTTCTATCTTGGACACATTGTTTGAGATAATTTATCAACCAAACACACACCAATATAGGAGCTACCTAAACTAACTCCTATCTTAGAGGAACAACTCAAACTAAAGAGTTAGGCATAAATTCCTAACTTTTCAAATTTAATTTATTTATTTAATTTTTTGGATTTATTATTGTTTTATGAGAGAGGCTAAAATTCCCCCCTTCAATGATAAATCCAAAATAAGAATGAGGAACCATATTCCAAGTTCTCATGTTGATCTTCAAAACATTGCCTAAAAAAATGCCAAAGCTGGATGCTGAAAAACTACAATTTGAAGAGACCATGAGCTAGCTCCATGTATGTTTCATCATTGAATTTTTCTTGACAAATCCATCACATGCCAAGTTGCAAAAGGATCCATCTGTCCTTTGTGTGAAATCAGCATCCTTTGTCCACTAACAAAATTTGTTCAACGACCACTAGCTGATGATGTCAAAAACAACTCTCTGTTGCTTTTGTTGTATTGAAAATTGCTCGCTGCTTCTTTGCTGTCGACTACCCATTGGAAATTTTTTTGATGCCCACTGGCTGTTGAAGATGCCCACTGGCTACGGAAGCTACCCACTGGCTACTTTTTCTAGTTTTGTCGAGACTTTCAGTCTGACAACTACCATCAATTTCATTGACATTTTCCCCTTTGTCAGCTGAAAGGAGAGACACTTCTCTGGAAATTTTTCTTAAACTCCCCCCTTCAGGTGTAGGAGTTTTACACTAGTGTACTCCCCTATTCAACTACAAGAGAGTACCATCTTCTTTTCACTTTTGGTTGCACTATGTGTGATTGTATTCATTTGTAGAACTGAGACAATATTTTGAATGTGGATGACCATTCCCAAGGATCGATCCATTCATAATGTATCTTCAATCTGGTTGTTTGCTGTTGGTTGCAAAATTTTTCTGAGGAATGATTATGTTTTCCAAAATGGTGACAAGGATGGAGATCAAAACACTGATCTTCCATATGACCGGTTCTTTGACAATGAGAACATGTCATTTTGATTGCAACTTCGGGTTGCATGGATTTCTGTTTGTCTGCAACTTTCTCAGAAATTGTTGAAGTGATTTGTGCAAGAAATCCTGCACTGAAAAACCTAATTGGTTTGGAATAATCTGGGATATGCAACTTGGTGTCATCGTTGACATATCCTAAGCCTCATCGATTCTTTTTACTTTGAATTTCTTCCCATGGCTTGATGATTGGCTTGGAAGGAAGTTGAATTGGAAAAAATTCAACACTAGAAGTTGTTTGGATGAATGATTTAGAATCATCTTTAGCTGTATTGTTCAAAGACACTAAAGCATAAATCTTCTCTTGCAACTCATTTTGTTGTAGTTGCAACTATATTTGAAGAAACTCAATGGTTTCATTTGTTTGTTGTAGATGCCGTGAAAGATCAACAAGAGTTTCTTTGCTGATTTGCACCATGTATTCATCACTTGAGATGATCAAATTGTGAAGAACTTCTATTATCTAGATGTGTTGCACCATCTGAACTCACTCTCGTGAATTCAGGCTCGCTTGTCATAGATGTCGTGCTTTGAACTATTTCACTTGATTTTTTTACTTGAATAACAGGCTCGCTTGCTATGTCGTTGGAAGGCACGCTTGCTTGATTTTTTGCTTATTGCGCTTGCTTGGAACACTTGCTAGAATTGTAAAATTTTCTTTCTTGAACTCTTGTATTAACGCTTGCTTGATGACATTCGCTTTGCTTGAATGCTTGCATGACTTGCTAGATTACTTCATGCTCAATTGAATGAATACTCATGCTTTCTTGATGTAGATTTCAATTTTCTTGATTTTTGTTAGAGTTGAACTTGCTTGGCTGCTTTGATGGTTGCTACAATGAACTTCACGTTGGCTCTCTTGATGATTTGAACTTTGTAATGAATTGATGAAAATTGCTTGAATGAATACTCATGCTCGGTTGCAGGAGATGTGAACTTGTTGTTTTTGTGCTTTAGAGTTAAAACTTATGCACTCACTTGATGCTGCTTAAAGAAGGGGTGTCGAACACTATCGAAAATGCACCCAAAAATGCTTAATGATTTTAATGACTCACTACAATGAATTAAATTTGACTTAATTTGACTCAATTCAAAACTTGGGTGATGGTTTCAACTGAGAATGCACCCTTACAATTGAATGCAATTTGATTTTGATTACAAGTTAAAAAATGTTTATGTAGACTGTGCTTTGAAACGTTGAAGTTTACAGATTCATTAACGTGATTGTTGTGATGTAGAATTTTCTTTGAAATGTTGGAGTTTGCAGGTACATGAACTTGATTGTATTAAGTGAATTTGCTTGTTGAGGTAGAATTCCGATGTTGACAGCTTTGATTATTTGTTGTAGTGACGCAAATTCATGTGTTGAGCTTAATTATCCTTCCTTGTAGCTACTTTGTTACATGTGTTTTTCTTGTTGGCATTGAACTTTATGTGTGTGTTAAATGAGATCATTTATGTTTCAAAACTAGACACAAATCATAAGAAACATTATGAAGCCATAAAAGCACTCGCCATCACAAACACACATGGTGTACCTAAGATCCCCTTATTCAATTTCGGGCGAATCTAGGACACAATCACCAAAAAATGATATCTTTATTAAAATTTGGAGTACATAATCACTCAGCTTCACAACATCTTCATGGAATCAAAATTCCACAATGTCTTGGAAAAAATGTCTTCAAAAACTAACTCAACCTCCTACAACAATGAGATTTCCTTTGAAAAAACTGATCACTCCAAATTTACAAAATATGCACCTTATTTCTCCACAAAATATTTCTCAAAATTACAAAATGTAATGCACCTTATCACTCCAATATATATATATATATATATATATATATATATTAAACATCAACCTTATTACAAAATAAATTCCAATCTTCACCCTTATGACAAAAATAATTACAATCGTCACCCCAAATGTACAAAAAAATTACCTTATCACTCCATACAAAAAAAAATGGTAACACGCCTCCTCTCTCCACACCTTATTTCTCCAATTCTACAAAAGAAAAGTTTACTATATCTCTTACACCTTATCACTCACAACTTATCTCTCAAAAAAATATACTAAATTACAATTTTCAAATAAAAACACACCTCTCTTTTAATTTGACCTTTGAATTCCTTTTAAAATTCCCAAGGAAAAAAAGGAATTTACAATGTCACTTCTCAAAAAATGAATTTACCTTAAAACACTTCCTCCACTACTTTTTCTTACTAGAGAGGCTCCACGGCCAGGGCTATTTTAGCAAAAATGCAGGGAGCTCACATATTGCTCAAGGAGCCTATTCGATTGGCCTCCATTCTCGAGCTTGTTGAAGGAAATTTCTTTCCTACAATGACAAAAAAAAATTATTGGTACTCTTGGACCACAGTCACAATCTATTGAGGTGATTGAGGAGTGCCTTAAGGCTGGGATGGTTGTTTCCTGGTTTGATTTTTCGATGGGAGATAATGACTATCACAAAGAAACTCTTGAAAATTTGAAGATTGCTGCAAAAGGAATGAATAAAATTTGGGCTATCATGCTCGATATAGTTGGTCCAGAGTTGCAAGTTTTTAAGAGGAGTGAGGAGCCTGTTGTGCTTGAGAATGATGCATTTGTGACTAGGACACCAGATTGGAGTTATCAAACCAAGGTGGAATAAAGCAGAAGAAAATGAAATATCTGATCAATCCCCAATTGAAGAAGTAGCACTGACTGTGCCTACAACAGACGACTGGACTTCACCTATGTTAACATTTCACACGTGGGTACTTGGATTCACACTTGAACTATATATAATTTGCACAACAGTGTTTCAATGTTGATGGTTATAATTCTAACTCATCACGTATTACAGGTGCTTATGGAAATGACGATGCTTATGTGAGTGGGACGGAAGGTTCTGAAAGTAGAACTAATGGTCGATATCACCCATATGCCAGGCAGAACAATTTATACTCGAGTTTCTCGAAGGAAATAATTGTGGATATAGATAATATGGTTAGAACTCTAACAAATTGTTTCTTTCTAGATTATTGCAAAGGAAATGTATTATTGTTATTTGAAACCATGAATTACAATTTTATTTGTTTGATTTTTATTAGAATGCCCATTTATGCAGCGTTGAAACTTCTAAGAAAAAATATTTTATTCAGTGCAGCCTCAACATTTGTAAGCGAGATATGATGATGAATTTATTCTCACCTTCATTTTTATTGTCGCCTTTGTTTCTTTTTTCTTTAAACGCATCCATGCACAACACATCCACTGATATATATTTTCTCCCAGGGAAATTTGATGATCAACCTTGTTGTAGGAAGAGCGCTCATTGCACCAGTCCTAGCAATTACTGCTCGAATACCAAGGAACTCTACAGTCCTGAATTTAACTTCTCCAGATAGAAATACCTTAGGTTGTCTCCAGTGCATAGGCTACTCAAGTCACAAACACGTACACTTCTCACCTGGTCACCACGATTATGCCCGAACACTCTAGATTTACGGTCTATGATCACCACTTCCATAACAATTAATCATGCTTCATGTTCACTCTAGATCTATGAATCACAAGTCTCAACAGGGATGCTAATATCTGCAACATTGCTAACCAGAATCTGTCCATGGATCACTTCCAGCAATCTTGCACCAAATTGCAAGATCGAATTCAAATTCACCAGAGATTCCCTTTGACTATACTTTAATTTGATATGCTACAAGGATTGGAAAAATATTGATAAAGAATAAATTGTTGTACTCTGAAAATTGTCATGATGTTCTTATTATTTTTATTTTTTTAATTCAGTGTGTGACAGAAATGGGTGCTGAGTAGCTGAAAGTCCTCTGGTTAGGAGTAGCTAGCATGGTTGTGTGATTCATGAAGTCTTTAAGTGCTACAATGCTCTGCAACACTGCCTTTAAATCCCCGGTCCTCTCCTCACAACAACATTCTGGAAACACTCCAATGACCACATCCTCCAGCAATCGTCACGACCTCCAGTGATCACGGCTTCAATTCTACAGTAGCTCTAGCAATCACAACCTCAGCACAACCTGACCAACCAACACAAATCACTCCGTTCAGAAGATCGCTCACTGATGTTGCATGATGGACAAACAAATTTTGATATAAAATACTATATAAATACAATCATTTATTTTCTTATGCTCTGATACCACATATTGAAAATTAAATCAACTCATAAAAATACATAAAACACACATAATAACCCAGACACCAAATAATGGCAAAAAAGGCTTTAGCCTCATGGCTTCCTCACATATTTTCTCATTATTAAAAGAATGTAGTGTTACAATTAAATAGATGAGGAGACAGTGTCTCAAGATAGTGCGTACTATCTTGTACACATTGTTTGAGATCATTTCTCAACGAAACACACACCAATATAGGAGATACCTAAAATAACTACTATCTTAGAGGAACAACCCAAACTAAATATTTAGGCATAAATTCCTCACTTTTAATATTTAATTTATTTATTTTAGTTTTTGGATTTATTTTCATTTTATGAGAGAGGCTAACATGGCATCTTCAGAGGAGGAGGAAAGATCCAAGTTTCCTACCTTGGAATCCACTGAGGGGATCAACCCTTTATCCGTAGAGTTGACTAGGAGAAGTTTTAGGAGTTTTATCATTAGTTCATCCATCTCCCAGAAGTTTCCCGACAGTAGTGTGTAAGTCAACCAGCAAGAGTTTCCTTTGTAACCCTAGAGGGTCGAATTTCCAAATTCAGAACTAGGCCAAACCATTTCTAGGTTTTTTGAGTAAAATCTTTGGTTAAAATCCCGGATATTTCTGAGCACTCCAACATCTTATCACACATGGTTCTTCTTCCCAGCAATAGTAGTTTCCAGCAACAATGTGCAGAGACCACCTGCCAGTAGTAGTAGCATCAACCATATTTCCGGTGCTAGGATTTAGAGCTATTTCAACAACTTCTTGTTGGCATGAGTGCATCATTATTTTGTTGTTGATTATAATGAGATGACCCATCTATTTATGCTCATGGATATAAATTCTTAGTATAATTTCCCGCTGTAGCATATTTCCAGCATTTTCCAGATTTTAGTGCTATATTTTTGTTTTTCTTTAACTGAAATGGTACAAATGTTATATATTCCTATTTATTATATTTTTTAATACTACATAGTTTTTCTAGGTTGAAGAGAGAAACCTAAGGGTAACCACAAACCACTAGGAAGTTGGAATCTATCCCATCCAACTTCAAATAAGGATCAACTTTCTTGAAATGTTCAATCACTTAGATGTTAGGCTACGTATGCTACCCAGTGCAGTATAAAATGTATAGGTTTTCATGGAGGAAGGAAGAAAAATCCATTGGGCATGGGGTCATGTCAAATTTATTATTTTTCCAGTGATAGGATAAAATATGAGGGGTCTTATACAAGGGAATGATATGCAGTATTGGTGGTGTAATTAAATTAACTTGTTGTAGCATGGTGAGTATAAGAATGGTGAAAACAATATATAGAACATAAAACTATATGATGAATTCTAAATGTTGCTTTAGGAAGAAAACATATATTGCTTCAAAAATTATATCATAACACTTTTTTAAATGAATTATGTGATAAATTGTGGCTCAAAAATCAATAAGACATACATTCAAGGTATGGAAATAGCATAAGGTAAACTTAAAATATGAGAAAATCATAGAAAACACATGAATCCCTATAAATTGCAGCTCTATCTTTCATTCACTGGAAAATCAAGAAAATAAAATATGCACAAAGTTATTTCTTCTCAGACCTGACCAACCAAAACCTTTGCAGACTGACATTCATGAAGATATACAATTAGCTCATCCTTAGACTTATGGGGGAAATATTAACCATTTCCCCAAAGGTATAATGAGTTACATTAAATTTGGAACTCCCTGTTAGGAAATAGGGACCGAATTTATGGAAAACAGGGATCAAACCATAGATAATATATCTCAAATCATGATAGATGTCACAAAATTGAAGAATTATTTTGTGTATAATATTTTAATTGAGATAAACCTATCTTAGTTGTGTAAATTATTCCCCGTCTCCTCCAAATATGTGCCCAAAAATAATGAATAAAACAAGAAATAACAAAATATGAAAAATAGGTTGGAAAGGTTCATTCAAATCTTCCAATCAATGGCACCTATGAGGAAACTGAAGTTGGTTTTGTTATTTGTCTCATACTTCAAAAAAAACTATTTTACATGTTCAAAACCCATCTCCATTTGGTCAGAAATAAATATTAAGTGAAAATTTCAAAATCACAAAAACTATCCAAAAATGTAACAACTCACCTGCAAAAAATCACAACAAGCTTATTTTTCAAATATATCCTAAACGGTGAATACCATTGAGAATTTTATTTTTATTTATTTTTAATTTTTAATTTTTATATTTGATATTTGATATTTCTATTTATTTACATATTTATATATTTTTCAATAGGTTAATATCATTATAATTCTTCTCCAAAAAACATTTGAGCTAAATATGACTCACAGATTCTGAGAAAATCCAAAAATCGCTATAGATGACAATGTCTTGTTTCTAAAAAATGTGAAACATTTTGACCTAAAATTAAGCTGGTTTATTCATCTCACCCCCACACATATCCTATAAATATTTCATGGAAATTGGGCACATGGTTTAAGAGATATGGGGAAAATAAATTGACTGTGTGAAAGCGCAACACATTCGTTTCATTTCTCAAAAAGGGTAGTGTTCCAAGTTTATCTTACCTACGAGCATACTCGGAATCTCTAAAGGAACTAGGTTGGCGTGAAATGGTCCATACAATGCTGTAAACCTGTGAGAAAGGTTCTAGGCCAAACACAAGCCTTAAAACATCAAAATATCTTCTTGTAGGAAAAGCGCATCAGAGTTGCACAACACACCTTTTTTGACAATAAGGACTTGATGTCATATTTGATTTTACAATAGAAAATATAACTGATGATGTGACACCACTTATTTTTGCAAATGATGCTTTAGACTTCATCTTTATAATATCATGACTAAAATTTACAACTTGACCAAAATATATAGAAAGATGAAATTGACTTTGATTACTATAGTATAGGACTCTAACATATCTCTCCCTGCCTCCCTCTATCTTTATCTTCTTACCTCTATCCCTCTTCCATCTGCATCTCTATCTTCCTCTATATCTCCTAATTCATCTCTCTATATCACCCCACAAATATACACATTGTTTCTCCATATATATATATATATATATATATATATATCCCTCCCTCTCCCTATCTCTATATTCCCCTCCCCTCCCTTTGTCTCTTCTTCTATCTCTCTTCCCTCCTTCTCTCCTCCCTCCCTCTTTCTCCATCTCCCTTTTCACTCCCTTTATCTCTATCCATATCCCTTGCCACTCAACCTCTCTCTCTCTCTCCACCTTTCTCTTTCTGTATGTATTTCTTATAACCTCCATCTCTCTCCCACTTCAACCTCATCTCTCTCTCTCCCTCCCTCTCAGGTACTCTCTCTATTCCTTTCTCTCCCACATCATATTGTATGTACCCCTAATCATTCGCTCTCTCTCTCTCTCTCTTGAGTTTTGTCCTGCAACTATGTTCACTATATAACTCCCTCTCTCATGCTCTTGCCCCCTTACCTCCATATTTCCTTCTTTTTCTTTCTATCTCACCCTGAAACATACACAATCTCTCTCCATCTCTCCCTTGTCACTCCATCTCTCTCTCTACCTTTCTCTTTCTATACGTCCTTAAGTTATTCCTTCCCTATATTTTCCCCCAACTCCATCTCCTAAGCTCCCTTTCTTTCTTGGAGACTCTCTTCTCCCCTCCCTCTCTCCATATTTGTTTCCCGCTTTCTCTCTTTTACCCTTATCTCCCACAATCTCTCCTCTATATTTAAAAAATGTTAAAATACTTTGTCAATTAATATATCATGTTTAAATATTTTATTTATTTATTTTTATTTTATACAACAATTCAATTTTTTTATATAATAGATATTTAAAATGTAAGATTTCAACTATGTGTTATACATTCACCTAGACAAAAAATGATAGTTTTCCATGGAAATATTATCTAAATTTTTCCAAAATATTAATTTTCCAGCTACCTCCATCAAAGATACATAGAGTTATTCATACCTTCCAATTGAATTTTTTTAGCTTTTATTTCTTTAGAGGTAGCTTTAGATTATCGCTACTTCATGATTTTAAAAATATTATATATTTTACTATGTTATATTGATTAAAAATTTACGTTAAATAAAATTAGCATATTGAGTGATCTTGGATGACTCCTTTTATGTTAATGTCTCTTTTGTTGATGCCCATGGAATATATAAACCACATTGATTAATGTGGGTGTGCTAGTATATATCTTAAAATAACAAATTTATATTATATTAAAAATAATAATATTATCTTAATCCAGAATTAATAAATTTAATATTAACGTTAAAATATATTAATATTTTTATTTATTTATTAATATCAACTTCCATAATTTTATTTAATAATAATAATAATAATTGAATATTAATATTAAATTTAAGAAGGTTTGTACATGTCAAGATAACAAAAATTCTAATAAAATTTTAAATTTTAAAATGTGGTAAAAACATAATTTTAGATCATTCATATATATATATATATATATATATATATATATATATATATATATATATATATATATATATATATATATATATATATATATATATATATATATATATATATATAGGCACGATCAATCCATAGTGCTCAATCGAGCCCCTTTTAACAATGCATATGGATCGACCGAGCATTTACTAAACCCTCGATTGAGCTATTTGAATTTGAAATTGAAGCGCTCGGTTGAGCCTCTTAAGTCATAAAATCAACAATTTCAACACCCCTACTACAAAATTTCCAGCAATACCATTTTGTACTCTAGTGTACTTAGGGATAAATTTTTCCTTAGGTGGTAGTGTTTGTCATGTTGGATTCATGAAGGAATCCTGTATCTAATCGCATAAAAATTTGACATTTTCAAATTCATATGATATATTTCATCTAATTTATTTTAAACATAATGTTAGAAATTTTGTTGAACTGTTTTAAAGAGGTTGAATAAAAAATAAATATCATAGAACATATACAATGAAAAATTTTCAAAAAATACCACTATATTCGTTTATGAGTCCTCTTCAAAAAGGTACTCTTGGTTTTTCAATTTATTTAAATAGTTGAAAAAAACCCTACGTGAACTAACTTCTCATCAAAATTCAATTGAAATATTACTTTGTGAACTTTGATTTTTTATTTTGGCATGAAAAATAAAAATTTTAATGTAAAAAACATAGCTCTGTCCATGTATATCATGATTATATATAATTTACTCTATATATAAGTTATGGTATGTGAACACATACATACCTCTTAATATGTGCAAAAATTTGCAAGAAAATGAATTTAATTTAATGGATAATTGGCATATAATATGACACTAAATATTTTTTCAAAAAATATGATTAGGACAACAACATAATTATCCACAAATTTTCTTTTTACTCTGAATCAAAATTCACAGTTCTTGTATGATTTTTTAGGGATTCAATTCGATAAAAGTGGAGGAACTAGAAATTTCATTAGCACATTTGCCCAAAAATTTTAACTCATCTTCATGCATTCACCTTAGATTCAATCATTCTGTCCTTAACTTCTAAGGTCTGGGCAATCAACTTCGTTGGTATCTTTCTAAAGAGAGCTAAATTCTTAGGAGAAAAGTATATTATAACAACACTGAAATATTTAATGAAGTGGGCAGAAGCATAATCGATCAAATATTGCAAAAAGGAAGTAGTAGAAAAGTTTATTTATGAAAATATAGTAACTCAATTCAGTTGTCCTATGGTCATCCTTAGGAATAAGGGAGCACATTTTGTAAATTCTACAATCGAAACCTTGATGCAAAATTTCATAATCGAGCATAGGAAGACCGTTCTTACCACCCACGTGTAGATGACGTCATGGAATCATTCAATAAATTGTTACATAAAGGGCTTACAAAAATATGTAATGTAGACAGTGATGGCTACGATGATAAAGTACCATCCATCCTTTTGGCATATCACACAAATTACAAAAGATCAACCAAATCGACTACCTTTAAGTTGGTCTATGGTCAAGAAGTAGTCGTGCCACCTCAATGTATGACAAATGTAGTAAATGTGTAGACTGTATTGAAATATAATACAAAAAAGAAAAAGGAATGACTCTAACAATTGCAACATTTAGAAGAAGATAGTGACTTTATGCACTCCATCATCAACAACCTAGTAAAGACCAAAAAAAGGCATGGAATGAAAAAAATCTACAAATAAATATATTAAAATTAAGTGATTTGGTACTATTAAAGATATTCGTGCTCCGATAAATATACAAATTAAGACATTACAAGGGAACTTCTTGAAGTCACTTGTCAACAATTCCAAAAATAAGAAGTACATATCTTAACAACATTGGTGAAAACCTCTTAAGGGCACCAAGGACACCTTTCTATTTCTTATTACAATGGAGTAAGTTTATTGAAAGAGGTAGTTATAAATTAGAAAAAAAGTTACTGGAATAAAAATTGGAGAACCATTAAAAACATGAATCATGAATTAATCACATAGATATGATAAAATCATAGAGAAAGAAACATATATGCGTTGTATATTAAATAGAAAAGCTTAAAAGAATATAGACCAAAATTATTCTAAGGATGAAAGAAGACAACAATGAAGAGAAAGATTTAGATATCACTATAATAAAAGAACCAACCTGACACACATATTCAAAGAAAAATGGAGAAGTGAACCCAACGAAAGAATAACCCACTTGATGGAACATGGCCATAGAGAACACTTCGACTGGAAACATGATCAAGAGAGGAACATTGACCATGATTTATAAAGTAGGATCAGAAAAGAAGAAAAAAATAAATATCATTCACATGATTCATTTTACTCTGAATCAAAATTCATAGTTCTTATATGAATTTTTAGGGATTCAATTCAATAAAAGAGGAAGAACTTGAAATTTCATTACCACATTGGACCAAAAAGTTTAACCTGTCTTCATGCATTCACCCTAGATTCGATCATTCCGTCTTTAACTTCTATGGTTTGGGAAATCAACTTCGTTGGTCTTGTTTTAAAGAGAGCTAAATTCTTGGGAGAAAAGCATATTATAGCAACATAAAATATTTAATGAAGTGGGTGGAAGAAAAAATGATCAAATATTATAGAAAGGAAGTAGTAGAAAAGTTTATTTATGAAAACATAGTAACTCAATTTGGTTGTCCTATGGTCATCCTCAGCAACAAGGGAACACATTTTGTAAATGCTACAATCCAAACCTTGATGCAAAATTTCATAATCGAGCATAGGAAGACACTTTTACCACCCACAAGTAGATGGCACTATAGAATAATTCAATAAAAAATTACATAAAGGGCCTACAAAAATCTGTAATGTAGACAGTGATGGCTAGGATGATAAAGTACCAACCATCCTTTGGGCATATCACACAAATTACAAACAATCAACCAAATGGACTACCTTTATGTTTTTCTACACTAAAGAATTAGTCATTCTACTTCAATGTATGAAAAATGTAGTAAATGTGTCGACTGTATTGAAATATAACAAAAAAATTAAGAAGGAATGACTCTAAAAAATGCAACATTGAGAATAATATTGTGACTTTATGCACTCCATCATCAACAACCCAGCAACAACCAACAAAAGGAACGGAACGAATTTTTTTTTTGAAATAAATAAATTAAAATTAAGTGATTTGGTACTATTAAAGATGTTTGTACTTCGATAATTATACAAATGAAGACATTACAAGGGAACTTGTTGAAGTCACTTGTCAACAGTTCTGAAAATAAGAAGTATATCTCTTAACAACATTGGTGAAAATCTCCTAGGGGCACCAAGGACATGGGTTACCTTGAAAACAATTTTGTGGCAAGTTAACTAACCAAATTATTTGTAAAATTAGTAATTTTATATTTCTAATTAGAATTAAGTTTATTAAAAGAGCTAGTTATAAATTAGAAAAAAAATTAATTGAAATAAAGATTGGAGAACCATTAAAAACATGAATCATAAATTTATCACATAGATATGATAAAATCATGGAGAAAGAAACATATACACATTGTATATTAAATAGTAAAGCTCAAAGGAATATAGACCAAAATTATTCTAATAATGGAAGAAGACAAAAACGACGATAAATATTTAGATATCTCTATAATAAAAGAACCGACTTGACAAAGATATTAAAAGTAAGAGGGAGAATTCAACCCAATGAAAGAATAACCCACTTGATGGAACATGGCCATAGAGAACACTTCGATAGGAAACATGATCAGGAGAAGAACATTGACCATGATTTATAAAGTAGGATTAGAAAAGAAGCAAAAAATAAATATCATTCACATGATTATTTTTACTCTGAATCAAAATTCACAGTTGTTAAATGAATTTTGAGGGATTAAATTCAATAAAAGAGGAAGAACTTGAAATTTCATGACCTCATTTGGCTAAGAAGTTTAACCCATCTTCATGAATTCAACCTAGATTCTATCATTCCTTCCTTGACTTATAAGGTTTGGGTAATTGACTTCGTGAGTCCCTTTCTAAAGAGAGATAAATTGTTAGGAGAAAAGTATATTATAACAACACTGAAATATTTAGTGAAGTGGGTGGAAGGAGAACTGATTGAATACTATACAAAGGAAGTAGTAGAAAAGTTAATTTATGAAAACATAGTAACTCAATTTGGTTGTCCTATGCTCATCCTCAGCAACAGGGGAACACATTTTGTAAATGCTACAATCCAATCCTTGATGCAAAATTTCATAATCGAGCATAGGAAGACCCTTGTTACCACCCACAAGTATATGGCGTCGTGGAATAATTCTATAAACAATTGCATAAAGGGCCTACAAAAATCTATAATGTAGACAGTGATGGCTAGGATGATAAAGTACCAGCCATGCTTTGGGCATATCATACAAATTACAAACAATCAACTAGATCGACTACCTTTAAGTTGGTCTATGGTCAAGAAGTAGTCGTGACACTCCAATTTATGACAAATGTAGTAAATGTGTCACTTGTATTGAAATATAACACAAAAATGAAAAAGGAATGACTCTAACAATTGCAACATTTAGAAGAGGATTGTGACTTTATGCACTCCATCATCAACAACTCAGCAAAGATCAAAAAAAGGCATGGAACCAAAAAAATATACAAATAAATAAATTAGAATTAAGTGATTGGTACTATTAAAGATAATCATGCTTCAACAACTGTACAACTAAAGACATTACAAGTGAAGTTTAAGTCACTTGTCAACAGTTCCGAAAATAAGAATTACATCCCTTAACAACATTGGTGAAAACCTCTTAAGGGAACCAAGGACATGGGTTACCTTCAAAACCATTTTGTGGCAAGTTAACTAACCAAATTACTTGTAAAATTAGTAATTTTCTATTTCTAATTAGAATTGAGTAAGTTTAATAAAAGAGGTAGTTATAAATTAGAAAAAAAGTAACTAAAATTAAAATTCGAGAACCATTAAAAACATGAATCATGAATTAATCACGTAGATATGATAAAATCATGGATAAAGAAACATATATGTGTTGTATATTAAATATAAAAGCTCAAAAGAATATAGACAAAAATTAGTCTAAGGCTGAAAGAAGACAACAACGACGAGAAATATCTAGATACCATTATACATGTAGCTTATTTGATCAAGACTAACTTCCAAGAGTTCCAAAATTCCAACAACTACATGTGTTTCCCCTCCTTGCTTATTTTTTAAGAAATGAAGTTTACTCCACCTATTGCGGAGATAGAATTGACTAAGCAAAAGTGTACATTAATGGGAAAATTTTAATTTTCCTCACATGGATGGTTAGGGAAACCATAATCTTTGGGTCATCAAGAGCTATTTATAATTTCCCTCTTCAATATCAAGGAAACATTAAACAAATGGATGGCTCCTATTGTATCTCAAGAAAAAATCCCTTTGTTGTGGTAAGGAATCAATGCTTAAGACATTTTATAAATGCATATCACAATTACCATATCAAATGGCCTTTGTTTAACACCCTTGGAATTCAGTTACTTAATACCCTCAATAATCTGATATAATGAAAGCCTTCAAAATGCCATAGACTGTTAATATTTGAATGGAATGAAAAGAAGAATTGTAAAGGAAACTCTAAATGATATGCTGATAACACAAAATATACCACTTCTAAGTTTCAAAGGAAATTCATGGAAAAGAAGAAAATCGAAATAGTATGTTGCAATCACAGAATCAGGAGTTTGTCAAGAGAGACGAGATGAGGTCAAGGAGTGCAAATTAAGGTGATTTAACTCTTACTCACAGATGTAATTAAGAGACTGGCTACTACATTACTTCACTTCATTAAAAGTGGAATAAAGAAGAGTCAGACATGAAATATATATCAACATCAACAAATGTAGGACACTTTATCTTCTTTCATTAATTTATGAGAGAATTCAGTTCCAAATTAACAGTCCTCTAGAGGCCCAAAACTCAGAACCCCTTTTCTTTATTTCTATATACTTAAATACATCATAGTGGTTCATAACTATTGAACTTATTGAAACTATTCAACTACCTAAATTGTTAAGATTACTTATGAAATCATACTTGAGAAAGAAAATTAAAGTAGAAATTTCATTCATTTTGCTAAATGTGTTGCTATTGATGCGTCCTCTCGAAGTGCAGAGGTGGTTTTTCTGTTCATGATGCAATGGTTGCACATCTCTGAAACGACGCCTCAACGCTTGATTTGACCCAGCTGTTGTGCCTTGAATAGTGCTTCTATACACTTTTCTGCCCGACTTTGACTATGCCCCTATGCTTCAAACACTGTTAATCATATCATGTGCTACCCGACTCTTCCTCTTCTCCTTTTTTCTACGTTGGGTCACTTACCCGAGTTTTTCTGCTGTGTTATGCCTATTTCTTCCTTGCCAAGGTGTTTCACCGGTTTCACATTACAATGCTCTTTTATTCCTCCAACATAGTTTAACACATGAAAATGACTTACTTCCAGGTCTGAAAACCTTTGGAATTCACCTTTGAAACTACGTCACATCCGCTCACACATCGCACTTCAGAGACTTTAGCAATTATTCCTCACGGTTATCCTTTAAAATTCATAACTTGCGACTTCCAATTAGGCCCCAACACATCACATATCACACTTCGATGCTTTTAACGTTTACCTCCACACTTATTCGTTAAGAGTTGTGATTTGTGCTATGCGCTCGAGTCCAACCGTCATCGCACTTTGGAAAATTTAAATCTTAACTCTACGCTTATTCGTTAAAACTTGTAATTTGCGATTGGGCCCCACAACATCGCATCTCGCACTTTGGTGCTTTTAACATTTACCTCCTGTGCATATCCTTTGAAACTTGCAATTGGAAGTTTGTGATTTGATCTCTACTGTTTATCTCTCCATTCCAATTTTGCACTTTGATCCCGACCATCTGTTTTTCCCTTTGTGCCTCCTCAAAAAATATTAAGTGTCTAAGGAAAATATGCCATTTCTCTATCTTCTCTGATTTGAAAGTAAAGGGCATGGGCTCTAGCTATCACCATGTAATTTCTTCATTGAAACCTGAAACCACTTGGAGGGGCATTTAAGTAGTTTTTGGAATTTTAAGAGAGTGTTCCCGTAGTTGATGTGAGTTGTCAATTTGCAGGTGAGAAAATTTAACAAGACCAGTTGTGTGGGAACTCCTTGGTATAAATATTATGCAATTTTTCCTCTCACGTTGCCGTTCGATCTGGGCACAATTCGAACTATTCTGCACATGAACGAGCCCGATTCGACCCACCTTCACTTCTCATGACGTAATGTTAATGTATCAACGGATAAATCAAAATTCTTCTTTGACATATAAAATTTTACCTTTTCTAACATATATGATTTTCTTTTGGTGTTTTTGAAGAATATTTCAAAGGTAAATGCAAATGAGCCACAACATATAGCTCCACTTGGGGATAGTGCTTTCTTCCACTAAAGTGCTAAGAACCACAGATTACTGCCTTTTCCATTGGGCATAGAGTAAAATATTTCTTGGTGACATATGAACAATGAACAATCCGGTATTTACAATGGTGGAGTGCTGAATTTTAATGCTGGAAGTAATGCTTTAGATACTACCCATTCACAAGCAGTTGTACTATCTGTCTATCTAGACCTTCCAAAATAAATGTGTTATTTGTTCTTGCCTCAGATATTTTGTATGGACCATACCAGAGAGGATAAAATTTAACATGCTTCCTCTTGTCTTCTTGTCTGGTGTCCCATCTCAGTACGAGATCTCCTGCTTAAAAGAGAACCTATTTTTCTTTCCTGTCGAATATAGACTTCATATTTTCTTGATAACTAATCAAGTTATCCCTGAATTTGTTTTTTTTCACTTGATTCAATTATTTTGTTCAATCTCCTTACCAAAACATTAAGGTTTTCCTTAGCTTCTTAAAGGAAAGAAATCACTGGTTTAGCCAGCTGAGTAGGAAACAATGCTTGAGTTCCATAAACCAATACGTAGGGGGACTTTCCAGTAGATCTCTTGGTAGTGACTTGAACTTCCCAGAGGGAAAAATTCAGCTTCATGTTTCAGTCCTTCTGATTTTCAGTGATTGTATTCTTCAATATCCTAACCAATTTCTTGTTTGAGGACTCTGCCAATCCTTTCCCTTAAGGATGATATGTTGTGGAATGTGATAATATTATATTATATGTTTGACAGAAATTGATGAAATGAAAAAAGTTGAATACCCGAGAATTATCAGTCACAATTTTGACTAGACATCTGATTTTGCTAAAGATGTTTCCATCCAGAAAATTCATCACTACTTGGTCATTTTCCTTCTTCGTGGGTATTGCTTCAACCCATTTTGTAAAATAATCAGTGGAAGTTAGAATCCACTTGAAATATCCACTTGATGTTGGATTTATTTCTCCAATAAAATCCAATCCCCATTTCCTAAAAGGTTCTTCAATAAATACTAGGATGATAGGTAATAGAGCTAGTTTTTCCTTTTCAACAAACATTTGACACTTCTGAAAAATTCTGACCAATCTATAGACATATGCAAATAGGGTTGGCCAATAGAAGAATTACTTGAGAATATTATGAGCAGTGACCTTCCAATGATAATTTCCTCCACACAAAATTTCATGATATTGTTTGGTGACTTCAATAGATTCTCCTTCGATCAAACATAATAGAAAAATACCAACGGAATATTTCCAGTATACCTTTGCTTCTATGATAACATATGGCTAAGACTTGAGCTTGAGAGCTCTGTATTTTGTTCTATTTAGTGAAGTTGGACAGGAAAAGAAACACAGGTAGTGGACAATATCCTTATACCAATCAGAGCACAAAAATTTATATTGATACCTATTTTGGAATTGCTTTGAACTTCTTCATTAACAAATCCATCCACTGGTGCCAACATATTAATTCCCAAGGCTTGAAAATTTGTCTCTGTCAACAACTTCACTAAAACCTGTCCCTTGACCAGCTTGGTGGATTTGATGTCCAAATCATACTCTTGGATTTTTGATATCCACTGCCCCCTTTTTCCTTCAACATCACTTTGGACCAGAATTCCTTTCATAGTAGAATTAGGAACATAGGCGGTTATTTGGGGCTGCAACACATAAGTCTTGAAGGATTTAAGTACTTTGAACAAAGAATATACTTGTTTCTCCAGAATATTATATTTGAGCTCAACATCTCTTAGAACTTTACTGAAAAATGAAACTAGCTGCTCCTTATTGTCTTCATTTTTTTGCAACAACATTAGTGGGGGATGAAAATGAGAATATATGAAAGGATTTTTGATATTCTGGATTAATCAAAACTGGAGCTTCCTACAGTGATTCCTTTATTCTAACAAATGTATCTCTTACTTCTTTATCCCATTTCACTTCTGCATTTTTCTTCAACATATCTGTTATACTTCTCACAATCTTAGCATAATTGGGCACAAATATCCTCACAAAGTTTATTTTTCCCAGGAATATCTGGATATCCTTCTTGCTTCTGGGTAAAGGAATACTCTGAATGGATTCCACCCTTGCTGGGTCAATATTTACTCCTCTTTTAGAAACTATGTGACCCAATAACTTACCTTATTCCAAGGCAAATAAAAATTTCTTGGGATTTAATGACAGAACAAAATTTCTGCACTTTTGAAAAAAAAAATTCAAATTCTCCAAGTGTTCATCATCTAACCCCGAGAAAATAATTACATCATCCATATATATAACTACAAACTTGTCACCAATGAAGGCTATGTCCATGTACCTATGAAATGTTTTACCTATGTTCATAAGGCCGAATGGCATCCTTGCATACATGAAGGTGACCCAGGGTGTAGTGAAAGAAGTCTTCTTCTGATCTTCTTTTTCCATTGCTACCTGATTATAACTAGAAAATGCGTCGACTATAGACAACCTGTGAGCTCCTGTCACCTTTTGTAGGACATAATCCATTTTCAACAAAGCATAATTATATTTTAGAGATGACTGGTTCAAGTTCATGAAGTCTACACACAGTATTATCTCTCCATTCTTCTTTCTTATAGGGACAAGATTGGAAACCCATTCTGAATATCTATGAGGGACTATAATTTTTGCCTGCAACAGTTTCTTCACTTCTTTTTTTATTGGAGCTAACAACAATGGATTGATCTGTCTTAGCTTCTCTGTGTGTGGTTTGAGCCCTTCCTTCAATGGAATATTATGCTAAATAATTCTTTTGTCATATGTTTTCGGGTCTTCATACAACAAGGAAAACACATCCATATACTTCTTAAAAAGATCAATGTATATTTATTTATAGTTTTTGGGAACTCCTTTGAATAATTTCACTATTTTGGGATCTTGTTGAGTTCCCAAATTACAATCTTCCATCTCTTCTTCTTGATGTGTTTTATTTGAATCAATAGCAACATCATTAGCATCAAAAAATCTTTCAAGTGAAACCAACCCTCTAGGGAGCACATTATCTTTCAATTGGATGATATTCTGTTCACCTATTGACTTCTTGAGGTTTCTTATTTCTATTCTCTACTCTTTCTGTTCTTCCTCTTGGTCTATCTCAGCCTCTTCAATGTTTCCAATAATTGTCAGGAACTGATTTATCTATTCGTCATCATCAAATACCTACCAGTATTTCACATTGTCAGGGATAGAAAGCCTATGTATAACTTCAATTTTGTACCTTAGCCGGGGATTTATGGGAGGTTTAAAGGTGCTAGCTGTAACTGCTAAATAATCGAACAATCTATTTTCCTCCCTCAGAATATACTGAAGATTAAAGGCTTCAAAATAGTTTTCTATCAGATCCCAAACTTCATTCCTGTACGATCTTAATTTTGGATGCTTGGTTTGACAATGATTCTTAACCTGCCTTATAATCAATTCAGAGTCACAAAAAATTGAAATGCATTGAAATCCCATCTGTTTGGAAACTTGAAGGCTTGAGATTAATGCCTTATGCTCACCCACATTGTTTGTTGAATCAAATTCTAGTTTAAAAGAGAAAGGCATGAGGTTACCTTATGGTGATATCAGGAAGAGTCCAATGCCTTCACCCTACTTGGAGTAGGCACCATCAAAGTAGCACTTCCAAATCTTTCTTGAGTGCAGCTTATTAGTTACAATTGTTGAAGAGAGTTTCTTCCGTGTGTCTTCAGCAAATTCTCCATCTTCATGCAACATGAAACAAGAAATATCTTATGTTTTGGGGGAATTTCCTGCATCTTTATTAGAGGTGGTATTCACAAACCTTGTTTCCCGGTAAAATATTCTTTCTTCCCCATTAAAAACCGTAATTATAGCATAAGTGAAATCTCAATTTATTACACCTCCCAACTCAGCTCCAAAAGACCTTGAAAAGAGAATTCCAAACATGGTTGGGATGTCAGCAATGACTACATCCATGACTATATTCTTTGCTGAGATTTGTGCCAATGAAAATGTTGCATCTTTAATCAACCCAACACATTTCACCCTTTTGGAATCAAATGAATACAAACACCTATAAGGTTTGGTAATCTGTAGGTTAAGCTTCTTCATAGCAGACAATGGCATGAGGTTATGGGATGCTCTCGACTCTAGCATCCAATTATGTAGAGTAAAATCATGAAGCAACATAGAAATATAGAAGGGTAGAACAGAAGGATCTACTTCTCCTACATGAGGGCCAAAGGTGAACACTGGCTTTTCTTCTTGTAGGTTCAATGTGTTACCTATATCTTCCACTTATGTGAGATTAATAAAATCTGAAATTTCTTTCTTGTAAGCTGGTATTTTAGCCAATTCGAGAAGAGGTACTTGAATTTCAACCTTCTCCAACTCTTTGACCAAACTGAAGGCATGAGCTTGATTAACAAAATATTCAGGTTCTTATTCACTCTTTCTAGAATCCGCCGCATGTTTGGGTACAGGAAGAACTCTCTCCAGAATATTAGTGTCAGCTGATTTGTCTTGGGAAGATTCAGCTTCCTGTAAATTTGTTCTCCTAAGTAATTTTGTAGGTTGTTTCCCATTACTGACCTGTTTCACAGGGTGATTTTTTTGTGGAGTCACCATTGGAGGAGGAATGGAAGCTTGTTGTTCACATACATTATCCTACACTCTAGTTCTCTTTCTAGATCTTAAATCATACATTTTATGTAACTCATCTTGCATGAAGTCTGTGAATTGTATACAATATTCATCCATTTCATATTGATCAAAAGATACTTCGAGTTCAACATATTCTCCCTCATAATCTTCCTCTTCATCCCCTTCTACTGCATACATAGCAGATACTTGATCATTGACCTCCCTTTGGTCATCTTCTGCTGGCTCTGTGGGTGCTACTTCTATATACAATGGTGCTTGAACCTAGTCTTGATCTCTTCTTGCCCTCTACAAAATTTGAAGGGTATCTCTTCTGAATTGAGGGTTGAAACCCCCTCAGTTTTTTTGCACATTCCTTTGGGAGTTTTTATTTTCCAATTATATCTTATATAGCTTATTTGTCAGATTTTTTATCACCCTTGCCATATCTTCTATCTTTAGACCTTGTGATGATTCTTCTTTTTCTTTCCCCTTCTCTTGGGTTGGATTTTTCCCCTTTTCCTTTCCAGCTGCATTCATATTAGCTTCAATCTCTAAAGCACCTATCTATATCTGCTCAAGAGTAGGGGCTCTTGTTTCTCTCAATGTAAAGCTAAAATTAGCTTCAAAATCCCCTCGAAAAACTATTTTTTCTCCTATTAGGGGGGCTTCATATCTATGCATAAACTATTGTAAAATTTATTGAATCTTTTTACAAACACAAAAATCTCTTCATCGGGCCTTCTTTTAATTGCATTAATCTATGTCAATGAGTAACCACGATCTCTCTTTTTTGACCGTTTCTGAGTGAATATATTTTCTAACTCTTTCTAGTTATTTATGGAACCATATGGTAACCCTTTGAACCATTTTATAGCCTCTCCATCTAGAGACTGCACAAATAGTCTCATCAGAACATCCAGGTGTTCTACATTCAAATTCTCAGAAAAAGTGCAAAAAAAAAGGTAAATATTTTTCTGTAGTTACTTCATTTTCTCCAGTGAAATGAGGAATTAATTTGAGTTATTCTTGAGGCATGGCATTCATTAGTTGTGAAAGATTTAGTGGAGTATATCTATTTGTTAAGAAAGCTAGTATTTCCATATTCAGAACTTGGTTAACTGCTCCTTGGGAAGTTGAGGCTGATGAAACTACAATGAAAGTGAATGAAGGTGGAGGTATCATAGATATGGGAGTGGGTTGATGAACAATGGAAGAAGAACGAGCAACTATATTTGGTTGAGCTTGAGTGAAGGTAAAAGAAACTAACTCGAAGGGATGTGCTTCTAACTCTGGTCCTTGAAAATAAATGGGTGTGGAAGGAGAATCTTGTTCTAAGAAAGATATTTCCTTGGAACCATATTCAAACAAAGGGTTATGAGAACTACTGGTAGGAGCAGAAAATGTAGGATCAGGTGTTGAAGGAGTTTGAGGTTTTTGAGCCTGCTTGGAAACCAATATTTCTGTATTTGAAAAAGTAGGGACTATCTGCTGTGAGGTATCTGACCTTGTGTGAGGCCTTTTCGGAGCCAGAATTTTCAAAATAACAAACACAACCGAATATTTCCTCCTCATTGAACAATAAGAGGAAATAATGCAAAAACCCTAGGGAAAATAAATTTCATTTATTCGTCCCCGACAACGACAGCATAAAATGTTGTATCCCAAGAAGCAATCCCTTGGCTATGGTAAGGAATCAATGCTTAAGAAATGATATAAATTTATGTCACAATTACCATATAAAATAGGTTTTGTTTAACACCCTTGGAATTCAGTTACTTAATACCCTCAATAATCTCATATAATGAAAGCCTTCACAATGCCATAAACTATTGATATTCGAATGGAATGAAAAGAAGAAATGTAAAGAAAAATCTGAATGATATGCTAAAAACATAGAATCTACCACTTCTAAGTTTCATAAGAAATCATGGAAAATAATAAACTCAAAATAATATGCTGCAATCACAGAATCTATTATTTTAAATTTTCATCAGGATTTTATGAAGAGAGAGAAGATGAGGTGAAGGAGCGCAAATTAAGGTGATCTAAATCTTACTCACAGACGTAATTAAGAGACCGACTACTATCTTAATTCAGTTCATTCAAAGAGGAATAAATATAGAGTGAAACAGGAAAGATGTATCAACATCAACAGGTGTAGGAAATTTGATGTTCTTTCATTAATTTCTTAGAGAATTCAGTTCTAAAATGACAGTGTCTAGTGGTACAACCATTGCAAACCCTTTTCTTTTTTTATATCTACTAAAATACATCACAGTGGTTCGTAACTGTTGAACTTCTTAACACTATTATACTACCTAAACTGTTAAGATTACTTATGTAATCATACTTGAGAAAGAAAATTAAAACTAGAAATTTCATTCATTTTGTTGAATGTGTTGTTGCCAATGTGTCCTCCTCAAGTGCTGAGGTGGCATTTCTAGCTATGATGCACTAGCTGAAAATCTCTGAAACGATGCCTCAGTGCCCAATTTGATCAAGATGTCGTGCCCCGAATAGTGCCACTATATGGTTTTTTTTCCTAATATTCCCATGCCCTTTTGGTTCAAATGTTTTTAATCATATCACCTGCTACCCGAATCTGCCTCTTCTCCTTTGTTTTGTGTCGCGTCACTTACCCGAGTTTGTCTGCCGCATTCTGACTATTTCTTCCATGCCAAGGTGTTTCATCAGTTTCATGTTTATAACGCTCTTTTCCTCCTCCAACATGGTTTAACACACGAAAATGACTTACTTCTGGATCTAAAAACCTTTGGAATTCACCTTCGAAACCCTGTCGCATCAGCCTGCACATCTTACTTCTAAGACTTTAACAATTATCTCTCGCAGTTATCCTTTAAATTTCACAATTTGCGACCTAGGATCGAGCCTCACTGCATTTCATATCACACTTTGGCACTTTTAACATTTAACTCCCCACTTATTCTTTAAGACTTGTGATTTGCGCTATGCACTTGGTCCCACCGTCATCGCACTTCAACAAATTTAAATCTCACCTCTGTGCTTATTTGTAAAAACTTGTGATTTGTTATCGGGCCCCACCACGTCGCATATCACACTTCAACACTTTTAAAATTTACCTCCCATGCATATACTTTGAAACTTGCGATGGGGGTTTGCAATTTGATCTCCCCCATTTATCTCTCTGCCCCAGCTCTACGGTGTCTAAGGGAAATATGCCATTTCTCTATCCTCTCTGATTTGAAACTAAACGGCATGGGCTCTAGCTATCACCATGTAATGTCTTTATTGAAGCTTGAAACCACTTGTGGGGACACTTAAGCATTTTTTGGAATTTGAAGAGAGTGTTCCTATATTTGATGTCAGCCATTGATTTGTAGGTGAGTAGATTTAACGAGACCACTTGCAGGGGCACTCCTTGGTATAAATATCATGCAATTTGTCCTCCCAGGTTGCCGTTGGATCTGGGTACAATACGAACTTTTTTGCACATTAACGAGCCCGACTCAACCCACCTTCCCATCTAACCATGTAATGTTAATGTACCAACAGATAAATAAAATTAATTCTTTGACATACAATATTTTACCTTTTTTAATATATATATTTTTTTTGGTGTTTTTGAACAATATTTCAAAGGTAAATGCAAGTGAGCCACAACAGTTCCTTAATAGGTTCGTCGATTATTTCCATCGACTCCAAATATATAATTATTTTTAGGCATGAATAATTTTTTGTACAATAATACTGTGAAATTAAACCCTCAAGAGCTACCATGTCATCCCTCAGTCAAGGAAATATTTGAATAATTGCATCAATAGTCCAATACATTGATTACAATTCCTTTTGAGGTTCTCCATCAATATAAAGATATCATTACCCCACTCTCCCATCTCAAGTAAGAGGAATATAGAGAGTATCCATTATATCTACAACCTTTTGAGGTTGAATTATAAATTCCTTTAGTAGAATTGACTAAGAGTTCGAGTTGAAGGGAGTCGCAGAGTCCAAATACTATGTCAAATTTTGAGGAAGAATTAGATGGGAAGAAGTATTGCTATATATTAGGCTAGATGACCCATAACCAACAAAAAATAGATTAAACCATACAAAATATTGTGGAATGAGTTAAGGAAAAGGTAAAGGTGGTGGAAAATCCCAAGAAGACACAAGTCTGAGTGTCAACTATTGAAGCAAACAAAGTACAAGCACTTGGATATTCCAAGGATGTATTCATTGAAAACGTTTGAAAAATTTATGAAAGAGGTTCAATAGTCTAGCTCAGGGTATAACTCTGTAAAAAATGGTAGGTCTACGAAGGTACACAATAAAGTGCATTTGGGTTCGATTACACAACACATGAGTCGGAATCCAAATACCGATTTAACTGAAGATTCACCCCCTATATATTTGACATTTTCGAAGAGGAGAAAAAAAGCCAAACTAAACCTTGTTAGACCAACACGACTAATCTGAATATGGGAAAAATATTTATTTCTATGCTAGCTCCCTCAAAAGTATTAAAATGTATGATTAGGATCGCCTCAATTTAACTACTTGTGAAGGGGTTTATGTGTCAAGTTTTATGTGTCTTTCATGATCAAATTATGAGTTAATTAAATTTTAAAAACTCATGTACCACAATTGAACTCTAGAAAAATAACTCACAACAGTCACAAAACACAATGGATGATAATGGAGTTCACCCCTCCTGGGCTACATCTCCATGGACACGCTTTAAATATCTAGGCCCTCTTGGGATTAAGAGTCAAATCTCTCGTTTCATACACCTGCAGTGCTCCAATGGATTTGTAGCATGTTCCATTTCTTCATAACACTCAAAAACCGCTAAAATGACTATTCAATCTCTGAATTTGGTTTCGAGATGATCTAGGCTTGACCTCCCATCCTGTTGGCCATGGGCTTGTTCAATCTCCAATGTGACTAAAGCAACTTCAGATGTGATCCAACGCCTTTGAAAACTATACCACTATGTTCAGAAAATCAAATACATCTACAACTAATTGTTCATTCACTTCATTTCTCCTTCATCTGATCTAGCCATGGCCTTCCCTCCTAGTGTCCTTAAGCTTCAACATTCTTCAAGTGACCAAAAACACGTGTATATTTGCTCCTATGCCTCTGGAAGTTGTTCCCATGGATCTAGAGTAGGCCAATCTGCAAGAAATAACTCTTACTGGACCAAAATTGGTTGAAAATTTCTCAAGATAGGCTTCATTTAATTTTCCCCTAGATTCTACCACTAAATATGGAGAAATGTCAGTTAGCTCCGCAAAACTTGGCCAATTCACTGAAAATGGAGCCATCTGATAAAAATCCACAAACTGTTAACTAAATTTTAATTAACAGATAAGTTGCACTTAATGGTTTGTTAACTACGCATAAGCTTGTTTTGTTTGAGCACTAAGTCAAGGTTATATGGCATGGTCACATAGGAGAAGGGCTGGCCTACGGGGCTGGCCCACTCCATTCCTACCATCCGATGTCTGCATCAAATTTAAATATAACTTGGGCACATTCCTTTTCAACGAACCATGTCGTGGCCCATTGGTAAGAGACTATAGTGTTTGGGGGGAGGTCACGGGGTCACACCCAACCTCTGTTGTTCCATACATTGTTTTGCTCCATTAATAAAATGCTGCCCACCATTAAATATTGCGCTCTGAACCCTTTGTAAAACTCCATAGGAAATATGTGTTCCATTGTTAACATTTTAAATTTGGTTAGAAAAAAATGTAATGAGCTCATATGAAATATATTAAACTTTTCAATATTCCAATGTTTAACACACATCTGTTGATCAGTGGTTGTCATTGATGTCAACCCAAGTAGCACTAGGGGCTACCCAAATATTTCATGGGAACTTTGACCTACTAAATTAAAATATTCTGGGCCAAGAATTCTTTTTATGGTTTCTACTTGTCGAGATGTTTCCGTTGATATATGGCATGCCACATAATTCTTCATGGTTTGAGAGATATTCATGTTTGAAGTTTGTAACCCTAGTTAGTGGTCTAAGACCCTATGGGGTTGTGGCATGGGTCCTTGAAAGGTCATAATTAATATTTTTTAAGCTCATAAAATCCCTTCCACGTTCACTTGTTGAAGCCCCTCTCAACACAAGAATTTATATAAATTGTGATCCTTATATCCTCCTTATGCAAGGGATTTCTCCATCTGAAACAGGTCATCATGGAATTTTCACTTTAAATTTTTTCTATGAAGGGTCAGAAGTGGAAATTTTTATGACGCAAAGCCGAAATCTTGAGGAAGCTCCTGTGAAAATTTCAGATCAAGGTGCACAATATTTTAGGAGATATGATCTGTGGAAGTAAGTCCTTTTGCAGGCTCCTAAAATTCATCTCAAAGAAGTGACCTTGGGAAAATTGTGATAACTCGCTCTCTGAGTATTGGATTGGAATTATGTAAAAAGTGGTAGATATTGAATGGATTGTAGTTTTGGAGCTATAAATTTCAAATCTCAATAAGAAACAATGACACGCAGCATGCCGTACAAGTTCACTCTACGAAAATAGTCCATAATTAGGGCATTGTGAGAAATTGGGCATAAATCTCTCTTGAGGAAATAAAATTGGGTCATACCTATGTCACTAGAAATATGACTCATAGGACTACTAGAGGACCAAAAATTAGAAATTGGGGATCTGAAATAATAGAGATACACTATATTGAATATATATCTCGTAGAAAGCAATAAAAAGCTAGATCATGTGTTGTCAAGGGATGCAAAGGACGAGAATTTCTAGGGAAGCAAAGCAAAGCAAGGTGTAGCAGAGGGTAGCATGACAATACCGACAACCAAGGTGCAAAACAACAATAAGAAGTTTATCACATGAAGTCTCCAAGTGGCGAGCACTACATACAGTCACTGTAAAGGTATCATTGTACTAAGTCATTGTAAATACATTATTATATAAATTGTTCTAGTTTCTATCTGCCAAGAGTTGAAGAGACGGTGTGGGGAGGTCTAGGATCATCATTAGGTGGTTTTTGTCCTGGAGTGGGTTTCCACCCTAAAAACTGTGTGAATTTGTGTTCCTTTTGTTTGCTGCTATCATTGTACAAACACTGATAATAATTGAAGATTAACTAATGCTCTAATTAAAACGAATATTGATTCACCCCCCCCTCTTAGTATTTCCAGCAATTGGTATCAGAGATTTGTTCCTTCAATAGCAGTTTAATATCAAGAAGGAGGTCATGGAGCATATCAAGAATGGTGTACCTATGTTCAATGAAAATAATTATGCACTCTGGAAAGGAAGAATGGAGGTAGATCTATTGGCACAAGGTTACGAAATATGGGACATTGTTCAAAATAAATTTACATCAATCGCAGATGAACAAGGTAAGAAGAATTAGGTAAATGATGCAAAAGCAAAGAATATTATTATCAGTGGACTTATTGAATCTTCTTTTCATAAGGTGTTGGGTTGTAAATCCACCAAAAATGTATGGGACAAGGTTGAGAATATATATGTAGGTGACTCAAATGTCAAAGAAGAAAAGCTTCAAATCTATAGAGGAAAATTTGAGCAACTCAGAATGAAAGAAGATTGCAACATTACTGCATACTTCCAATACGTTGATGAGATAACCAATACTTTGGAAAGATTGGGAGAGCTAGTTGACGAGAAGACTATTATACAAAATATTCTTAGAACGTTACCACGGAGATTCAACCCAAAGGTATCGATATTAGAATATAGTGCAAATCTGTACAAACTCAGCAAAGAGGAATTACATGGAGTTCTCATAGCACATGAATTGAGACTTGATGAGGAAGAGGGTACTTCGCATCTAGAAACTGTGTTCATTGCGTCTAAGAAAACCCATAAGGATAAACAACTTTCAATTGAAAAGACATGCACTTGCAAGTGTGAAGCAAAGGGAGATGATGAAGAAGGTCTTTCAGATGAAGAATATGCTTACACTATGGGAAAACTAAAAATTGGTAATGGAAAATTCAAAGGTAAACTTCCATTGATATGTTTCGGTTGTGGTGAGGTTGGGCATTTCGCACCAAAATTTCCGAACATAAGTGATGGCAACTCAAAACGAAATAAAGGCTTTTATAAATTCAACAAGCAACAATCCAAAATGAACTTTCTCTCTAAAGAAGATAGCTCATCATCCGATGAAGACAATGACAGTGAAGAAGAAGCCAATGAGAGAGTATTGTTTATGTCCAAGAAAAATAAACAAGAGGTATGTAAAAATGAAGAAGAAGGATTGACCATAGAATAATTTTCTAAGGAAGCAATAAAACTTATAAAAGATCTCAAGGCAGAGAAGATATGTTCCAATACTCTTGAAGAACAAGTTCAGGGTCTCAAAATTGAAGCTCAAGAACACAAATGCATTGAAGAGTCACTTCAAAAGAAGTTGGAAGAAAGCAACCAAGAAAAGGAAGAATTCGAAGCCAAAGTAGTCTCGCTTGCATGAGGAAGTGAAGAAAGGAAAAATTATCCAAAAATATACCAACAACTCAAGGAAATTGGAAGAAATCATCAACAATAAATGATCTTACAATGAAAAAAATGGCATCGGTTACAAAAAAGAATAAGTAGGACCTTCCACAACAAAAGACAATGAGCCTATGAGATCTGACATGCATGTTGACTTCATTGGACAAGATTCGCAAGAACATCCTTGGAAGAAAATTCCTCGATGAAGATTTCTATCCAGGTACCAACATATCTTTTATCACTGCTATTATTCATGTGGAAAATTTGGTCATAAAGCTGTAGACTATCGCACGTACCGCAGGAACGAATACAATTCCAGGAGATCTGTCAAATATGAACCTCCCAAGGCTTAGCAAAACAACAATATATTTGATCATTTAAGAAATAATATTGACTGTTACAAATGTTGAGACTTTGGAGACATAGCTAGAGACTGTAGACTTGAAGATCCTTCAAAAGAACCTTTGAAGCAACAGAACGAACGAACATGGAAGAAGAAGAAGACTCATAATTGTGCTCTGGCTGTCAAGGCTCAAAACAAAAAAGATGTGTGGTATGTTGATAGCAGTTGCTTAACGCATATGACTGGAGATAGAAATAAATGTGTATCTCCGAAAGATAAGAAGGATGGAACCGTGTCCTTTCAAAATGATGGATCTTCAAATGTTATAGGATCAGGTACTGTCACTCTCAAAAGAAAAGATGCTCTAGCCAAGGATGTTCTATTGGTTGAAAACATGAATCAAAATCTACTGAGTGTTGGACAAATGTATGATCAAGGACACACAATACTATTCAACTCCACAAAATTTGAAATCAGGAAAGGCAGGTATGGTGAAATTGTGGCTACAACAAGTCGAGCTCCAAATGACATATATTTTTTGGATGAAGCAACTAAAGCATGTCTAATAGCTAAAGAGGACGATATAATATTTGGTAGCAATGATGATCGACTAAGTAAGAAGTTTGCTACAAATATGCAAAGTGATTTCGAGATGTCTTTACTTGGTGAGTTGACATACTTCTTAGTGATTCAAATATCTCAGCAAGAGAAAGGAATATTTATATGTCAAGCCAAGTACATCAAGGAAATTCTCAAGAAATTTAAAATGGAAGATTGAAAACCCATCCTTACTCTGATGGTAACGGGCTGAAAATTGAGCATAGATGACTCATCTAAGGATGTGGATCAAAGGTTGTTCAGATCTATGATTGGTAGTATTCTATATGTAACAGTCTCTGGCTAGATGTTATGAAAGCAGTCGGACAAGTCACAAGATTCCAAGCAGCACCAAAAGAATCACATATTATTGCCATCAAAATAATTCTTCGATATCTAAAGGGTACACCAGAATATGGCTTGTGGTATCCCAAGGTAACAATCTCATTATTCTTTCCTTTACAGATGTAGATTGGGCAGGAAGTGTTGATGATCATGAGAGTACTCGTGAAGCATTTGAATAACTTCGCCAGAATCTTGGGATTCTCCAAATTTCTCATTAGATTTTCCTTATTCAGAATATAAAGGGGGAGTGGAAGTCTGTACAGGTTGACAGGATGGTTGTATGACAGGGGGAGTGGAAGTGTGTACAAGTCCGCAAGATGTTTGTGTGTCAGGTGGAGTTACCCTTTTCCATTGATGTCAAAGGGGGAGAGAATGTTGTAGGAAGTGGTCTCATGATCGCAGGGGGAGTACTTGTGTTGCAATCAATGCCAAAGGGGGAGATTTTCGATCAGCGGTTGTCATTGATATCAACCCAAGAAACACCAGGGTCTACCCCAATATTGCATGGGAATTTTAACCTACCAAATTAATATATTCTGGGTCAAGAATTCTTATGATGGTTTCTACTTGTTGATATGATTCCTTTGATATATGGCATGCAACATAATTCTTCACGGTTTGAGATATATTCATGTTTGATGTTTGTAACCCCAGTTAGTGGGCTAAAACCCCATGGGGTTGTGGCATGATTCATTGAAAATTCATAATTAATATTATTTAAGCTCGTAAAATCCATCCACGTTCACTTGTTGAAGCCTCTCTCAACCTACGCATTTACATAAATTGTGATCCTCATATCCTTATTATGCAAGGTATTTTGCCATTTGAAACAGGTCATCGTGGAATATTTGCTCTAATTTTTTTTCTACGAAGGTTCAGAAGTGGAAATTTTTATGAGGTGAAGTTGAAATCTTGAGGAAGCTCTTGTTTAACTTTCAAATCAAGGTGTGAAACATTTTCATAGATATGATCTGTGGAAGTCAGTGTTTTTGCAGCCTACTGAAATTCATCGCAAAGAAGTGACCTTGGGTAAATATTCATAACTATCTCTCTGAGTATCAGATTGGAGTTCTATAAAAATTAGCAGATAGTTAATGAACTATAATTTTATTTCTATCAATTTTAGAGCCGAATGAAGAAACAGTGACACATGGCATGCCATACAATTTCGCTCTACTGAAATAGTCCATAATTAGGGCATTATGAGAAATTGGGCATAACTCTCCCTTGAAGAGTCCAAATTGGGCCAGACTTGTGGCATTGGAAAGATGACGCAGAGGAATACTGTAGGACCATAAATTAGATATTGGGGATCTGAAATAACACAGATACACCAGATTCAATATTGAGCTCCTAAAAGGAAAGAAAAAGCTAGATCATGTGTTGTCAAGGGCTGCAAAGGAGCAGACTTTATAGGGTAGCAAAGCAAAGCAAGGTGCAACAGAGGGTAGCATGAAAGGAGCAACAACCAAGGTGCAGAACAATAGTAAGAATTTCATCACATGAAGTATTCAAGTGGGTAGCACCACATACAGTCACTATAAAGGTATCATTGTACTAAGTCACTCTGAATCCATTGTTATAAAAAAATTTCTAGAGTCTTTCTGCCAAGAGTTGGAGAGGCAATGTCGGGAGTTCTAGGATAATCATTAGGTGGTTTTTGTCTTAGAGTGGGTTTCCACCTTAAAAATTGTGTGCATTTCTGTTCCTTTTGTTTGTTGCTATAATTGTACAAACACTAATAATAATTGAAGATTAACTAATGCTCTAATTGAAAGGAATATTGATTCACCCCCCTCTTAGTATTTCCAACAACCTACACCATTATAATTTTTTCCCACCAAAATATATATGCAAATGATACTTTAGGTTATAATTAATATAGGTGGAAATTAATACATTCGGTTTGGATTTGATTAAATATATATATATATATATATATATATATATATATATATATATATATATATATATAATATAATATATTATTAAATAACCATATAAAATATTATAATTAAATTTATATATGTTAATCCAACCTTAGTAAATTAAAAAAATAATTTCCAAAGGAAAAAATATTCATGAACACAAATTCAACCTTGGAGAACATTATAAAAATTTCACCTTCACAAATCAAACTGGAAAATCCTACAGTGGCACTCGTCACAATACCATTGGAAAAAATTGAAGAATACTCTCTAGGTATTGACCAGGCTGCAATGTCATCAGCTTGTACTTTTTTTGCATTTTGTTTTTTAAATTTTCCTGTTCGGAACAACAATCAATAGACCATAACTTCTTCATCCCAAATCGGTTTTCGATGAACGAAGTTGCGTTATATTGATGGCGACGGGCTAGTCATTGTCATTATGTTTTGGTGCAATTCTAACCACTTTGAACTTTTAGCTAAGTTTTCTCTTGATCCAGATTCTGATCAAAGACTCACAAGAAAATGCATTAGAACGTACTCTACCGGATGACACAATCAGGGCAGACAATGTGCAACCAAAAGATATGTTGTCCACACCAAAAAATCAACATAATTCATTGTTGACTGAGCCAACATCAATCGACTCAATAATAATTGAGCCCAACTCGACTGACACAACATCAATTGAGCTGATTTCGACAAGCACATGAGTCTCTCAAGTTAATAAGGAATTCAATGATATTCCAAGTACTTTGAATTAAGTATCACTAGCGATAGAAATATTTTTGAATTTATAGAACTATATAAAAGCAAAAAAACTAAGGATGAAAAATAGGAGAAAAGACTCTAAAAATATTCAACGAAAATAAGAATGAGAAAGTGATATTTGGTTGGATTGTCAACACTCGGTAGTAGAGAAATTAAACATTGACATGCAAACCAAAGTTGATGATCATCAAATTTCTTTTCAACAATTAGTGCATCAAATAATTAACCAGAATGAGCATCTAAACATATACATATAACTGGGTTGCAATCAATACAACAATTTTGGTAAGGCAATAGTTATTACAAGTGATTCAGAAAGCTCACGGGGAATTTTAGACATCGAATCAAGCATTGGAACACATACTTGTTAAAGAATCCACTCTAAATAAATCTCTTAATAATTTTCCTACTTATTTAACATCAAATCATGGCCATATTAAAATTCAAGATATGCTTATTCGTAGCTTAGCCTCTAGGGAAGTGATAGATCCAGGGGATAAATTAGCATTAGACAAAAAGAAAAACTAGGAAAGAAAATTTCAAGCCCAGATGATGCAAGACGAGTGCCAACTGCTTAGAGAGGGAAATAAAGGTGAGTTGGAAGCAAAAAATTACAAGGGATTATCAATCAAGTCAAATAGTTGGAAAAGGGATGACCTCTCGATGGAAGGCCATCAGAGGAAAACTCACTACAAGACAAAGTTAAATATCTTGAAAAACATAAGAAATTGGTTGTGCAAGTGAGGCTATCTATTCAAGAATGATTGATATTTGAAGAAAATTTTCGACTACTTGCACCTTTCATAGATCAAACTTCCTTCACAGACATGCCACAACTACCATCAGTTCATTCTTTACCTTCAAAACTAATGTGGCCTACACATCCATTCTTTGAACAAAGTGTTTTAACATGTGTTGTGACCTCATAAAAATAGTCTCATGAGGTGGAAGTCATTCATGTAGCATCAATTGATCAAGATCCATCTTAAGAAGCATCAATTGATCAACCAAAATTACCTATCAAAGAAACACAAGTTTTAGGAGAAGTTCCAAATTTAGTTTATTTTTATTTTTTGTCTTATGTTGTAATCAATTTTGTATCAGAATTTGTAATAATTTTAGAAGTTGTAAAAGCTTCAACAAGTGAACATAAATCTGTATAATTCATAATGATATATGTTTTAAAAATTATGTATAATTTATTTTTATCACTCTAAATCTCCTCTTTTAAAGGATGAAGAATGCTTTGAGGGTGAGGGAGATGTTGGAGGGCTAGTCAACCTAGTCGACTATCCCGAATGAGTTGGAAAAAATAAATTTATCGATAAAATGATAACTGTGAACTAAAAATCGGAACTTTAGCCAAAAAATCCTATTAGCATAAAAAGTGTTGATGTTGCATTATCACTTTTTTCGCGAGGTAAATTTTCAACATTTAAAAAAAATGAGAGTAAAAACCTGTTTTTTTCTACAAAAAACACCCAAAAAACAAAATTTCTTGATGCTACATTAACCCATTTTTTGGGGGGGTATTTTTTCAACATTTTTTAGCACTCGCGTTAAAGATAAAATATCATGACTCTAAAAAACCTTAAAATTGCAACAATTTTCAGGCATGGCATTAAAGATAAAATATCACGTCTCTAAAAAGACTTAAAATGAAAACAAAAAAAAATAGCCATGGTGTTAAAGATAAAATACTTATAAGTATTTTAAACCATAACATTAAAGATAAAGTATGATGGCTCAAAAAAACCTTAAAATTTTGACAATTTTTCAACCATGGAATTAAAACCAAAGATCATGACTACGTTAAACCTTAGGTTTTCAACATATTTTGACCATATTTTAACCATGACATTAAGGAAACATGATATGACTAAAAAAACTCTAAAAATGAATGCCTCAATGAAGGAGTCATTATACCAAGAGTAATTTCTATTTTAAAGGCTAAAAGTATAACTATTTTGAAATCTTAAACTAAGAAAACATGTCCCATTGCAACAAAAACCTAGAACTCAGCCATCAAAATGAAGTACCACTTTTAATGAGACATCAAAATTGCACCATTTTTTTTAAATATGGTATATCAAATGATAATAATAAGTAATATCATGGAAATATCACTATATAATTTAAAAATTAAACATTAATTTCTAATATTTTTTTACTTTTAATAAAAATATCAATAATGCTAGATTGAACGAAACATAAATTATTTATCTAAGTTATTGTTTCATTGTGGTTATTCTAAACAAATGCATTCTTCATAGTTAAAACATATAATCCAACAACATATACATGACTCATAATTTCATGTAAGATCATGTTAAGGTTAAGATATTTATTTCAACTTACCATGCAAACACCATTTACATAAAATATCTTATACAATTATTAAAAATCACTCATAGGTTATTGCACACCATCAAAATCTACAACATCTTCAGATGAATGCCTAGATGCAGATGAATATGACCCATATTATTGTCTTTCATCAATTAGTGCCCCATCTGAGTCAATATGCATTCCCACTAGCTCAGATTTCAAAAATATTCTAGATATAGGAAGGTTTTAACAAAGTCCTATCTTAACATCATTTCTTATGGTAGAAAACTATTCAGAATATCTATGGTAATGAAGTGGAGATTTCCTCTCATTTTTAAATAGATGTCATCAACAAGTGTGCCAACATCCTCCAATTTTAAGAGGTATATGGGGTGGCGATTTATATTTGTACCCTTTCTTTTTCTCTCTCTCCCAATCTACTTATCCACTACCATCTTTGGCTTGTACACAACATTGAATGGGTGTGTATTTGTGGTGTACCAATTTAATTCAATAGTTGTAAGATATTAATTTTATTTAAGGAAATTTAAAGCATTGGAAACATATAATGGATATCCATGTGGAGCTCCATCTGTTATCATTACAATCATGCAGCCCTCCTTGATATCGTGCATAAAACCCCTATAAAAGTCTTCCATGGCTTCACATTTTGCATGTGATATTCTAGAACCAATATACATTTATCTTTCCTCTACATGTGTAGAATTAATAATACGTTGAGACTTTTGTTGTTCAACAATGCTTCATTGTTCATACTCATTTAGCATATCCTATGGCCAAATAAATGTAATCTTCAAAACTATATATTCATTTCTTGATATTGAAATGATATCACCTTGAGTATTGAAAAATACTCCCACCATACTCAATCAACAACATGAAAGTACTCATATGTATCTCCAATAGTTTTTTTACTTTCTTCCAAGCATTCAATATAATTTATATCTCTCTTATTCCTTCTTGCATTATGTATTTAAAAAAAATATTGTAGTATAAATATAATTGATGCAAATATTCGATGATCTTGAATGAAATTTAAAAATGCTAAACCTAATGAATTCCCCCATTTTTCCATAGTTGAATACTTCTTGCCCCATATAAGTGTTTTCCCATCCACTTTTTTTGGGACGCAATTGATGTGGGAAGATAATGTGACTAATTTCTTGAATGAATTTCTCCTTACCATGTGACCATCCCAAAATAAACCTTCACATGTCAATAGTTTCTTCCAACACTTGAAAATTAGGTTTTATAATATATTATTTATTAGTACATTCAATTAAAGATGACATTCTCCCAGCATCCCTCCTCAATGTTACTGAAAAATGACTGAAATATGATAAATATGGACATGAGCTTGCCCAATAAGAAGAAAACCAACCTTTTCCTTCTGAAAAATACCCAATTCAACAAACATTTTTAGATATCCAAAAATAATTTGATTTCTTTTTTTATGACTAGTGTGGTCTAATTGCGAATACAAAATTTTAGGAAGATTACCATACTAAAGAGAAAGGATATCATAGATTATGGTTATGTTCATATTTTCATAATTATGAATATTTGGAGCTGTGAAGTAAACCCCATACAACATTTTCCCATTAAATACCATACAACCAACCAGGTGAAAATAAATAAAATTTTCAACCTGTAATTTTTTTTGGTGTGAGGAAAACATATGGTAGAAGTGTTTTCTTCTCGTCCATACCATCAATTATCAAACCCAAATATTTACTTGGATTATCATAACACTTATTTTGATGCTTATACAACTTTTTCCTTTCACTTGTTGCTGACTCTGATGCTCTTAAAGTACTTTGTCAATGGAATCTACACATTACATAAAATAAACCTATTAATAAATACATTTTCATAGTTTATGCCTATCTAATTTTAAAAAATAATGTTATGAATGAATACCACTTTCTACCCCTTGAAATTTATCCATTTTTTATTTTAGAGAAGAACATGTACTTTAAACCCCCATTCTTGTCTTATTAGGAACAAAAAAATTACTGAATTCCTTCCTCCATATCCTCATAAAATATGAATATGTAATAAAATTACCATCTCTTTCAACACCTTCTACATATTCTTTGTATAAGCTGTAAATTTCTTGTCTTGAGATATATGGAATATATATTACATCTTTATTTGGCATAAACTCTCCAGTATTTGAAAATAAGTCTTTCATCCATGACATTGCAGTGTTTTCTAATTTCCCAATCTCTTGTCTATGACATATTTTTGAATAAAATGTGGTATATTTTTATAATCTTGCTTGGATTATTGACATATGCAAATTACGAATTGAATGAAACATTTTGAAATCCTTTTTATAGAGAAATAAATTCTCAATATGATAATCATAGCCTACCAATTTAGATTGCATCCACCCAACTAAATATGAAATTTCATTCTTTTATTTATTGACAGATATCTCTTACTTTTCGCCAATGCAAAAATGAAATCTATTAGAGAAAATTTGAGCCTAAAAGTTCCCATGAAACTTTCATGTAATTTCCATGTCTTAATATGTAAAACAATCAAAGTACATTAAATTTAAAAATATGTACATGTAAATATTTTGGATGGAAGAGAGGAAAAACTAATTTTTTTAATTGTATTTTCGGCTTATCTCCTTATAGGTTTACTCAAATTTCAAGTGTATGTTGTAATCCCATGATTTAGCAGATTGGTGGACTAAATGGATAGGAGAACATTAGACTAGTCTTTGGAGTCCTAAGACCTAGCCTTCCTAGACTGGGAGAGGGCTCTCCCTATTTGTTTGCAAAGGATATGAACTTGTTTGCTTTAGAAGGTTGATTTTAGGCTAGTTATTAAGTACAAGGTTTGTTTGATTGTTTGGTTGGGTATGATGATCAAATAGCATAGATAGAATGAGGAAATGAGTCTATGAAAGTCATGATAATTTCATCAATGGATTGGGGAGCATCACGGGGAAAATCTAACTTGGTTAGTGGATATTCAAGGTTTTTTGGGGGTAATGAGATGGACATCAATTATGAGAATAAAAAGTAGGAAAAAGGGAAATCAAGAATCCTTTATCATATGTACTTTTTAAAAAAGGGACTCAAATATCATAAGCATGAAGAGGAAATCAATAGATAGGAAAAACCATAAATTCTTTTGATTCAACTAAAGCAGATAATTATTCAAGACAAACATTTTCAGTGAAATATAGAAGGCGAGAAACTCATTAAACTTCTAGGGATTTCACCTTCAAGGATAGAAAAAACTTAGGACACACATATAACTATAACCAGAGAAGAGGGAATGCCTAAAAATCCTTGATTATAGCTATGAAGATCTCTAAAACATTTATTTAAGCAAGTACAAAGGGTATGATCAAAACAAAACCTCTTTGGCAGTCTTTAACTAATGGTACTTTAGAGAGAGAATTGAGAAACAATGTTTTAGCTACAGCAAGTAAGCAGGGATAACCATAAATCATGCTTGATACCAAGTGTATTAAACTATTCATGAAATAAAAAATATTAGGGGGTCTAGAGAGAAATTAAGAATTCTGTAAAATGTCCTAGCAAACGAAAACATTAAGGCAGTGAAGAAAAAACAGAACTAAAGTGCTTTCAAAAGACATTTCTTAGTCTAAATATTTTTCTCTACTGCAACATAGAAAGATGGAAACATAATGAAAATAGGAAATAACAATAACAGATTAGAAGCACTTCAGCAACAACTAGGCTCAGGGATCCTGCAATCTAGCCTCTTCCATCAACAAACAAATCACGACATCCACAAGTTTCAAGACATCAATTTCCTTTTAACTTCGAAGAGACTATGTATTAATTCAAAGAGTCATAAAATGCCAAAAAGATAATAAGTTCAGATGTAGTATTTATCTGTAAATGAGGAGGTGAATCTAAGCAACGATTGGAGTGTCATTTATTACAGAGTTAATGAATTCCTAACCTTGAAGAATATGCAAGGCTCAAGGCAGGAATATCTATAGATATTTCTCTGTTTAAGAACTCCTATCTTAAATCCTAAGGAAAAATAGGTGAAATGTTTGACTTTAAAGCCTATTCATAACTTTTAAAATAACTGTTTGGCAGATATAAATATCTCTGTCTTAGTTTAATAACTTCTTAATGCTTTATTGAAGGAAACAAATCTCTAAGTGGAAAAAATATCTTTTGAGAAGAGTAACTTTCATAGGTTGAGTAATTCAAATTTGATTTGGGTAAATCTACCTTTTATTTTACCTTTAATCTCTGTCTTGAGGCCTTAAACTCTGTCTTTATGCTCTGACTGCCTGTCTTTGTGATATTTTCTTTAATCTGGTTGGTATTTCTGTTTTGTTCCTTTAATCTTTTGATCCTTTTGCCTTTATCCTTTCATCCTTGACCTATATCTGTCTAAATTTCTCTCTTTCATCTTCTATTTTGATTGGCTAACCCTTTTGTTTCAGATTTTGATTAGGATTAGCCTTTTAATCTTTTTGACTTCTTCTCTTCACTGTTTCTTTGATTGATTCTGTCTTCTGTGTGTAGGGGAAGCTTTCTTCGTGGCTAAAGGGTTCGCTTGATCCATCGATGATCACATTTCATCGATGCAAATACTTGCATAAACCCTCTAGCCATTATCGATCCTTTATGAGCTCCTGGATCATCATCCAGGCCCTTATTCGATTTAATTTGGCCCTATGAAGTGGAGTTCAATTACCTCTACCATTAAACCTACAAACACATAAAAAATTAACAAAAAAATACTGTGGGAGGGTTTTACTACATTTTTCGAGGTTTTGGACTATCAGAGGGTGTTAGCAGAGGAGGAGGGGGTGCAGGAAGCAGGGTTTCAGAGGCAGAACAAGTAGAATTTTGAACGGGAGGTGGGAATATTTTTGAAAAAGGGCAAGAAGGATAGGTGGTTTTTGAAAAATAGAGTGGTTTATCACATGGAGGATAGTTGGTAAATGGTTTTAGGTGCGGGTCATGAAATATGTCTTACGATGAGACACATGGTGGGGAAAAACCACTAATTTTCCATGGGTCATGAAAAACTAATCCAATTGCAACTTTATTTCTGATATGCAATATGGGTCGTTAGATCTCGGGATGGGATATCGACGACTGTCACACATTCAGGAGGGGTGAACAATCTATTGGGTTGGCAGAAGTGGAGGACAGGTGGAAGGTTGCGATTGGACGATGGGTTTAAATGGAGGATGGGGCCCGGGACCTTTAAACATTAACGAAAATCTGTTAAGTGGTAAGGTTAATGGAAAGGTGTTGGGTGTAATGAGAGGCGGGGCCTGCTTTTTGATGTTTCAAATGTTAAGGGGGGGGGGGGTTATAATGTTATGGGGATTTTATAAAATAAAAGGGTAGAGGCTTAGTTTATGAAAGGAAAGGGCTTAGGAATAGCGGAGGTCGTGGTATTATGAGGGTAAAAGGGGGCTGGGGCTAAGAAGGAAAGGGGTTGAAGCCCTATTTCATCAAAGGGAAAGTTTTATACATAAAACATAGGCAGGTTTTATACATAAAACATAGTTTTATAATAAATTTAAATGACCTGATAGGCCTTAAAACCTAGTTTTAAACAATGTAAAAGGAATATTTTAGATTTTTTACTTTTTTTAGAGAAAAAATGATGAATGGGGGGTATTTTATGAGGATTTTTTAGGAAAGGAGAAAATGTGTTTTTCAGAGGAAAAAGGAAATGAATGAGAGGGAGGGTGGGAATAGTGAAATGAGGCTAATATGCCCAATAATGAAGTTCTTTTTGGAGTAGTGAGGTGAAAATGTTTAGAAGGAAAAGAGTGGGAAATTTAGTGAAACAATTTGACTTAGGATAATAAAGGCACTGAGATTTCTAGAACTCACAATATTTCTCAAATTTTTTGTCTAGAAATCTAGGACTATTACTTAGTCATCTTTTGATATCAATAAAAAATACTGATGACTAATAGTGGCCCCACTTTGGGAGGGAAACTCCTTTTTAGGGGTGTCTAGAACTTTCATTTTATCAAATCTCTGAGCTTTTGAAGACCAGTGCCACTTCCATTGGGTAGATTTTCCCTTATTTTCACTTGTTGATATTTATTTTGAAGTGATGATCTTAATAATATGCAACATATGATTCTTTCAACAACATTTATACCTACCCAACCTACTTATCCTAACATTTTTTCTTTCTTGAGTGCACTTGAAATCGCAAACTCTTGACATTTTTATTTTTGAAAATAGAAATAAGCTATCTATTTCTATCCTTATTACTTCCAAGAGTTCAGATTGAACTAGTGAGCTCTTTTTATTCTCTACCTAGTCTATTTGGCTTTCAAGATTAAGTTGTTTGGTAGCCTTGATTCTCTAAATTGTTGACATGTAATTCAAAGCATGGTTTAAGTCAGGATTGGGCAGTCTAAATTACCATGGTTGTGGCATCGGAACAAGTTGCACAAAAACATTATTTTTCATAAAAGTAAAATAGAAAGACAAAGGCTGTAATCTATCATTTGTTGGGCTTCCTTACTGTTAGGTCCCTATATTACTAGTATAGTCCCTTATTGTTGTTAGTGTAACCCCCTTATGGTTATTATTTTACCCTTGTAACCCCCATTTTGTTATTATTATGCCCTTAAATTATTATTGTTAGGTCGGCTAGGATTATATTGTGGCCCACTAGGATTACATTATGGTCCCATGGACTCCTATATATAGAAAGGAGGTTTTTTAAATTGTATCATCCAAGAAAATTTCATTTATGTAATGTATTGGAGGTTGCCCCCTCGAAGTTGCTTATTTATAAGGTGTTGATATCTCTATTCTTCTATTTTTGGAGCTGGTTACACAACATTTGGTATCAGAGCTTTGGATTCTAGGGTTTCACTGCTCCAAATAGGTCATCGTGGCATTTTTGCTATAAATTTTTTTCTACGAAGTTTCAGAAGCTAAAAATTTTAGGGTGCGAAGCCAAAATCCTGAGGAATATTGTCTAAAAATTTTAGAGCTTGGTTCGCAATATTTTCGGAGATATGATCTGTGGAAGTTAGGTCTCTTTTCAGGCTCCTAAATAGGTCATCATGGCATTTGCGCTATAATTTTTTTTCGAAGGTTCAGAATCTGAAATTTGTATGGTACGAAGCTAAAATCCTGAGGAAATTCGTCAAAAAAATTTTAGAGATTGGTTTGCAATATTTTTGGAGAGATGATCTGTGGAAGGTAGTGCTTTTTCAGGCTCCTGAATCTCATCTCAAAGAGGTGATCGTGGGAAAAGTTCAATAACTCTCTCTCTGGGCATCGGATTGGAGTGCCGTAAAAATTGGTCGCAAGTACACAGACTGTAGTTTCTTGGCTATCAATTATAGAGACAAAGGACGAAACAGTGACATGTGGCAAGTCGTAAAAGTTTTCTCTACTGAACCAATCCATAATTAGGTCATCGTGGGAGATCAGACACAACTTTGTCTTGGAGAATCCAAATCAGGTCAGACCTGTGGAATTCAAAAGATAATTCAGAGGGCTACCTTGGTACTGAAATTTAGATATTTAAGTGCTGAAATCACAGAGATAATCCAATTTGAATATTGATCTCTTAAAAAGCAAGAAAAAGGTGTGTATTTTTTTTCCGAAGTGCATAAGTCTTGATTCCAAGGGCATATTGTAGAATAGATATCATTATTGGGTTCTAAAATATGCCCCGTAAAAATAATTCAACACCCATTAAGCCTTCGGAAGGGTCTACTATGACTCATGAAGATGAAGAATTGCAACATGATCTATCAAAATTACAAGAGCAAGTGCAACAAATTTCACTCTCGCAAAGAGTGACAAAAAATGAAATGGAAGTTTTGAAGAAAGGCGTGTAAGCTAAGATGGATGGCGTGGAAGCTAAGATGGATCGCATGGAAGCTACGATGGATGAAATGAAAGAAAACATGGAAATAATGAAGAATGATCTCAAAGCAGACATCGAAGGTTTGACAAAGTTGATACAAGAAAGGTTTCCTAATGGTGAAAAGATAGTAGAAGAACCTCATGATGAGAACAAAATAAATGTTAATCGTGATTTCATAAACTTTAATGTTGGTGGGAAGAACCACCATATTCAAAAAATGGATATGAGGAACTTTGATGGAAAGGATCCTGTAACATGGATACTACATATGGAGCAGTATTTTGATCTCCATAATGTGCAAAACACACAAAAGGTATGCATTGCAACTTTACATTTAGAACAAAATACATTTGTATGGTATCGATGGCTTTGCTCCTGTAAAAAAATTGTCACTTGGTCAATTTTTACGGAATACATGATAGCACATTATGAGGATACAAATAACAACACATTCTTTAGCCAATTGATAATTCTCAAACAAAAGGGTTTAGTGGGGCAGCACATTGAGGACTTCCAAAAATTGAATATAAGGGTAACTGATATTCCAGAGGAACACAAGATTGATCTCTTCATAGGCACTTTAAAGGATAACATACAACATGAAGTTCACATTATGGAACCTGATTCATTGGAGAAGGCATTCAGGTTGGCAAGAAAAGTTGAATGTAAAATTATGGCGACAAGGAAGCCTACCACTCAATTCTATAAAGAAAGAAGTGTTGCTACGCCTAGATTTCCACAACCTACAAGGTTGACACCACAAAAATTGGAAGAAAATAGAGCAAAAGGGCTTTGCTACAGTTGTGATAGATAATAAACTAAAGGTCATAAGTGTGCTGAGAAGAAATTATTTTACATAGATTGTGAAGAGGAAGAAGAAAATGAACAAGAACAGGATATACACCTGGAACCAGCCCTAGAAGAGGAAGAAATGAATCCAAACATATCGTGTAATGCGTTGGCAGGAATTACCACTCCTCAAACTCTCAAGATACAAGGACAAATAAAGAAGAAAAAGGTAATAGTGTTGATTGATTCAGGTAGCACCCATAATTTTATTCATTGCAAGGTAGCCAAGGAATTAAATTGTTTCCTATACCCAGCACCAGAATGTGAAGTGATAGTTGCAAATGGAGGAACTATAAATTTCTCTGGAAAATGCCATAATATCAAGCTAACCATGGGGGAATATGTATTGACTAGTCCAATTATTTCTATTCCTATGGGAGGTGCTGATGTTGTACTAGGAGTACAATGGTTACAATCTTTGGGGACGGTAGCTTTTAATTTTCAAGAACTTTTCTGGAATTTTTTTTCAGAAGGAAAGGAAATCGAATTACGGGGTATTTAAGGGAAGCCGGGAAGGATAATAAGCTCTAATCTCATGAAAATGCTTCTAAATAAAGAACAACAAGGCGTAATTGCACAATTATGCTCACTAGAAGTTCTGACATCAAAATCATCTATTTCTACAGATCTCCAACAAATCTTGGACAATCATTCCAAGGTGTTTGAAACTACCAAAGGACTCCCACCTATTCGTGATCATGATCATGTTATTCATTTGATTCTAGGAAGTGTTCCTCCAAACATCAGGCCTTATAGATATCCTTACTTCCAAAAGAGCGAAATTGAATGGATGATTGCAGAAATGTTAGAGGTGTGTATAATTCAACCCAGTCAAAGTTCTTTCTCTACTCCTGTAGTATTGGTACACAAGAAGGATGGATCATGGAGAATGTGTTCAGATTGTAGGGAGCTCAATAAGCTCACCATTAAAGAAAAATTTCCCATTCCTATGATTGATGAATTATTGGATGAATTACATGGAGCAATTTATTTTACCAAGTTGGATCTTCGTTCAGGATATCATCAAATTAGAATGAAGACTGAAGATATTCCAAAAACAACATTTCGAACTCATGAGGGTCATTATGAATTTTTGGTCATGCCTTTTGGCCTTACCAATGCACCTTCTACATTTCAAGGGTTGATGATTCCATTTTCAAACCCTTCCTTAGAAAATTTGTGCTAGTATTTCTTGATGATATACTAATCTACAGCAGGTCTTGGAAGGATCATGTTGAACATGTTGACAGGGTGCTCAAACTATTGCAGGAGAAACAATTATATGCAAAAACATCAAAATGTTTCTTTGGAGTACAAGAGGTGGAATATCTAGGTCATATTGTATCTCAAGAGGGTGTTAAAGTAGACCCTAACAAGATTAAAGCCATTAAGGAATGGAAAGTCCCCACAACCATAAAGCAGTTGCGAGGATTTCTTTGGTTAACATGGTATTATCGCAAGTTTGTTAAGAATTATGGGAGAATAGTAGCACCTCTAAAAACATTATTGAAGAAAGATGCATTTTCATGGACTCCTGAAGCAACTAAGGCCTTTGAACATCTTAAAGAGGCAATGTGCCTAACACCGGTATTAGCTATGCCAGAATTCACAAAAACATTTATTGTGGAATGTGATGCCTCAGGAAATGGAATTGCTGCGGTTTTAATGTAGGAAGGAAGACCCATTTCTTCTGAAAGTCATCCAATCAAAGGAAAGTATTTACATAAACCTATTTATGAGAAGGAAATGTTAGCAATACTGCATGCACTAAAGAAATGGTGAACTTACCTAATGGGAAGACACTTCAAGGTAAAAATGGATCATGATAGTCTTAAACACTTTTTGGAGCAAAGAATATCTTCAGAAGAGCAATAAAAATGGGTCACAAAGATGTTGGGTTATGACTTTGAAATAATCTACAAAAAAGGAAAGCTTAATGTTGTTGCAGATGCACTCTCAAGAAATAATGAAGAGGTGGAAGCATTGCTTTGTGGCATTTCTATTATCCAACCAGATTGGATAACTGAAACAAGAGATGAACGAAAGAGGGAAAAATATGTATGGACACTCATTCAAAAGTTGCAGCAAGATCCTAGTACATCTGATACATTTAGTTGGAAAAATGATTCCTTATGGTACAAATATCGCTTATATCTTTGTAATAATTCCCAAATAAAACAAAAGATTCTTCCAGAGTTGCACACTTCTCCTTTATGAGGACACTCAGGATTTTTAAAAACTTACCACAGGGTGAAGAAAGAATTCTTTTGGGATGGCCTTAAATTTGATATTCAAAAATTTGTGGCAGAATGTTTGGTTTTCCAGCAGAATAAAGTGGAAACAATTAAGACCCCGAGACTTCTACAACCTTTATCCATTCCAAGTCAACGTTGGGAGGAGATTTCAATGGATTTTATCACAGGTTTACCTAAGTCTGAAGGAAAGAGTGTCATCATGGTGGTAGTTGATAGACTTACAAAGTATGCACACTTTTGTGAATTATCTCATCCATTTAATGCAAGTAAAGTTGCTACTACATTTATGGACAGAATTCAAAAGCTACACGGAAGCCCAAGGGTCATTGTGAGCGACAGAGATCCCATTTTTACTGGAAAATTTTGGATGGAATTATTTTCTTGTTTAGGTACTCAATTAGCTCATAGCTCATCTTATCATCCTCAATCTGATGGTCAAACTGAGATAGTAAATAAATTTTTGGAAGGATATCTTCATTGTTTTGTATTTGATAAACAAACACAATGGGTCAGGTGGTTACCTCTCGCTTAATGGTGGTATAACACTTCCTTCCATACTGCAGCAAAAATGACCCCATTTATGGCACTTTATGGATATCATCCACCATCCATCACATCATCTTTCAGGGAAAACTTGAAGGTTCAAGCAGTGGAAGATCACATTGAGCATCAGCAAGAAGTTCTCCAACTCTTAAAGGATAACCTGCATTTGGCACAAAATCGAATGAAACAATAGGCGGATCAACATCGCAGCGAGAGAAGTTTTGATGTAGGAGATTGGGTATTTTTACGGCTACAACCATAGAAACAGATGTCCCTCAAGCAAGCTAAGAAGGATAATAAATTATCACCAAAGTACTATGGTCCTTACAAGGTGTTGCAAAAGATTGGTACTATGGCATACAATTTGGAGATTCCTACTTCTTCGTGAGTACATCTATTTTTCCATGTTTCATGCTTAAAGAAGGTTATAGGTGAAAATCTTCCAGTTCAAACAATATTTCCAGAACTTGATGAGGAAGGAAAAATCATATTGGAACCTGAAGTGGTCACGGAAACAAGAAATCGAAAACTATGGAATCAATCAATTTCAGAGTATCTCATCAAGTGGAAGAATTTACGCATTGAAGATTCTACATGGGAGGATGAGAATTTTATACAGAAGCACCCAGAGCTACTCAAGAGTTGAGGACAACACTTTTTTGACGGAGAGGGGCATGTTAGGTCCCTATATTACTAGTATAGTCCCTTATTGTTGTTAGTGTAACCCCCTTATGGTTATTATTGTACCCTTGTAACCCCCATTTTGTTATTATTATGCCCTTAAATTATTATTGTTAGGTTGGCTAGGATTACATTATGGCCCCATGGACTCCTATATATAGAAAGGAGGTTTTGTAAATTGTATCATCCAAGAATTGTTCATTTATGTAATGTATTGGAGGTTGCCCCCTTGAAGTGGCTTATTTCTAAGGCATTGATATCTCTATTCTTCTATTTTTGGAGCTGGTTACACAACACTTATCTTCCTCTTTGGTTCTGTTTTGAGCATGTGGAACCAATATATTTTATTCCCTAATCTATCCTTCCTGATAAGCCAATCTTGAATAATTTTGAAAATCATTGTTTTCACTAACTTATAACATAAATTTAAAGCATGTTCAACTGTGATTAGGCTAGATGACTAAACAAGATCTTCTTTTTAAACCAATAGTGGCATTTGCACACTTTCAACAACACTGTTTTCTGGGTATGGGGCTGTACCTCTTTTTCAAATTTTCCCTCTTTTCCTTTTTCTGTTTTATGAATTTTTTTTTTATGATCTCTTATCATACAATGTTATATATAATGAATGAAAACTTTGAGGCTAGGATTCTTGACAAAAATAGTGTTTGAGCATCTTGCCATTGACAGGACCTCCAAATAACTCCTCTCCATTCAACCCTTGTAAGAAGAAAACATTATGACCCCTATTTGAATGAATGATATCAGGCCCTTTCCAAAAATTCTCAAATTTACCATGTTTACCTTTGTCCTCCCTTATAGAATCCCATTTCAAAACTGTGTTTCCAATTTTGAAATTATTGGCTTTAGTCCTTTTGTACAAAATCTTCTTGATTCTCTCTTGAACTAATTATGTTCTTTTGTACACATCCTCTCTTGACTGTTGTAAATGAATAGTCTGGTTCAGCCTTCTCTACATGTCATTTTCTTCCGTTTGCACTTCTTGGAGGAGTTTCATGACTGGAACTCCCAAGGATGTTGGGAAGACTACATCCATGCCATATACCAACTGATAGGGAGACATACTGATTGATTTCTTGGTGGTTAGTCTATCAGCCCATAAAGCATGAACTACTTTACTATGCCATGATTTTTGATTTTGTTCCAATAGTCTTTTAATAATGTTGATCAGAATTTTGTTGGAGGATTTAGCTATTCCATTTCCCTAAGGGTAGTAAGCTGTGGAATGCCTTAATGTAATATGGTATTTATAGAATAAATCAACCATTCTATTGGATTTAAAGTTAGCAACATTTTCTGTAATGATCTTTCTAGTAAAACCAAATCGGGATTATATGTTGGTCTCAAGGAACTTGATAATGACTGAGTTAGTAAAATTCCTAGAAGGGATAGCCTCTATCCAATTGGTGAAACTATCAGTGGCAGTAAGGATCCACTTATGATGGGCATATTAGGTGGGGTGAATTTATCCAATAAATTCTAAACCCCATTGTTGAAAGGGAGCCTCAACGCTGACGGGATGCAAAGGTAAGGGTAGGAGTTTTCTCTTGCCATAAAAAATTTGACACTTATGGCAAGTCATGAATAGTTTTTTGGTTATCATGGAAAAGGGTGGGAAAATAATAGCTAGCTCTGAGAGTCTTGTTTGCTGTTTTTTTCCAGTAAAGGTGGCCTCCACACTCTCCCTCATGAAACTCATGCATTATCTTTCCTACATCATTCCCAAGAAAACATAGAAGAAATATGCCAACAACATTTTTCCAATATAAAACTCCATCTAAAATGCAGTAATTTAAAGCTTTTTGTTTCAAGAATCTAGCTTTAGTTTTTTATAAAGAAGGAGGAGTATTAAGATAAATAAGTACATATATGATATCAGCATACCACTAAAAATTCAAAACTATTTCTTCAATGTATGGAGCTATGAATTCTTCTATTTCTTCTAAAACATCAATCATATTCATGTCTAATACTTGGAAATTCGATTCTATCATGAAATTTGCTAATCCCTGTCTTTTAATTAGCTTGGTAGGCTTGATTTCCAAATCATACTCTAAGATAATAGCAATCCATTTTCCATTCTTACCATCATGGTCTTGATTTAGAACGTCCTTGACAACTATATGTGGGAGAAAAGAAATGATAGGAGAATGTAAAATTTAGACTCATAAATCTTTCAAGGCTTTTATCAAGGCTAAGGCTTGTTTCTCCGAGATGTTATATTTGAGTGGAGCATATCTTAAGGCTTTAATAAAAAAGGATATTGGTTGTTATTGCCTTATATTATTCTTTTGCAACAACACTGTAGCAATGGTGTGCTAAGATGTGTTGGGAAAAATACTAAGAGGGGGGGGGGGGTGTGAATCAGTATTTTGGGCATACTCAAATATTTTTAATTTTTCATGCTCTAAAACCCATACACTACTTTTCTGAACCAAAATCGCGTATACACGCAGATATTCTTCATAAAACTCGCGTATACACAAAGATCTTATTATGCCATTAACTCTTTACTTAGTTCTATGCAACATGCATTCTTCTGAAGATTAGATAACATTAAGCATGTGCAGTAATAATAGAATAAACCATCACACATAAGCATCACACATGAACACCAGGATTTTAGGTGGAAACCCAAGTCGGGAGAAAACCACCACTACCATTGTCTCATCCTTCAATATTTTATTATAAAGAAAACATCTTACAACTATGTGCTGGCGCAGACTCATACCAGCACGCAGGCACCCACTTGCGCTTGTTTACCAGCCTCTCCTAGAAGGGAGCTACGACCCCCTGCTCTCATTTACCAGCCTCTCCTGGAAGGGAGCTATGACCCCCTACTCTCATTTAGCAGCCTAACCTGGAAGGGAGCTTCAACCCCCTGACTGAAGGCTACAACCCTCAGCACCACCATGGACCACGTTTCATCAATTTTCACATTGGATCCAATATCTTCAATAGAACACAACTTGCAGGCCACTTTTCATCATATTTTTAGACTGGACCCACTCCACACATTTAATCTCAATCATACATTAAACTGATACTTATAACTCATTGACAGATAACAGTAACACATTAGAACAGATCAGATATTTCATACTTCATTTTTCAGCAAACCCTATATTTCATACGCACTTTCCTTTCACTGATCTGGAGTATATACGCGTCTTCATGCATATAAACCCGCGTATACCTCTGTACATACTTCAGAACTGATTTCACAACCCATACGCGCTTTCGCTTTATAGAACCCGCGTATATACGCGCTTCCTCTATAATAAACTAGCGTATAGATCTTCAACCATTATAGAGCGGCATACTTCTTTAGATTAGATATTCAGTTCAGATTTAACCCTTTACTTCATACATATGTTCACCTCATCTCAGATCTAAACATTCTATAAACATATCTAGAAGATACAAATACATTTCAGATCTAGATTCCCTTCTTCATCATTTTCTTCATGGGTGCATCACAGATTCAGATCTATCATCAAAATGTTACCCTTTCCATTCAGACATACTTTAGGTATTCATTCATACCCAGACTCATGCACACCCCTTGCACAATGAATTTCTTCTCCTTATATAGGTTTACCTTTTTCTCAATACCATGATCCAAAACCACACCACTTCCGATGGTATTCCTGGACGGGATCAAATATACAATCCAGCGCTTAATACAATGGGTCAATACCATGGTAGTAACTCCTGGTTTTATTAATTTAGAGCGCTATTGAGCATACGCGACTTGGCACGTACTTTTCCGCGTGCATACACTACTTCTTCTAGACAAACCCACGTATGCCTTGAGACACACACTTTTCATCATTGTTCTGGCTCTTACTGAAATTCTGTACTGATTGTAGATACATCAAATTTACATCATTAATAAGCTCATCAAGTCAAGAACAAATTCATCAAGTAGGTTGCCATCATCTTCATCAAGTGGGTTGCCATCAAGGACAACACATTGCATCATATTGCCAACAATCTCCCCCTTTGGACTTGATGGCAACCATGATGGTGTTTGATCACTACAACAGATAGATACATTAAGCATGACATTCTCTCCCCTTATTAAAACACCATGTCACTCTCCCCCTTTGACATCAAGGGCAAAGGGTGGATCAACACCAACACAAGGTTTTCCTCCTCATGAGAAAGAAGAGCACTGTAGATTTGATGTGTGGTGAAGGTACCATGCTCCCCCTGAATTCATGTTGAAAGTTCAAACATATTTTTCAATGAAGTACATGACTCTATGACCTTCCTATCACCAAGGACTCATACTTACATCAAAGATCCAACCAAGTGGATTTACATATGAGACTCAAATACCCGGCCAAGAGGGTTTACACATTTTGACTCAAGTACCCAACCAAGTGGTCTTACACATTTTGACTCAACTACCCAGCCAAGTGGGTTTACAAATTTGAACAAGTCCTTACATGACTGAATATTACAATTTTTACATCATAGGTCTCAACATGACCTTTCCATCAAATTACAAATATGACATTTCATGACCAATACCAGAAAGACCTCAAGAGAGAGATCATATTTCAGAACCATCATAATGCCAACAATACATTATGCTCAGCAAGGCTAATGCTCCCCCTGAAAATGTACATCCAAGCATCCTTTCCATATGACCAAGGCTCCTCCTTAGCTTGTGCAACTTGAAGCTCTTTCAATAGCAAGTTATCAGCAACAAATTCTGCATGATCTGTCCTTATCTCTAAATCATAAGACATCCATCTCATCCATGTGTGCAAGCAACGAAAACTCTTCAGCAAAAAGCAAACAGGGCTCATCCAAAATCATAAGAAACCATGTAACATGTCATCGTCATTTAGAACTGAGAAATAAATAGATATAGTGCCAATAATACAATCATTAACAGTCAGACTGATGCTCCCCATGAACCTGTGCTCCTGATCTTCAGCTGTTATAAAAATTTTCTTATCATAAATGCATACGCGACTGTCTCCACTGTAACTCGCGTGTATACGTGGCTTTAGTTCACTGAACCCACGTATGGAAAGTAAAACATTGAAAACTTCACATTTCTTCATCTCCCCCTGAGTTTGTACCACCTGTACCTGTCTTCTTCACATCAGATGCACTGTCAGAAATAAACATAACCAGAATAACCATGGGAATCACCATACATTGCTCCCCCTGTGATGATACATTACTAATCCCTATAATGTATCTCACATCTCTCCTATAGTCATTTAGAGAAGTAAGCTTTAGAAGCGGATGACTGCTGTAGGGTCAGTATTCCCTTCGTTTCTGACCAGTCCTCCTTCTTTTTCCAAATTTGCTTGAACTTTCTAATTGTGCGCTGGTAGTTATTCAATTTATCATATCTGTACATCCTGCATTCTTTTTCAACATGTCCATACTTGTTACAAGAATAACATCTCATACGACCAGAGAAGTAACCATAAGGATCATAGTGAATTTCTCTATTCTTCCTTCTATTGCAATTACCTGCTTTATGACCATACTTGTTGCATGAAAAACAATATCCTTTGAAGAAACCAAAGTACCTTTATATGTAGAATCTGTTTGTATTTGCTTGAAACATTCTATTTCTGCAATTGGCTACAACATGCCCATAATTATGACATTTAAAGCATTCAACATTATTGATACTTCTATAGTTTGGAGCAAAAGATTTCTTTTGAGAATTCATAATTGTTGGTTGCCCTTTTGTCTCTTTCACCACTTCAGGTTTTGCTTTGACATCCTTTGAATTTTTAGCACTTCCTTGTGAACTAGATTCTCCTTTAACCGTTTCATGAAAACCCAGACCAAGTTTAATAGAAGGAGAATTTTGACTAATAGGAATATTGTCTAGAATCTTAGTACTATCTTGAAATCTCAGGAGTTTATCCTTTTCTTCTCATTTACCTTTGAGAATTTTTACCTCAACCTCCAAGCTCCGGCATTGCTTCTTCATACTTTCTTCTTTCCTTCTTCCGTCTTCAACTTGATCATTCAGATTTAGAATCTCTTCTTTCAACCCATTGTCTTGTTCTTCAAAAGTTTGTAAGAGTTCTTCATTCTTCTTATTCGATGCTTCGAGACCTGTTTTCAGAGAGATGTTTTCTGCTTCAAGTCCTGCATTATTCTTGTTTGATTTTTCCAGATCTTCTTTCAGAGAGATGTTTTCTGCTTCAAGTCCTTTACTTTGATTGGATACATTATCGTACATCCTTTTCAGTCTAGAGATCAAATCTTTGTAGGCAGATTCCCTCTTATTAAATATTCTTTGTTGATCTTTGATAACTTCTTCTAGATCCATAGCATTACTTTCACTATCTTCACCATTGCTTGCACGAAGAATAAAATCACTAAAACAACAATCAATACCTGTTTCATCTTCTTCATTTTTTGCTGCACATGTTTTCTGAGATATCTCCTTTCCTTGAGTAGCCTTCTTCTTTTGCGTCTTTCCCATTGTGACGGATCTCCTTCAAGCGATCAAGCTTCTGCAGAAGGACCTGCTCCGATACCAATTGTTGGGAAATATACCAAGAGGGGGGGGGTGAATCAATATTTTGGGCATACTCAAATATTTTTACTTTTTCATGCTCTAAAACCCATACGCTACTTTGCTGAACCAGACTCGCGTATACACGCGGATATTCTTCATAAAACTCGCGTATACACAAAGATCTTATTATGCCATTAATTCTTTACTTAGTTCTATGCAACATTCATTCTTGTAAAGATTAGATAACATTAAGCATGTGCAGTAGCAACAGAATAAACCATCACACATAAGCATCACACATGAACACCGGGATTTTAGGTGGAAACCCAAGTCGGGAGAAAACCACCACTATCGTTGTCTCAGCCTTCAATATTTTATTATAAAGAAAACATCTTACAACTATGTGCTGGTACAGACTCATACCAGCACGCAGGCACCCACCTGCACTCGTTTACCAGCCTCTCCTGGAAGGGAGCTACGAACCCCTGCTCTTGTTTACCAGCCTCTCCTGGAAGGGAGCTATGACCCCCTGCTCTCGTTTACCAACCTCACCTAGAAGGGAGCTTCAACCCCCTGACTGAAGGCTACAACCCTCAGCACCACCATGGACCACGTTTCATCAATTTTCACACTCGATCCAATATCTTCAATAGAACACAACTTGTAGGCCACGTTTCATCATATTTTAAGACTGGACCCACTCCACACATTTAAGCTCAATCATACATAAAACTGATACTTATAACTCATTGGTAGATAACAGTAACACAACAAAACAGATCAGATATTTCATACTTCATTTTTCATCAAACCCTAGATTTCATGCGCGCTTTCCTTTCACTGATCCAGCTTATATACGCGTCTTCATGCATATAAACCTGCTTATACCTCTGTACATACTTCAGAACTGATTTCACAACCCATACGCGCTTTCGCTTTATAAAACTCATGTATATACGCGCTTCCTCTGTAATAAACTAGCGTATAGATCTTCAACAATTATAGAGAGGCATACTTCTTCAGATCAGATATTCAGTTCAGATTTAACCCTTTACTTCAGACAGATGTTCGCCTCATCTCAGATCTAAACATTCTATAAACAGATCTAGAAGATACAAATACATTTCAGATCTAGATTCCCTTCTTCATCATTTTCTTCATGGGTGCATCACAGATTCAGATCTATCATCAAACTGTTACCCTTTCCATTCAGACATACTTCAGGTATTCATTCAAACCCAGACTCATGCACACCCCTTGCACAATGAATTTCTTCTCCTTATATAGGTTTACCTTTTTTTCAATACCATGAGCCAAAACCACACCACTTCCGATGGTATTCCTGGACGGGATCAAATATACAATCCAGCGCTCAATACAATGGGTCAATACCATGGTAGTAACTCCTGGTTTTATTAATTTAGAGCGCTATTGAGCATACGCGACTTGGCACGTACTTTTCCGCGTGCATATGCTACTTCTTCTAGACAAACCCGCGTATGCCTTGAGACACACACTTTTCATCATTGTTCTGGTTCTTACTGAAATTCTGTACTGATTGTAGATACATCAGATTTACATCATTAATAAGCTCATCAAGTCAAGAACAAATTCATCAAGTAGGTTGCCATCATCTTCATCAAGTGGGTTGCCATCAAGGAAAACACATTGCATCATATTGCCAACAAGATGCAAATGAAAAAATGTAGAAATCTTTGGTGAAATCAGGACTGATAAGAACTGGTGTTTGAGTAAGAACTTGTTTCATTAGTTCAAATGAATGTTTGGATTCTAAGGTCCATTTAAGTCATGTTTCATTTATTAGCATGTTTGTGATATTCCTCAAAAATTCAACAAGGTTAGGGATGAACCTTCTCAAAACGTTGATCTTCCCAATGAAAGTTTGCAATTCTTTGAGGTTTCTAGGATGGATGATTTTCAATATGCCTTCAATCCTTTTGGGATCTACTTTGATTCCTTCTTCAGAGATTATGTGGCCTAGGAGTTTTCCTTCCTGGATACCAAAAAGTGTTTTCTTGGGATTCAAGGATAATCCATGTCTTCTACATTTCTAAAAAATGTTTCTCAAATGGAGGAAGTTCTCTTTATCAGTTTTGGAGTAAACAATGATGTCATCAAGGTAAATGATTATGAAATAGCCTATGTCTTCTGAAAAGTATATATCCATGGCCCTTTGGAATGTGGCCCCTGCATTCATTAAACCAAATGGAATTTTAACATACATGAATGTACCCCATGGTGTGGTAAAGGCAATTTTGTGTTGATCACTTGGGAGCACTAGCACTTGGTTGTAGTCTGAAAAACCATCCAAGAGTGATATTATTTTAGATCCAACCACCTTTTGGAGTATGTGATCCATCTTAGGCAAGGGGTAATTATCTTTCAGGGAGGCTTTGTTTAGATTTCTAAAGTCAATGCAAAGCCTAATCTCCCTGGTCTTCTTCCTAACAGATACAAGGTTGGAAAGCCACTCTAGGTATCTAATGGGAATTGTGATCCCAACATCATGCATATTTTTGATCTCTTTCTCAACAAAAGGTAATAAAATAGGGTTTATCCTTCTCAGTTTTTGTTTGAAAGGTTTTTTATTTTCCTTAAGAGGAATTTATGTTGAATAATTATGGCGTCATATGATTTCATATATTTGTACCCCCATGCAAACACATCACCAAAATCTTTGAAAAGTTCAATATATTCCTATTTTATATGAGTTGGAAGAGTGCTAGACAACTTGATCATTTTGGGTTCAATCATGTTGCCTATGTTATGCTCTTCTATATTAGTTTCTATAGGCTCCATATTTGGTTTTTTAGCTACATCATTGAAGTCAGAAAGCTCCTCTAATGGTGTAAGGCCCCTTGGTATTGAATCATCTTTGCATTGTAAAACATCAAGGTCATTTTGGTCTGGATTGTCAAGTAATTATGCCTTAAAAAGATGTTCAAATTGGTTTATATCAGTAGTAGAGGGAAGCTCTGTTATGTGGGCTTGTTTTTCATCAAAAAAATATTCTTCATGGCTTGAGCTAGTGTTGGTACAACAAAATCATTCTTAGATTGTTGAAAGTCATCAATGTGTTTATCACCCTGAAACATTTGCCAATAGTTTTCATTGTTAGGTACTATAGACCTTTTTTTTACTTTGAGAGTGAATAGTTCATTTACATGGGGAATTTGGCAATTGCTGGAAGCAAAGGCAAGTTTATTTGCAAAGTTATTCTGAGCTCTAGGGATGAAAGTGAGTTCATATTTCTCAAAGATTTTGAGGAAATCTAGGGCAACATTCCAATATTCTTTTAATCTTGGGTTTTTGGCTGAATACTTCTGTTTTATTTGCCTAATGATTAGCTATGAATCTCCTTGCACTGATATTTTCTTGGCTCCTATGTTTTTAACACGGAGGACAACTTCGTATTCTGCAATGTTATTAGTGCATTGGAAATCAAGTTTGTAGGAATGTCCTTTGTTTGTATTATGTATCCATACACTAGCTCCAGAACCATTTTTTCCACAAGAGCCATCAAAGCTCATGTTCCACAATGTTTCTATTTCAAACATACTATCATTCTACTATTCAAGGCTGCTAACATTTGAGATGTTATGTTTTTATTTTGAGGAAAGATTTGGCTATTCAAGTGGGCTTAACTCTTTTTCATTTTCATTTTCTTGTTTACTAATTTCATCTTCATTGAACAAGATAAATTAATCAAGATGTGAATGGATGGAATAAACAGGAGTGTTTTTTGGCCTATCTAATTTTCCTACCATATATTTCATATGATATTCCAGGTAAAATATTCTTGTTTGGTTAAAGACTGGGATGGTGGCATAAGACATGTCTATTTGAAGGTTCCCTTCAAGTTTGGCTCCCCATGATCTAGATAAAATCATGCCATACTTTGGGGGAATGTCAGCAACTACTATGTCCATGAATAGACCCTTAGCATGAATTTGTGCTAGATTGACACATCAATCCTTAGTTAGACCCAAACACTTGGCTCTGCTTGAATCAAAATAATAAATATATATTTAAGGTTTAGTAATTTCTAGGCCTAATGTCTCCATCACCATCTTTGGCATGAGGTTGTGAGAGGCACCATAATCTAGCATGGAATTGTGTAATATTTTATCATGTATATTTAGACAGACATAGAATGGAGGGACAACTCCTTCTTCATATTTTCCTTCTACTTCAGGACCAAACAACAATTCTGGTTTATCATCTGTCAAGTTTAAAGTATCAATATCAATTCCTATATTCAAAGCTTTCCAAACTTGATTTTTATATACATCCTGGGTTACTAGTTCAACTAAGGGTATGCTAATTTTAATCTTGGAAATTTCTCCCTCAAGTCCAAAAGGTGCTATTGTTTTTGACATATTTACATTTGATTTGTCACACATAGTATTTTCAGCAATTCTATTTTTTTAGTTTAATTAGGACTATTATTTTAGATATATTTCTTAGGGCTAGTAGCAGAAGTACTAGGGCAGCTTGGGTCAACACTTTGTTGGCTAATTTTGTATTTATTTAGATAAGCTATCTTAGCCATAGTGTTGGTACTGTTTGCTGTCTTTTTAGGAGTATTTTCTGAGGTTTTCCTAATAATAATTTCTTTGTTATTATTCTTGGAGGCCTTTGTTGAGCCTTGCAATAGGTATGTATTTACTCTCAAAGACTATCCTTTTTTGTCTTCTTCGTCCGTTTTTGTGTCATAGTATAATAATACCATGAATGGATTTTGATAAAAAAATGAATGAAATGGTTTAACCGTCCAAACTAATTCTTATTGCTTTTATGATGAAAATAACAGATAAAAAAATAGTTGTTCCCAAAAAGGAGCAGCAGGATCTAACCAAGGGGAAAGAAGGTGCGTTGAAGATGGTCGAATCAGAAGACGAATCAGTGAGAATGACAAACTGTTCGAAGATAGCAATATGTTATGAATCCCTCAAGATCCCCTAATCTTGAGGGATCACATTTACCTGTTCCTTTAGCTATAAAGGAATGAGAAGAATACGAAGACAGACATGATGACATAAGAGAAAGCAGAGAATGTAAATCAGTGTTAGGTCCCTATATTACTAGTATAGTCCCTTATTGTTGTTAGTGTAACCCCCTTATTGTTATTATTGTACCCTTGTAACCCCCATATTTTTATTATTGTGCTCTTAAATTATTATTTTTAGGTCGGCTAGGAGTACATTGTGGCCCCATTAGGATTACATTGTAGCCCTATGGACTCCTATATATAGAAAGGAGGTTTTGTAATTTGTATCATCCAAGAATTTTTCATTCATGTAATGTATTGGAGGTTTCCCCCTCAAAGTGGCTTATTTCTAAGGCATTGATATCTCTTTTCTTCTATTTCTAGAGCTAGTTTCACAACATTCGGTATCAGAGCTTTCGATTCTAGGGTTTCTCTGCTCCAAACAGGTCATCGTGGAATTTTCACTATAATGTTCTTTCTACGAAGGTTCAGAAGCTGAAATTTTTGAGGTACAAAACCAAAATCCTGAGGAAAATCACTGCAAAATTTCATAGCTTCTTTCGCAATATTTTCAGAGATATGATCTGTGGAAGGTAGGGCTTTTTGTATGCTCATGAATTTCACTTAAACAGGTCATTGCAAAATTTTTTCTATAATTTTTTTCTATGAAGGTTCAGAAGCTGAAATTTTTAGAGAGTGAAGTCGAAATCCCGAGGAACATCATCACAAAATTTTAGAGCTTCATTCGCAATATTTTCAGAGATATGATCTGTGGAAGTTAGGTCTTTTTCAATCTCCCGAATTGCATCTCAAAGAGGTTATCGTGGGAAAACCTATCTCTCTCTGAGCATCAGATTGGAATGGTGTAAAATGTGGCCGCAAGTACATGGAATTTAGTTTCCTTTCTATCAATTTCAGAGCCAAAGGAGGAAACAATGACACGTGGCAAGTTGTACAAGTGTGCTATAATTAAACAGTCCATAATTGGGTCATTGTGGGAGATTGGACATAAATTTTCCTTGAAGAATCCAAATCAGGTCAGACCTGTGGAATTCGAAAGAAGATTCAGAGGGTGACTTCAATGGAAAATTTCAGATATTGAAGATCAAAAATCACAGAGATAATTTAGTTTCAATATTGTGTTCCTCAAAATCAAGAAAAGGTTTTTTATTTCTTTTCAAATTTCATAAGTCTTGTTTGAAAAATCCATTCTAGTTTATTGCAAAGGCCTATTGAGCACAGCTACCAGTATTAGGTTCTAAAATGCCTCCTAAAAATAACTCAACACCCCTTAAGAATTCAGAAGGCTTTACTATGACTCATGAATAAAAAGAAATGCCACATGAGATATCAAAAGTCCATGAGCAAGTGCACCAAATTTCACTATCGCAAAGAGCAAAAAAAATTGAAAAGGATGGTTTGAAGAAAGGCGTGGAAGCTAAGATGAATGGTTTGGAAGCTAATATGGATGGCATGGAAGTTGGCATGGAAGCTAAGATGGATGACATGAAAGCTAAAATGGAAAACATGAAGAATGATCTAAAAGTAGACATGGAAGGTTTGACAAAGTTGATACAACAAATGTTTCCTAATGGTGAAAAGATAGTAGAGGAAACTAATGATGAGAACAAAATAAATGATAATCATGATTTCATAAACTCTAATATTGGCAGGAAGAACCACCATATTCCAAATATGGATATGAGGAAGTTTGATGGCAAGGATCCCGTAACATGGATACTATAGATGGAGCACTATTTTGATCTCAATAATGTGCAAAACACACAAAAGGTACGCATTGCAACTTTACATCTAGAAAAAAATACATTTCTATGTTATCGATGGCTTTTCTCTCGTAAAAAAATTGTCACTTGGTCAATTTTTACGGAGGAAATGATAGCACATTATGAGGATAAAAAGAGCAACACCTTCTTTAGCCAATTGATAAATCTCAAGCAAAAGGGTTTAGTGGGGGAGCACATTGAGGACTTCCAAAAATTGAATATAAGGGTAACTGATATTACAGAGGAATACAGTATTGATCTCTTCATAGGTACTTTAAAGGATAACATCCAACATGAATTTTGCATTTTGGAACCTGATTCATTGGAGAAGGCATTCAGGTTGGCAAGAAAAGTTGAATGTAAAATTATGGCGACAAGGAAGCCTACCACTCACTTCTATAAAGAGGGAAGTGTTGCTACTCCTAGATTTCAACAACCTACAAGGTTGGCACCACAAAAATTGGAAGAAAAAAGAGAAAAAGGGCTTTGCTATAGTTGTGATATCAAATACACTAAAGGTCATAAATGTGCCGAGAATAAATTATTTTACATAGATTGTGAAGAGGAAGAAGAAAATGAACAAGAAGAGGATATACACCAGGAACCAACCCTAGAAGAGGAAGAAATGAGTTCGACCATATCGTGTAATGCATTAGCAGGAATTACCACTCCTCAAAATCTCAAGATAGAAGGACATATCAAGAAGAAAAAGGTAATAGTGTTGATTGATTCAGGCAATACCCATAATTTTATTCATTGTAAGGTAGCCAAGGAATTGAATTGTTGCCTATACCCAGCACCATAATGTCAAGAGATGGTTGCAAATGGGGGAACTATAAATTGCTCTTGAAAATGCCATAATATCAAGCTATCCATGGGGGAATATTTATTGAATAGTCCAATGCTTTCCATCCCAATTGGAGGCGCTAATGTCATACTAGGAGTATAATGGTTACAATCTTTGGGGATGGTAGCTTTTAATTTTCACGAAATTTTCTTGAATTTTTTTGGAAGGAAAGGAAATTGAATTGCAGGGTATCCCAGGGAAGCCAGGAAACATAATAAACTCTAATTTCATGAAAAAGCTTCTGAAGAAAGAACAACGAGGCATAATTGCACAATTATTCTCACTAGAAGTTCCAACATCAAAATCATCTGTCATCCTATGGACTCCTATATATAGAAAGGAGGTTTTGTAATTTCTATCATCCAAGAATTGTTCATTCATGTAATGTATTGGAGGTTGCCCCTTCGAAGTGGCTTATTTCTAAGGCGTTGATATCTCTTTTCTTCTATTTCTGGAGTTGGTTTCACAACAATCAGATCGTATCACATATTGTATCTTGTCTCTTTCATTTATATATAATTTTATAATGAACAGAATGTAGTTCTGAAGGACATAATTTTATTGTGATTACTGCATTGATTGATATGTAATTTGCATTATTGTTCATTCGATTATTCTGGAGTAACTAAGCAGTGTTCGCTGGCGGCTAAGGGCCCAGTCTCTGGTGAATCTCGTTGTTGTTTTTTGTGCTATAATTTTCCATTTACTGCAAGTATATTATGTTTTTTTGCTTTGCAGTGAATTACTTTTGATAGTTTAGATTTATGTATTTATTCCCTTGAGTGTGCATTTCCAATTTATTCGTTGCTTGTTAAAAGAATTGGCTTTGATTACTTAAAGCATAAACTATTATTTCCACTACTTTCCTTTTGTTCGATAGTTTAGATCTAGCTGAAAGAGCTCGGTTAATGCTTCAGAGCTCTCGGTTGATTGTCATTTGAATTGGTTGAATTATGAATGAATCACAGTTCTTGGTTATAATACTTAGTGAATCATTTTATTTTAAGCTTCATATTTATGATTGCATCTATATTAAAATGAATGGCTTTAACATTACTCTTTGTATGAATAGCTTGCATATATTGTGCACACACTTGAGATAAAAGGACTTACCCTGGTTGATAATTAATGTTAGGCAATTAGGCATTTTTAAAGACACCTTTTAGCACCCAACAACCTCTTGGTTATTGTTGCTCCTAAGGTCTTATTGTCTATGGACCTCCATTATAGCATTTTCAAATCCTAATTGATAATATTTAGAATCCTCATGGTTTCTTTTAGTTTGGTTTGAGGAAAATAATCCTTCTTCTTCTTCAGTGAGAAAAACATCACCCTCACTATCAGATCCTATCAAATTCACATGATTTTATACCAACCTTTATGTCTCCCTTTCTTCTTCATCTACATATTTGTCTTGGAAAGAAGGCCTAATTTGTTGATCATTATCTCTTTGTCTATTTTGAATAGGATCTCTTCTGAAATTGAGTTTCTGTTTTTGTTTTGGGGATTTACTTGGTTCTTGCTAGGAGGTACTCTATTAGTTAAGTTTATCCTTTCTAGAATTCTTTCCATTAACCTCACTAAGTTATCAATTTTCGCATCAGATGTTGAGGCCATTGTTTCATCTTTGTATGTAACTCTTTTTTCGGATTTCAACCTACCTCTTTTCTCAATAAAATTTTCTTCTACACTTAAAAATCCCCTTTGCATGTTTTCTAATGTCAAGGGGTCTATTTCTATTAGCCAATAGGCCATGTCTGGCTCAAAACCCTCAGGAAATTTTGCTAAGGCTAAGCCTAGTGGAGGTTTCATGTTTGGGGGAAGTGCATTGTAAACACTGTTAAATCTAGTGTAGTAATCCTGGACACTTTCCCCGGCATTTCTTTTAAGGTTTCTATATTCTGAAAGAATTTGGAGAGGGTTCTTTTTAATTTCCCATTTTTTTATGAATCTTTGGTATAGAGAAGGGAGATCATTTATACTGTTAGGATTCAAGTTTTTAAACCATTTTTTGGCTTCTCCCCCTAATATTTGCGCAAATATTCTCATCTTAATGGTCTCTTCTTCTATTTCCATGTAGTCAAAGGCATCATTCATCTTATCTACATGCTTTTGGGTAGTAGTAGATTTAGTTCCAATGAAATTGGGAATTCTAAATTGATAATCATTTGGTAAAGGAACCAAAGGTTGTGGTAACACAAAGGGAGCATACCATGCTGCCATGATGGGAACAAATGGAGGGTTTATAAGAGGTGGGTTTGTGAGAGAGAATGTGGGATTAAAGGGGGTGATTTGAACATTGGAAGTATGGATGGGTGTGGTGGAAATACTTGGACCAGCAAACTGATTATGAGAAGATTTTTTATGGATGGAGCTAAAGTGATGGAGAAGTTGAAAATTAGGAGTAGAAGGAGAGGCTTCTCTACTAGAACTCTGCAACAAATCTATGGGTTCAAATTCAGTCTGTTCAATATCACTATGTGACTTGGTTCTAAATAGGTTCTTTGAATGGTGCAAGTCAAACTGAGGATCTTTCAAGACCGTAAGGTGTTCAGGGACAGATCTTGCTCTTGGAATGGTTCTAACAGTAGTTAAATTTCCAGATTTAGAAGTTTGCCAAAAAATATTTTATGGATCATCAACTATAGTAGGAGGGTTAGGGTCTGGATGAGATCTGGTATTGATCCTTTGAGAAGCCAAATTTCAAACTCAAAATTTGAAGAGGCTGAAAGTTTAGGACTGTACTTCAGAAGGCTGACCTCTCTTAGTGTTTAGTAAATTCACAATATGGGACTAGGCTTCTGAATTTCTTAGGGTTGGTTTGACACAATCCTAAGGAAGTCTAATGAGAACTAGTGAAGTAATAGGCCTACTGGAGGTTAGTGGAGTTGCCAGGTGGATACTTTTTACTGTTTTAAGGATGTATGTTTATGGTCCACCACCAATAATTGACAAAAACCAATCTAGGAATTCTTTTGGAGTTTTTTGAGTTTATTTATGTAGCCCTAAGGTTTGTATGAGTGTCTTCTAACTGAATCATCATTTAGCTATGACGGTGAGACAATCAAGTTCTAATCTTGGCTATCAATTTATTTTCTTAATCTTAACTGAGGGTCTAATGAGTTTTTAAGATGTATTCAGGTAGCTATATACTCAAAGGTCCCACCGTGATCGCCATTATGTTGTGGTCTCGTGATTTAGAAAATTGGTAGACCAAATGGACAGGGCAACATCAGACCAGTCTCTGGAGTCCTAGAACCTAGCCTTCCTGGACTCAGAGAGGGATCTCTCTATTTGTTTGCAAAGGATATGAACTTGTTTGCTTTAGAAGGTTGATTTTAGGCTAGTTATTAAGTACAGGGTTTGTTTGATTGTTTGGTTGGGTATGATGATCAAGAAACATATATAGAATGAGGAAATCTCTAATTCATTGGGCAATGGAGTCTATGAAAGTCATGATAAGTTCATCAATGGATCAGGGAGCATCACAGGGAAAATCTAACTTGGTCAGTGGATCTTCAAGGTTTTTTAGGGGTAATGAGATGGACATAAATTGTGAGAATAAAAAGTAGGAAAAATGGCAACTAAGAATCCTTTATCATATGTACTTTTTAACAAAGGGACTCAAAATCATAAGCATGAAGAGGTAATCAATAGACAAGGAAAACCATAAATTCTTTTGATTCAAATAAAGCAGATAATTATTCAAGACAAACATTTCCAATGAAATATGTAATAGTGAGAAAACTCCATTAAATTCCAGAATTTCACCTTCAAGGATAGAAAACACTTACACAATACGCATAAACTGTAATAATAGAATAGGGAGTGCCTAAACTATCCGATTATAGTTATGAAGATCCCTAAAACAATTATTTAAGCAAGTACAAAGGGTATGATCGAAACGAAATCTCTTTGGCAGACTTTAACTAATGGAACTTTAGAAAGAGACTTAAGAAACAATGTTTAGTTTGCAGCAAGTGTTTTAGTTTGCTGGCTAGATAATTCGTTCGAGGACAAGACAAACCTCCCAAGTGTCCTACAGACAGCTAGCAACAAACGGACAAATACAAACTATTTTCTCTAGATACTATTTGATTTGGAATTAATTATAACAAGGTTTTGGAAACCTACTTGTAGTCTAGTGCCGATCTTCTTTCCAGTGGCTTGAAAAAATTTGCCGTCAAGGATTTGCAATCACAAACACAAGAAAAGATCAAAAGCACCTATATAATAAAAATTAATTCATGAACCAAACATCTATAAAGATGATCAAGAAATTCAAGAAATGAGATAATTAATTAAATAAGCCATTGATAAAACATGATAAATAAGCTATTTAACTAAAGAACTCATTGAGAAAACGATATTCATTCGTATTATCTTTAATAAAGAAGAGCCTTACAACCGTGTCTGCCTTGATGTTGTACAGGCCTTCCTGGGGTCCGAAATAGGCGTTTCCTTTACTCTGACAAGCTTTGCACTCTCTCAGCTAAAATGCACATGGGTGTATAATCATTCCCACATAATGATCAATTAAGAGAGTATGAGTCTCTACAACATTTCTCCTGAAAAATTCTCAAAGTCTAACTCACTAAATCTAACCCTTGAAGTTGCACTATGGCTTCAATTTATAAGAAGAGAGAGGAGGTTATGGTTCCACATAAGAAGGGATAGAATGCTTTTTTGAAGGGATTGGGCTCCATAAATCAAGGGGTAGGCTTCCATAATGGAGGAATGAACATACATGATAGGAGCTAAATCAATTTATTAATTGCTTCGTGCTTCCAGATTATCTGTTGGCTTTGAATGTTACTTTCTCGCTCATTTTACCTTTATAGGTCCATTACCCCTGAATAATAATGTGCAGTAGTCATCATAAGTTTTCCTTCATAGGTGTTGTGCGGCATCAGCAGTAATGTTAAGACAGTGCATTGCCAAGTGTTTTCAAGACTTTTATGAGCTTCTCTCTCAATTTCAAGCCTTGATTTTAGGAACTTTGATGTTGCAGACTTCTAAGGGAGTAATATATGAGTAATGATGAACTAATATAGATACTAAAATTTCATGGTGACAAATTTCAGTGTAACGAATTTCCCCGTAAAGTGTGAAGTCTGAGAGCATTCGAAGAGTGATGTGCTTTATCATTTCAAGGATTAGCTCAAGGATACCCTGCCGTAACCCCGTAAAAAATTCAATGAAAAAACATATATATATATATATATATATATATATATATATATATATATATATATATATATATATATATATATATATATATATATATATATATATATATATATATATATATATATATATATGTAGGAATTCCTATTCTCAGATCAAAACTAACTAAACTTGTTCCGATACAGAAATGGTTTTAACATTACATCAATAGTGTAGACACAGCATGGGAACATCCATCTGTAATGAATCGTCTACGGCATAATGAATAATAATACTCCTCGTAGCCTCGATGGTGGAAACTAGATCTAGGGTCTTGATTTCTGCTTCCCGAACCAGTATGATTCTATCCATGCGATTAAATGTCTTGAAGTTGAACATGGTAGCACCCAATTGATTACCAGTCAATGATGTGAATTGTTAACAAGTGTGAGAGAAACCACCAATAATGACAATGGCTCTCAAAGTACTCAGTACAATCCATAAAATGTGAATAAGTAATTTGAAGTCGAACATTTCACGGAATCGTTCAATCAAAGGTCGATGATGCAACCTGTCGTTGAAGGTGAGAAACTTGCCATTAAGGCATGAAGATTGCAAGGTACTGATGGATTCTAGATTAAATTCCTACATGATGAGCTGTCATCATTAGAAATTTATCTGTCGTAAGCAAGCTCACAATAGGAAACCATAGATCAAGTTTTGAAGAATTTTTTTGCAAGGACTGACTCAAGGATGGTCAATGCGAATGGAGACAAATGTTTACAGATGAATGGTTTGTTTGACTATCCTCTTGAGCACATAACAACACTGTAGATGGTTTGGTGACAATTTCTCTAAGCCAATACCCAGAAACTGGCTAAAGACCTTCAATATGGTTTGATTAGCTGATAGGAAAAGGATTTCCCAACCCAGGTAGAATGGTGTAATGCTTTTACCAATCAAAGTGTAACAAATGAATCTATTTTATGTCTTTTCCCAACCGTTTCTGGAAAGTACCTCTTTATTGTTGACAAGATTCAGGAGGACAACATTTGCTTGTTTATAAGCTCATCCTCAAACTTAGTTTAAAATCGAACCCTAAGAAGGAGTGGTTTGTTCCTGTTTGAAATTGACAGGTCCTTTACTGTTAAATTTTAACGAGTCCAGTATAGGAGAAACTCAGTGTTTTTCGTTTTTAGGGAGTCAGAAGAAAAATATTAAGAAAAATCCATGGGTGTACTTTTTCGTAATTTTAGTCTCTCAGGCCCAAAAAAGGATAAAATAATGCAAGAGAGAACTCTATTGACCATGATTAGTCAATGTATACCTTCTTCGTAAATAGTCTATTTTAGTCCGGAAAAGGGGTAAACTTATACTGAAGGGATGACCATTCATTTCCTTTAACGAGTTCGAATAGTCAAGTACTCGACAATCTTTTCATTTTTAGGGAGTCTGAAAAGGTCTTAAAAGAGGACTCCATGGTTTCACTTTTTCGTAATTTTCAAGAGCCTGAAAAAGTGATAAAAGTATACTCAGTAGTTTCGCTTTTTTTGTAAATTTTAATGAGTTCGAAAAAGTGATAAAAATTTACTCATATGGTCAACTTTCAATTTAATTTACTAGTAGGAAAAGATTGAAAGAAATCAGCATTTTCATGTGTTTTATGAGAATGAAAGATAGCAAAATAATCGCGGGATTTTCATGAGTTTAACGAGTCTTGAAAATAATGACCGAAATCGACTCACGATAGGTTTCAGTTTTACAAAAGCTTGAAATAAAGAAAAACTATGCTTCAGATAGGTTTGATTTATTTTTACACAAGCTTGAAATAGAGAAAAATGTGCTTGAAAAAGGTTTGTTTCATTTCTGCACAAGCTTGAAACAAAGGAAAAATCATGCTTGAAAGAAGTTTCATTTTTACACAAGCTTGAAATGTAGGAAATCTGTGCTTGAGAAAGGGTTTTTATCATATTTACACAAGCTTGAAACAAAGGAAAAATAATGCCTGAGATAAGTTTGAATGCCCCCCAAGCGTAACTTGCTAGAGCGCATGCCCCCCAAGCTTTATTTCATTCAACTAAGTAGAATAATGGTTACTAAAAGCTGGATGGAATGAAGGTTCAATTACGAGATCAGATGAAAGGCTCGACTTGAATAGGAGAGGATTTGTTTCATTTTTTAACGAGGTTGAGACATGAAAATAGCCATCCTCATAGCGACCTATTTCATTTTTTAACGAGGTTGACACAATAAAATGAACTATCCTCGTAAACTACTATTTCTAATCTACCTACATAACCTACTGATTCATTTTTTAATGAGGTTGACACAGGAAAAGAACTGTCCTCATGGATTTGTTTCATTTTTTAACGAGGTTGACACAGTATAAGAACTATCCTCATGCCTAATTCATTTTTGCACGAGGTTGACTCAGTAATAGGAACCATCCTCAGAAACTACTTATTTCTAGTTTATCAATCTACTCTCTACAATCTACCTACTGATTCATTTTTTAATGAGGTTGACATAGGAAAAGAACTATCCTCATGTCTTATTCATTTTTATTGAGGTTGAATCGATAGCAGGAACTATCCTCTGACCAACTGATTCATTCTATAATGAGGTTGACACAGTAAAAGGAACTATCCTCATAGACTACTGATTCATTTTTTAACGAGGTTGACACAGTAACAGGAACTCTCCTCACATCTCTGTTTCATTTTTTAACAAGGTTGAAACAGGAAAAGAACCATCCTCGTGGAAGACATGTTTCATTTTTTAACGAGGTTGACATAGTAATAGGAACTATCCTCATCTACATGTTTCATTTTTTAACGAGGTTGACATAGTAAAAGGAATTATCCTCGCGAGTGACCTTGTCATGGCTTCCAACTAGAAGAAAGATATGTCAAGGGACACTCCTCGATCATGGCTTTCAAAAGGTATTCATCAGATGGAAGAACAATTCTTTGGAAGGAACACATGTCAAGGGACTCAAAAGGGATAGGAAAATTGCGTTCAAATAATCCCATAGAGTTTTCCATGTCAATTACTGGATCTAAGTCAAAGGAAGTCGAGCAAATAGTGGGAGGCTCGCTTGCATCGGTAACTGAAAACATGGGACTGGTTTCCACATAATTAACACGTGGCGAGGTAGATACCACTTTAGTATTAGGAACATTTAGGGGTGTCAGATTATTGGTAGTCAAATCAAAACTAGGGAATGAAAGTTGGTCAATAGTCACAATGTTTACATTGTGAGGGAAAGACATCACGTGAAAGAGTGTCAATACGACAATTTTCATTGCATAGACATAGTCTCACCCAAGGAGTAAATTGAAATCCAAGGGGGCCTCGAACTACCATAAGATCAATACAGATAGTTTTACCTTCGAAAGTAATAGAAAACATAGGAAGGATCCCTAAAGGTTCACTAATGGTTCTGTTAAAAGCTTTTAGATTCTGTGTAACAGGCACAAGCAAAGGGGAACCCAAAGCTTTCCAAGCAGTCGAGGATAAAATAATAATATAAGGAATGGAATGGAAGAAGGAATATGAGGTTCTGTCAGTCTATTCCAATCAAAGGAAAATACCTCTATAGTTGAAGGGGGTTCTGTAGAAATAGGTGAAATGCCCCCTAGTGCAGAGGAATCCAAGGTAACAAGAAGAACCAGAGCAGTATGAATTTCACTCTCCACGGGTAGAGTAGAATCGACTGAATGTGAAATTGAGTTGACCACTTGATCAACTGATGGATCATAAACCTAAGTGATATGAGTTTCACTCTGCAATGGAAGAGTGGGATCGACTGTACTTGGAATTATATCAATCACTCCGTCAGTTGACGGTAGGTTGGGAGAAAGTTGACGGTAACTAGTTGGAAGTTTTTGCTGTGGAATAGTAAGGTTTTCCAACAATTTTGAGGCTTCATCCATGTGAGGGCCAATGTGATTTTGATGACTCCCTTTACATAACCTACAAGGAAACCCTACTTTACCCTTTTTCCTAGGCACCTGACTATCGCTGGTTGATGGATCAACGAAAAGTTGATGATATTTTTCTGACCATACTTCCAAGACCTTTGGAATACTAGGACAATTGACAAGGAAGTGGTCACCCTTACAAAGCTTGCAAGGGAATTTGGGTTTACGGTGCATGCCAGAGGTTTCCTCAACATTACTAACACTTACAACCATGGTTGGTTGGTTGACTTCTTTCTTATCTTGCTTCTTCTTCTTCTTCTTCCCTTTCTTCTTCTTCTTAGCCACCTGGTTACTAGAATCAAGACTTTTACCAAGCGAGTAGGAATAAAGGGAGAAAGAAATATTTGGCGAAGAAGGTAAAGTGTCAACATAAGGTTGGTGATGTTGCGATGGTGAACTCTATTGAGGTGAAGCATTCAGTTGAGGTGGAGTAATTGGAGTATTCGGGGCCAACGAAGTTGAAAATAACCATACCGGTAAACCTATTGTAAATCTAGGTAATGACAATGTAGCCATATAAGGAGGACCAACATTTCCAAAGCAAGGAAAAGTACTAGGATTCTCATTAAGAGGGGTTTCTTGGTTGGTAAATTTTGGAACAGTTTCCATTAGATTCAACTTCAGTGAATTTTATTAACAATTTAAAACTAAAATTAACAATTCACAATTCACACCTAAAAAATTAAAATTCAAAATTCACACCTATGGTCTCTAAAAGTAAAAACAAAGAAATGAACACGTGCTATCAAATCTAGGAGTCAAACCACACACAAATAGTAGATTCCCGCACTAAAAACAGTAGTTGGTGATGAAATCCAACATCGTAGAATTTTAATCTAGAAATGGCGGTTGGAATAGTTACCTCGACAACCTAATTAATGAAACAGACTGACACAAGTTTCTCCACTATACCATCTCAAGTGAATATAACCCTCCGGAGAGTCCAAGTGAGTGTAGCTGACGTCTGTTCTAGGTATAGTGGGATCTTCCCTCCATCGTCACCTTAGGAAATAATCCTATAGATTATGGCCACTAAGGTTACCAAGAGAAACAAATATACCTGGGGGAATAGTCTACGATCTGACACACACGCAAGGGCAGAGTAACAAAGCTCAACCCCCTTGAAGGCTCCTTGACATAATCCAAGGTTTACCGACAAGTGACCCCAGGCTCCTCGACAATGGTCTATCCAAGTTTTACCATTGTTAATACATGTATATCTTCTATCGTTCCCAATGAGGAATGATTGATTACCTCACTGGTTCGGATATGATCTCGTGATTGACTCCTTTAGGAGGAGCTTCCTAGAGCATACATGCTACTATTGGAATTTTCCTACCGCAAGATCGACTACTTGTTTGTTTTACTGTCTTGGAGAGTCAACTAACACCTATTCCAAGACACTAGCCTAAGCTATGTTGGTGCAAATAGCCCTAAAAATGTAAAAATTACTAGATGAATTTTAATTAAGCGCTATGTTATTTAGGCTGTTATTAATCAAAGGGTAAAACCAATGGTGTTATGACCTGACTCAAAACTGAATGCAATCAAATAATATAATGTAATCCTTTTAATTCGATGAATCCTAAATAAAGTAAGGAGAGAGTTTCCATTCATTTCCAACAATGCAAAAATTGATAAATAAGAGAAAATATAACAAATTCTCTAATGTACTAATTTCATCAAGAAAAATTAATACTAATCAATTCCATATTTTTTTATTTTTTGTGTTTTTAAAACAAGCATAAAAACATGTAAATTAAAATTAAAGAAAACTAATCTAAATCTACGATTGTTTTTTGCAGAATGTAAACTATGAAATTGTAATTTGTGCACAATTCACTTTGAAAATTATGTAAACGTAATCTATGCACATTTTTCAATCATATTCTGAAAATGAGAATTATAATTATGAAAATGTGATCTATGCAAGAGAATTCTCAAACACAACATTATTCTAATGTAATCTAAGAACCAATCAAGTGTAAGTAAAGAAAATTGGGCGAGAGTTCCAAAGATCAAAAAATAAAAACACTCAAAGGAAATTAACACTCAGACACAATTTAGCAAAAAAAAAAAGAAAAAAGATGCAAAATTGTTAAGAGACTAAGACAAACCTCGAAGTAATGACCAAAGGAAATCAAATTAATAATTTCTCCAAAAAAGAAACTCAAAACACCCAATTAATTTAACGAAGACTAATGAGATTGTAAGAGTACTAAAAATAAATTCACACAAGGCTTTTTGACAGAAAATACAAGTCTAGGTATATACTGAGAATCTAAAAAAATGAACCAAAAAAGAGAATTTTAAGGTTTTCTAAAAAATTTCACAGGGTCTGCAGGATCCAGTGTAAACAGGTGCAGTCCCACACTGTTTATACAAGAAAAGAGCGGAGATTCCCGCACTGTTTCTAAAAGAAAAGTCTGGATACCAGAAAACTAAAAAAATAATAAAAAACTCTAAAACATTTGTCAAAGATTTTACAGGGATAAACTACCCAAGCGAGTATAAATCAATCAAAATCATAAAAAATAAATTCACAAGTAAAAAAGAAAAAGAAATCAAAGTTGAAAATCCATTCCCGAGTGGAGTCGCGATTTTGTTGGATGGATAAGTCATTCTTTCGAACAAGACAGACCTCCCAAGTGTCCTACGGATAGCTAGCAACAAACGAACAAATAAAAACTATTTTCTCTAGATATTTTTTGACATGGAATTAATTATAACAAGGTTTTTAGAAACCTACTTGTAGCCTAGCAATGATCTTCTTTCTAGTGGCTTGAAGAAAGTCATCGTCAAGGATCTGCAATCACAAACACAAGAAAATATCAAAAGAACCTGTATAATAAATCAATTCATGAATCAAACATCTATCAAGATGACCAAGGAATTTAGGAAAGGAGATAATTAATTAAATAACCCATTGAGAAAATAATATTCATCCATATTAACTTAAATAAAGAAGAGCCTTACAACCGTGTCCGCCTTGATTTCATGCAGGCCTTCCTGGGGTCTATAACATGCATTTCCTTTACTCTGACAAGCCTTGTACTCTCTCAGCTAAAAGCATATGGGTGTGTAATCATTCCCATATAATGATTGGCTATGAGAGTATGAGTCTCTATAGAATTTCTTCTAAATAATTCTCAAAGTCTAACTCCAATTATCAAAATCTCCATCCCTTGAAACTGAACCAAAGCTTCAATTTATAGGAGAAGGAAAGTGGTTACAGCTCAAAAATAGAAGGGATAGAATCCTCTTTTGAAGGGATTGAGCTCCATAAACCAAGGGGTAGGCTCCCATAATGGAGGAATGAACATACATGATAGGAGCGAACCTTCGACCAGATAATTGCTTCTAGAAGCTTCCAGATTTGACTGGTGGGCCTCTAAATGTTACTTTTTGCCTTCATTTTACATTTTATAGGGGTCCGTAGCTTTAATACACAAAAATTGCGGTAGGTACCGTAACTTTCCTTCAAAAAGGGTTTGGTACCACAGGTAATGTTAAGAGAAAGTGCGGTACACATGTTTTTAATACTTTTATGAGCTTTTCTGTCAATTTCAAGGCTTGACTTTAGGAACTTTGATGTTGTAGACTTCTAAGGGAGTACTAAAATGTCATGGTGACAAATTTTAGTGTAACAGGGCTAGCTATAACTCTTTCTTGATACGAACTATATTAAACTATTCATGAAATAAACAAGCTTAGGGGTTCTAGAGAGCAATTAAGAATTTTGTAAAATGTCCTAGCAGAAGAATACATTAAGGCAGTGAAGAACAAATAGAACTAAGGTGCTTTCAAAAGACATTTGTTAGTCTAAATATTTTGCTCTACTGCAACATAGAAAGATGGAAACATAATGAAAATAAGAAATAACAATAATAGATTAGAAGCACTTCACCAACAACCAGGCTCAGGGATCCTGCAATCTAGCCTCCTCCATCAACAAACAAATCAGGGAATCCACATGTTCCAAGTCATCAATTTCCTCTTAACTTCCAAGAAACTATGTATTACTTCAAAGAGTCATCAAATGCCAACAAGATAATAAGTTTAGATGCAGTATTTATCTATAAATGAGGTGAAGCTAAGCTAGGGTTGGAGTGTAATTTATTACAGAGTTAATGAATTCCTAACCTTGAACACAATGCAAGGTTCAAGGTAGGAATATCTGCAGATATTTATCTTTTTAATAATTTCTATCTTAACTCCTAAGGATAAATAGGTGAAATGTTTGACTTTAAGGCCTATACATAACTTTTACAATAATTTTTTGGTAGATATAAATATCTCTGACTCTGTTTAATAATTGCCTAATTCTTTATTGAAGGAAACAAAGCACTAGGTGGGAAAAATATCTTTTGAGAAGAGTAGCGGCCATAGGTTGAGTCATTAAAATTTTCTTTGGGTAAATCTTTCTTTTGTTTTATCTTTCATCTCTATTTTAGGGCCTTAAACTCTGTCTTTATGCTCTGACTCCCTGTGTTTATGATATTTTCTTTAATTTGTTTGGTATTTCTATTCTATTCCTTTAATATTTTGATTTATTCTTTTGATCCTTTTACCTTTATCCTTTCATCTTTGACCTTTATATGTCTGCCTTTCTTTCTTTAATCTTCTGTTTCTATTGGATAACCCTTTTGTTTTGGTTTTTGATTAGGATTAGCCCTTTAATATTTATAACTTATTCTCTTCACTGTTTCTTTGATTGCTTTTGTCTTCCATGTGGAAGGGAAGCTTTTTTTGTGGCTTAAGTGTTCGTTTGATCCATTGCTAATCATGTTTCATCAATGCAAATATTTTCATAAACCCTCTGGACATTATCGATCCTTTATGAGCTCCTGGATCGTCATCCAGGCCCTTATTTGATTTAATTTGGCCTGATGAAGTGGAGTTCAATTACCTCCACCATTAAAGCCTGCAAACACATAAACAATTAGCGAAAAAGCCTATAGAAGGGTTTTACTGCATTTTTAGGGGTTTTGGACTATCGCAGGGCATTAGCAGAGGAGGAGGGGTGAAGGAAGCAGGGTTCCAGAGGAAGAACCAGGATAATTTTGAATAGGAGGTGGGAATATTTTGAAAAAGGGAGCAGAGGATAGGGGGTTTTCGAAAACCAGAGTCGTTTATCGTGCAGAGGATATGTGGTAAATGGTTTTAGATGGGGTTCGCGCGATATGTCTTAGGATGAGACATGTGGCAAGGAAAAACTGCCTATTGCACATGGGTCACGAAAAACTAATCCAATCACACTTTATTTTTGATATGCAATATGGGTCATCAGATCTCAAGATGGGAGATCGATGGCTGTTACACATCTTGGAGGGGTGAACAGTCTCTCGGGTTGGAAGAATTGGAGGACAGGTGGTAGGCTGCGATTGGATAGCAGGGTTAAATGGAGGATGGGGCCCGATACCTTTAAACATTAACGAAAATGTGCCGGGTGTACTGAGAGCTGGGGCCTGCTTTTTGATGTTTCAAAGGTTACAGGGGGCGGGGGAGGGGGGACTTTTATAATGTTATGGGGGATGGGGGTTTAATAAAATATAATGGAAGAGGCTTAGTTTATGAAAGGAAAGGGCTTAATAATAGCAGAGGTCACGTTCTTATGAAGGTAAAAGGGGGTTTGGGCTAAGAAGGAAGGGGGCTTAAGGCCTATTTCATCAAAGGGTGGGTTTTATACATAAAAAAAAGTTTTATAATAAATTTAAAGGACCCTATAGGCTTTAAAACTTAGTTTTAAACAATGTAAAAGGAAGCTTTTACATTGTTTAATGTTTTTACAAAAAAAATGATGAATGGGGGGTATTTTATGAGGGTTTTTTAGGAAAGGAGAAAATGGGTTTTTTAGAGAAAAAGTAAATGAATGAGAGTGAGGGTGGGGATAGTGAAATGAGGCTAATAGCCCAGATAATGAAGTTCTTTTTGGAGCAGTGAGGTGAAATGTTTTAGAAGGCAAAGAGGGGGAAGTTTAGTGAAACAATTTGACTTAGGATAATGAAGGCTATGAGATTTCTAGAACTCACAATATTTCTCAAATTTTGTTTCTAGAAATCTAGTACTATTACTTAGTCATCTTTTGATATCAGCAAAAAAAATTTATGACTAAGAGTGTATGTTAGTATGAATCTTTCGTCACAAAATATCACTTTAGCTATGCATAACAAATAGCCCTAACATCGATTATGGCTGCAAAATATCTTTAAGTTTGCTGCACAAATTCAGATCTAAGCACCAAAAGACACTAAGAAGATAAAATATAATATAGCTCCATGCATCCAATAGACAAGACAAGAACAAAATGTTTAAAAGAATGATTTGTATTATATTAAAGAATGGGGCACCTGAGAGGAAAACAAGAAAGGTGTTTTCTGGTTCTCCTCAATGGGATGGATTCTTGAAAGTCCTCAGCGTTTCAGATCTAAAATTCCTCTCTCTTATTGTGGTAGAAAACCATGAAAAACATAGAAATCAATGGGAGCTCACAAAACAAAAATGTAAAATAGTGACCAAGAATAGATCTAGTGTGATCTAATGCAATGAAGGTGAAAAATGAATGGGGAAAACGCTTCTATTTATAACAAAATATTGGGGCGGTCTAGAACTCGATGCATGAATAAAATATTATTAATCGAATTCTAGAAGCACCCTTTAGGAATATTTTATTATATTTGTTGGAGGGAAAAGGACTTTTGACTTGGGTTAATTCCTTTATTTATAAATAATAAATAAATAAATGATTTATTTATCATTTTAGGGAAATGATGGGAATATAATTAAATAAATAATGGTTTATTTAATTATTTATGGATGATTTAATCAAATTTAACTAAGAATATTATTTAAATAATGATTTAAATAACTTATTCTTAGGAAATAATTAAGTAAATAAGGATTTATTTAATTAAGTTCCTTGTTTTGGGTTAAATATGACTAGGAAATAAAAACAAATAAGTTATTTTATATGGTGAAAGCAATTTTACTGAGGGTAAAATTGGTCTTACATGGTGTACTTGGGTTCATCTAATAATAATAGGTTACATGACAAAAAAATGGTGTAACAGATTGCCCCCCAACATACGAGTGTTAGCAGAAAATCGTATGACCGAAGTACGTTGTAAGAACTCAATCACAAGACATCAAAAGGGAAGTGAGAGAGAGGAATGTAAGGTAGTCTAATGTGCTAAAGGACTAGACCCTGAGGAGACGAGACTTACAGGTGCAACAAGTCCCTATTTTATGAAGTGATACCTGTGCTAAAGGCGGCGGGGGAGGCATACCTATGCCCGCCGAGACAAAGTACAAAGAATAAGGCACCCGGAAAACCACAGAACGCAATAAAGAAACATGTGCTGGCCTAAACATGAGCCAGATAAATAACATGATGAATCCCACATACATGCAATGCCTGTAATGAACATCAATACTTAGACAATAATATTTTAGTACATGAGATACAAATACACCCAAATGCCCCCTACACACGGGGAAGGGCTCGCAACATCTAACTGGTACATGCAAATCGAAAAGGCGCTACAAGCGGCTGAGGCCAATATCATCAAATGAGAGGACATGCATCAAGGGATGAAATGAAGAAGTCATCTGGGCATGTGGGGGGCTACCTGCAGGGCCACCCCCTCATGAGGGTTGAGACATCTCACACACACCCGGGAATCACCAATAGCTGCAGCTGCATCACTGGACTATCAAGTGTATAGATCACGATCATGCTAAAAAGAGCTCGAACCAAGGTACACTACCCCCCATACCTGGCTTCTAGAGTAAATGAGTTGATGTCGACAGAAGTAGGTCCTCCATAGGTGAGGCAACAAGGGAATCTCAACTAAGGCATGGGAGAAAAGAGTAGAGTGACTAACCGATGGACACTGATGGTAATAATGAAATGAGGAATACCGAGTAGCTGATGAATGACTTCCCTTGTTAGAGCATAAAGGGCATGAATGGCTTGGCAGTGATTGACACACTATCATGAGGGATAGGGGAAAATGGTACTGAAGGCCATAATGTGCAACACGAGAGAGGGACCAAGTAATGAAGGATGGAGGACTATAGTAGGATACAAAGGGACGCGAGATAGACTCCATGACTGATGATGACTCGACTCAGATGCTCTAAACAAGGGCAACTCGATGGTGCTACCACACAGTAAAGGTCTAATGGGGAACCATAAAAACATGAGTACAATAGGGTATCTCATGATGAAAATCAACACGAACAAAGACAAGGAGACAAAGTGGTGTCCCAAGTACAAGTACGGTAAATGAAGAAATCCGATTTGTAGGAGAGGTGAATAGACTCTTCATGGAAAAAATGTGTCCTAGTGAAGGATCAAGGTACTAAAAGGTACCCAGAGCTCAGGAACAGGCCAGGTCGCACTTTTTGGGGTCTGTTCGGTGACCTGGGTAGCAGGTACCGGGCAGAAAACTTTGACCTGTCCCAAGAAATGACCTGAAAAATGTGACCTGGCACAAAAAGGGGGTTTCAGTGCTATTTTTGGCTGAGATCTGGGGTTTTTATGGTTAAGGGGCATAGGTGCCCCCCAAGCATGTTGTGGGCATGCCAAAATGCATTTAGAAGAAGGGGATCTAAACACATTTTAATGATGTGGTGCGCCATTTATTTTTTGTTATGGTTATGCAATTTGAGAAAGGAAATGGAGGATTACCAATCTCTTGTAGTACTGCATATATGAATCAAATGGACTTTAAGTTTCCGGGTTTGCATACTTGGTGTTACTAGCCCAAAAATAGGATTTGGAGATAATGAACTGCCGCTCTCCTAGGAAACCTATAGGTTGGTCAACAACAATATCGAAGAGACTGGGTTGTTGATATAAGATGAAGGAACGATAAGGGGTATCGTCCCTAGAGTGATCTGAAGTGATATGGGACTCTAGAGGTTCTTCTAAATGTGGAAGAATAATGGTACTAGATTCGACATGACTAAAGACACTAGGAGAGTGGTGGAGAATTGCTTCTCTTCATCTCTCAAATATGGGTGCCCCCTTACCCAAACGTGGGGTTTCAATGTAATGGCCATGTGGTGGATGTGGTGCGAACGCATGGGGTCAATGTAAGGGGGAATAGATAAAACCAAGGGTAGGGATTTCTTCCATAATGTCATCATCGTGATAGAAGATGGGTTGACTGGTGGAAGAAAACCCACCTGACGTGGCGAGGTTACCTGACTCATCATCATGAGAAGAGAGGTTCACATGTGCATCGACACAAGGGGTGACAAAAGAGTAAGAAGATAAAGGAGCTACCGATGTTGAGCCTAGGGTGATCGCTAAAGGACGGTCAAGCGAAACAACTAGGGAGGATTCAAAGGGAATATTCGCCGAGGGTCGCATGGATGATGATAGGTAGAAGATGGTGGACGAAGGCTCAGTCATCTCGACATTAGGAGGGGGAATTTAAATTGGATCCGTCATGTGTAGTAGTTCTGCCGAAGCAAAACACACAAATAGGGGAGAGGTGGACTGGTTGTGCTTGGCCTCGAATTGGTGGACCGTGGCTAGAGAGGTGCGGAAGTCCTTGAGGCAGGGACAAAGGTGGGTGTAATGGCCATAGATATCACACAAAGCACAGGGGTGGTTGGTGTGAATAGGCTTGGGGTTCGTGGCTGCGGTCGCAGAAGAAACAAAGGCTTCTAGGACCGTGGGCTTAGGGAACGTGACATTAACCATGGGCTTAAGATGAGGCAGTTCAAGACAGGTATGGGTGGCGTGACCGACAACATCACACAAAGCACACTAGATGGTATGCTTTAGAGGCCGAGGAGGGGTAGGGTTTGTCAGGGCAGCCTTGTCCTTTGATTCCCCCATGCGAGCTTTGCCATTATTACCCGAAGCGGTCGCGACAGGAGGTGGGTCTTATTGAGGTTATTGAGGCACTGTTGCAATGGGAGAAGTCATGGAGACCAAGTGAACTGAGGTCAAAGAAAGACAAGGTTTGGGTTGACTAGGTGGGGTAGTGGCTAGAGGATCAAGGTACCAAACGGGAATCCCAAGGGTCAGGTTAGGAAGAGAGAGGGTGGCCATGACAAGTACTCTGTACACTCCTAGTGGGGGAGCTAGGAATGGTAGTTGTCCAGCGGGGTAAAGGCCAGAAGGGATGACGCCAAGATGGTTGAGACCTGGTGGAACCAACCTAGGAGGGTAGAGAGGCACATGGGTATTAGAAGGGAGAGGTCCGCTTGGATGAGGTGAAGGGCTAGGAGCAAGTTGCAGTGGGCGAGGTTGAGGTTGCTGACTAGCCGAAGCGAGCTGCTTAATGTTGGCCTGAGACGATTGCATCATGCAAACATTCACTGAGCTGGGATCAGAGACATGAGGAGGAGGAAGACCAGGGAAGGTTCCAAGCAAGGAGGATTCTTTGTAGATGCCGGGGGAAACATTGGTCAAAGAATCAATGGTTGCCTTATTGGCTTCAGTAGAGATGGTGGACTCAGGGGAGGTATGAGATTTAGGTTCGTGGTAGGTCAACTGGTCAATGGTGAAAATATTACCATTATGCGGAAAGAACATCTTGCGGTGGACTGCGGATGGGACGAAAGACATGGGATAGGTGTAACTACTCCCAAAAATAATGTTGTAGTCAAGAGGGGCATCGATAACTTCAACGTCGACACAAACAGTATTTCCTGCAAGGGTGATAGGACAATTATGGAATAGGCCAATGGGCTAGGAGGCATGGTCATCCCACGCTCGAAGGCTGATTGTGGAAGGGGCTAGCTCAGGAGATCCGAGTTGTTTCCAAACCGAAGCAGAAATTACAGAGGTGGATGCCCCCTCGTCAATGACGCATAGGGAAATGTTAGCGTTCTGGATTTTGACTGAGATTTGGAAAGCTACGGAAGCTGGAAGAGGAGGAGACTCTGAATGATGGGCATCGAAAACAGTCAATTGGTCATCTGCTGGATCTATAGCACCCAGGGCAGATAGTAGAGCTTTTCTTTGGGAGGGGCACGACTGGAGGAGTTCCAACGTTGAAATGGAAACAGGAGATTGGGCCAGCTCATCTACTATGCTAAATGAATGGGTAGCTAGGTCAAAAGCAGCATTTCAGCATAATGGTCCCTTAGGAAACTTGGTATTAACCTCAGCGTTGGGCGGAGGGATATGCAAGGGACCATTAGTTGTTGAAAGAGGCTCTGTAGAACCTGAAGAAGGTGACTCGGGGAGAGATGGAGCAGGAGGCTGGGGGTGTGGACGGGACTGAGTGTGAAGGTTAAGGCTGACGGTTATAGGTTGGTCAGAGTTCATCATGAGGATCTGGTAATCATAGGTACCAGATGGAGGAGGTTGAGTGGTTACCGGTCTGTGAGGTGGTTGGGTAGCCACAAAGCGTTGCTGTGGGAAAGGATTGGTCGCACTCTGCTGTGCATACACCTGCCCCTGAGGAGGTGGTGTCTGCCATTGCGGGGGTTGAGAAGACAAGGGAGGTGGGGGTGCTAATGCCGGAGGAGTTGGAGCACTAGGCTATGGATATGGATGATAATAAGGTTGGGTAACAGGGGGTTGGGCAGAAAGAGGAGGCATGCCGGATCCTGGATGCATGCTATCGGGAGGGGGAGAAGTGCAGGAAGTGGTGCCCCGTCCCCCAAGATAACCATAGCTCGTGGGAGGTTGAGCGAATGGATGAGAGCTAGCTCCAATGATACTGTCGGTGGCATGAGGTGTCCCCGGTGCATGGGCATTACCGGGTCTAGGGAGATCTGGTAAAATAGTATAAACATAACCCATCTAAGCATAGATTCGGTCATATTTTAATGCCATTTGGAGGGCAGCTTCTTTGGTTTGAGGAAAATACGATGCGACATATTTTCCGATAGGTGGCAAGAGAGATTTAAGGAACCAGTCCATGTAGACACAGTCTTTGAAGGTAGGAGATTTACATAGGCTCTTTCTTCTCCGCCATTCCTGGACATGATCGGATAGGTAGGTCGCAGATGATTGACGGAAAGAATTCAAAAGTTCGATACCAGTGTCATAACGAAGGGGAAGCTAGAAGTAAGATAAAAAAACCTGGGCAAGAGATGAAAAGGTGGTATGACAGGAAGTGGGCTGATCAACATACCACTTAGAAGCTTCGCCGGTAAGCGTGCATTGGAAAAATCTAAGATGGATGGAATCATCAGTAATGGAATGAGATGAACACCACATGTGGAAAGATTAGATATGGTTGGAGGGATCCACTCCAGCAAGGCCTTCGAACTTGGGAATGTCAGAGGGGAGCTTGGTTGGCATAGCAAGCCAACCAACATCATGGCGAATAGGATCATTGATCAACTGATTGAAATCGGGGAGACTGAGGCCTACCATGCAGGGGAGCAAGGGAGTAGTTGAGGTAGTTCCTGTGGTGGTTCTGCTAGTAACAGGCCCAGAATTAGGGCCGGGGTTGCTGCTAGCGTTAGGCCCTGGACCAGACATGGTGGAGGTAACAGGGGAGAACCAGGAGTAGGGGGAGAACCTAAAGAATTAGAATATGAGTCGGAGTGCGGACTTGGGGGAGGACTAACTCAACAATGGTGGGAAAGGATTAAGTCGACCAACCAGAAACTAAGGTGAAGGTCAAAAAGTCTCTGGGACAAACGCCTTGGAAGCGCAAGGATGACAGGAAGAAGAAAAATTGACAAGGGCAGGGAGATGCAAAATCAAGTGAGTACAATGTCGAAACAAGGGCAGAGAGGTGTAGTGTCAATTGATTTTAAAGTCTTTTCCAGGTGGTGTTAACCAGGCTCTTCTTCACTTAAGGTCAGTGTGTGGCGTGTGTTAATTTTAATTTTTAAACCCAGACGTTTTGAGAATAAAAGAAAAAGTGTGCTGCATAACTAAAAATAAGTCTAGAGAGAATAGTAAATAAGACTAAAATAACGGAAAATTAATAGCTAACAATGCATCAATCTAACCCAAGGAGGCAGGTCTCTCAAAACTAATCTATAAGAGGTAAAAAATCTAACCAAAACACACTAAAAAGAGGCCAATAGATCTAAAGTTGGGAGGGACAGGGATCTAAAGGAGAAATTTGCTGAAGAGTGGTGCAAAGAACAACAAATAGGTAGAGGCAAGTTTGCTGCTAAAAAGGAGGAGATCAGCTAAAAATAGAAGAGACAAGGTGGTGGCCATGGAAAGGAACCCAAAAAAAACGATATGAGGTGATTTGAGAGGGAGAAGAGCCGATCTAAAGGGATCTGAAAAGGAGGTATGAAATATGAGAAAAATAAGGCTGAAACTCTAAAAATTTAGACGTCTGAAACAACAAAGACTCTCCCACAAAATGTGGAGGGTATTAGAGCCTCGGGGCAAGATTCCCTCTTATTTGAGTGAAGTAGATAAGAAACATGTCTAAACGGGCAGAGACGGAGGCTGGAAAACCCTGACATAAGCTTCAGACAAACCCAGAAAAAGTGCTGAAAAATTTGCAGAAAAAGTGCAGGTCGCAAGTTCTGACCTTTTTTCAGTCCAGGTCACGAGTTTGGGGCAGAAAAGTGCATCCTCAAGCTCAGGTCACACTTTTTGGGCTGATAAGTGCGACTTGCAGATCTGGAACATTCGGCGGTAGATTTCAGAAAAAATTGTTGTCTTAGCTGCAGCTGATGTCTATCACCTACACAATCAGTTCAGAAACACACGGAAGTTAAAAATTTGACTGTTTGAGGTCTTAGGGGTGAAAAACACCATAAAAATAGGGAAAAAAAATGGAAGAGAAACCGTAGGGTTTGAAACAGCCAAATATGCAGGAATATATAAAACAACAGTGGTCGTAAAATAAAACCCCGTGTGGAGTCGCCAATTGTTAGTATGAATCTTTCGTCGCAAAAGATCACTTTAGCCACGCATAACAAATAACCTTAATATCGATTATGGCTGCAAAATATCTTTAAGTTTGCTGCACAAATTCAGATCTAAGCACAAAAAGACATTAAGCAGATAAAATATAATATAGCTCCATGCATCCAATAGACAAGACAAGAACAAAATGTTTAAAAGAGTAATTTGTATTATATTAAAGAATGGGGCACCTGAGAGGAAAACAAGAAATGTGTTTTCCGGTTCTCCTCAATGGGATGGGTTCTTGAAAGTCCTCAGCATTTCAGATCTAAAATTCCTCTCTCTTATTGTGGTAGAAAACCCTGTCAAACATAGAAATCAATGGGAGCTCACAAAACAAAAATGTAAAATGGTGACCAAGAATAGATCCAGTGTGATCTAATGCAATTAAGGTGAATAATGAATGGGGAAAACCCTTCTATTTATAACAAAATATTGGGGCGGTCTAGAACTCGGTGCATGAATAAAATATTATTAATCGAATTCTATAAGCACCCTTTAGGAATATTTTATTATATTTGATGGAGGGAAAAGGATTTTTGACTTGGGTCAATTCCTTTATTTATAAATAATAAATAAATAAATGATTTATTTATCATTTTAGGGAAATGATGGGAATATAATTAAATAAATAATGGTTTATTTAATTACTTATGGATGATTTAGTCAAATTTAACTAAGAATATTATTTAAATAATGATCTAAATAACTTATTCTGAGGAAATAATTAAGTAAATAAGGATTTATTTAATTAAGTTCCTTGTTTTGGGTTAAATATGACCAAGAAATAAAAACAAATAAGTTATTTTATATGGTGAAAGCAATTTTACTAAGGGTAAAATTGGTCTTACATGGTGTACTTTGGGTCATCTAATAATAATAGGTTAGATGAACAAAAAATCGTGTAACAGTGTAGACACTTGTTGGATGTGGAATCAAATTCCACATCCAATAAGTACCCATTATGGATACTTATGAGAAGACCAACATTGATAAAAATTGAGAATCATTAAAAAAATGTGTTTAACGCGTTTTTTTAATGTATCTACAATTTTTATCTATGTGGGTCTTCTCAAAAGTATGCATAATGGGTACTCGTTGGATGAATAATTTAATTCCACCTCCAAGGTGTGTCTACACTTACAATTTAAGTCAACCTATAACGAGATAAGCCAAAAATATAATTCAAAAAAGTAGTTTTCTTCTTCTCTCCAAAATTCATATCTTTATTTTATTATTTTAGCTATTATTTTTCCTTAAGAGGCCACTTTTAGGCTGAAATTTACTCTAACACATATGTTTTAAGAAATCCTTTTGAGAACATTCAATTGAAATCAGATCATTTATAAAACTTCTTGTTGTGAGATATTTTGTCTTATCCCTTGTAAAAACTAGAATGTATTGGATTGATATGAAAATGTTTAATCCTTCCCCTAAATACAATATTTCATTGCAACGTCCTGATGATTATAAATAAAAAATACCCCATTATAAATCATAGAGTTAATATAAAGTATTTTGTTGTTCTATTAATTATAAACTGAGAGAAGTAAAACAACATAGATACTTACAATTTTCACAATTAATTTTTGATATTCCAACATTTAATCACAACCCATCTTTAACCTAATTTCAATCAATTCTTTTTATGGATCTTCTTTGTATGTTAACACCTATTTTAAGACATTCAACGATCGTTGTTGTAAAACAACTTAAAAAAATAAAATGAAACCTTGGCTTATTATAAATAAATATTAACAATTACTCCAAAACTTTGATATAAACCATTTTCTTCCTTGTCATCCTATTTTATTTGTTGAATGAGTTCCATTTTGTTTTATTTTCTGCAAGAAAATACCTGAGAATTAAAATTTCATGCTAAATTACTTGTTTATGTGTACAAATTCAATCATGATCACATACATTTGAAGCACATTGTCCTAGATATGGCTCCTCCAGTGATGCAATTATGTCCATTTATTTGATAATCTCCTTGTACAATTGTTTGGACATTCCTATTGGCATGCTTCACATATCATCTAGTTGATCCTCTATGATTTTCATAATATTCCTGAAAAAAGTAAAAAACTATTTTTATATTGATATATGAAAACTAAATATAAAAATAAAAATAATAAATGAATGGTTTATAGTTATCTATACATGTAATTCGATAAAATCATTTTAATTAGGAATATTACCTTTTGAATGCTTATTTTTTGTTGTTGTATGTTTTTGATATTGCAAGTCTGATACGTCTCATTGACCATTGCTCTGGAAACACTTCCTGTAGTTTATATTTATTCTGGTTCTTAGAATCATTAGATTTATTTTTTTATTATATGTGGAAAGTGCATCTATAGGTTTGTTCCACTATATTCCTCATACTTTTGAAAAAACAATCCCTCTTTTATTAACCTCGAGCACTGCTCCAGATGAGGTAACAACCAATTCATCATCATTTACATGTTATATATTCTTCTTTTTCTTAAAAAAACATTGATCTTTTACTTCGTTGTTGATCCATGTAGAAAATAAACATATATGAATTAATAGATTATTTGAAACATGTTATATAATATTGTTAAGTATATTATTAAAGAAAGAAAAAACTCATATTGAATAGTATTTTTTCATTCACTCTGATTCATCCTTCTACAACTTTTTTATCTGAATTTTATGCTCCTCTGCACTTAGATTGGAAATAAACTTATTTACCTTCTTCATTTTGTGGCTCCGCATGAAACAGATTAACCAATACATATTAGTGAAAATCATATATGTTTCAAACATATTCATTTTGTAAAGAATTTAGAAAGAACTTTCCTTCTTTGATTTTTTGGATGTGTTGTCATTATTTTGATCAACAATTTTGTTACTTGAAAACTTCTTATTTTTTTTTTTATCTATATACAACCTATATCATTCAATACAGAATCCATTAGATATATTTTATACATAAACCAAATAATTTTCATCGAAATAGAGATCTGGTAACTTATGTGATTAATTGAATAAATGCCCTAGTGTGTTTAGTCTACTAAATGCACTGGGATTTTAATTATTTAGCACCATATATATCTATATATATATATATATATATATATATAATAATTTTATACTATGATGGTGTGATTTGTAATGATAAAAGCATCACCATCACTTAATGGTCCTTTCTAGAAGAGGGTCACTGCTGCATTATATTACACCAAGAGAACTAATAAATAGAATAGATAGGGCCGACATTATTTGGTGTGATATGTATTGATGGAAGCACCACCAACACCGATGCGTTATATTACAAAGGTCACACTCTGATATATACATTTTTTTTTAAAATGGACAAGGCCGATAGGGTTTGGATCTAATTCATTAAATGATCCCCCTACTTTACATGTAAAATTTCGTATATATAGTAAGTACACATACCCATTAAATCTAAAATACCTAGAATCAAAAACCCTAATTGTGAAGTCTTAAAGGGAGATAAACCCTAAGGTGAAAATTTACAATAACATAAGAAATAAGAAGTAATGGTTTAAGGTAATTATTGATTTTTATTTTATTTTATTTTTATCTTATGAATTTTAATTAAATCTAAATAAAAACAGACATTGTAAAAATTTTTACTAGTAAAATCAATTGTAAATTTTTTATTATGTAGGGTCCATGCTCACCCATGTGGGCATATAGGAGACTGATCTGGCTTGGACGCAAAATTTCCTTCCTTTGATATAGTCCCCTTTTTGTTTTTGAATTAAATATCTGGGGTTCTCATTCAAACCAGACTCTGGAAGCGGGATTGGTGGTGGTTGATATCTAAGATTGAAAAATAACTTTTGGAGCCACAAGCAACTATCTAAAGCAAGGTGTATGGTTCTTATAAAATCTATTCTTATGAAAATCCTGACATACTAGATAACACTTTCTTTGGCTCATGTAACCATCCTTAACAAAATCAAATGTATATGAAGTAATTTTCTCTGGTCAGGAAAAGAATCCAAGATGACTATTCCCTTGGTGGCCTGGGATAAGATTTCGAAGCCTAAAGAGTGGGGGGATGGGGCATAAAAAACTTCTGCCTTTTTTCCACTTCATTGGAAGCCAAATAAGTTTGGAGATTACTCACTGCAACAAATATTTCGACCTTCATGGTGAAAAGGAAATACGTTGACCTCATCCCGGTCATCAACTGGATCCGGTTACTAGAGAAATATTTCTATAGAGTTTCCTCTATCTAGAAGGCCACCCTCTCAGCTCTGGGCTTAGGGGAGAAAGGACTTGCTTGGAAAATTGGAAATGGGGAGGGATTTCATATTGGTTTGGACCCTTGGGTGGGTTTTAATAACATATTTGTGCTCTGTTATGGCTTAAGAGAGGCCCTCAATGGTCGTAGTATAGAAAAATTGAATTAGATCAGTGACTCGATAAACTCTACAATGTGGGGTCAAGCTTGGAGATATGCAGATGCACAGGGCATCGAGGACCATTTAAAACATGAGTTGCGAGATTACATATCTAAATTGGAGCATTTTGATGCTTGTATCTCAGAATCGAATGATTCCCTCTATTAGATTTTCTCAAAATTGGGCCACTATTCTCCTAAAATAGTTTATGGACACTTACATGAAAATGGTCAGGCATAGTGGTGGTATAAGCCTTTATGCAAATTGGGTGGCTAGGAAAAATCAAATATCTTTTATTGGTGCATTCTCAGACAAAAGTTCCCCACCTAGGATGTCCTTCAAAAGTGGTATATAAATGGTCCAGGCTGGTGTGTCATGTGGAAGAAGGAGACTGAATACGTTGATCACATTTTCCTTCCTTTCCCTTTTACTAGAAAAGTCTGGGAATATACCATATTACAGTGCAAATATTCTACTTTATGGAGTGGGAATAACTATAGGGAGGCTTGGAATAGCTAGTGGGAATATTGTACTGACCCTTTCCATAGGAATATTCCTCTGATTGTCTTCTAGGGTATATGCATTGCAGGGAACAAAAGTATTTTCAATGAAATAGCTCCTATAACTGAAAACATTGTGGCTGATTTTGCAACCATATGTTCCTCCCTTCCACCAGTTATCTCAGAAAATACTCAACAGAGGATAGATCCATAACACATTAATCCTTTGGTTCCTTGGGCATATTTCGATTGGGAGGCAGCCCTCGGCACATGTGGCACTGATATTATCATACAAAAGAGGAAAAATATCATAGAGGAACCAGGGTGATTCATTTCTTGTCCTGAAGATGGATCCATGTCGGGATTCGAAACATCAACAATTGTTTTATGATACTGTGGATAATCTGGTTTCTGCAAATAACAACAACCACAGAAGTTTGAGAACCACCAATGCAATTATTGTTTTTAGACTTATATTTGGGGCTATTTTTTCTCTTGAGAGGCCCCTGGGACTCCTTTATAAGGTTTTATCTTTATTAATTCCCTATAAAGGTCATTTCATTTTTCTAAATCTATATGTTTTTGTTGGGTTATGGTTGCCACGTGGAATCCCCAACTGCGGGAACCCCTTGTGCAACTGTGGGACCTTGTTCTTCACTCTTTGATGCTCAGTGGAGGGGATATTTTTTGTCTATGGCCCTTATTTACAAAGGGTGATGCTTTAATATGTAATTCTGCAACATCTGCTATGTAACTTTCTGTGACCTTGTTTAGAAAAAAATTAATTTTTTTTCTGTGGGAAAAAATAGAAATTGTAAAAAAAAATCAGAGTAAAATTGATAGTAAAATTTAAAATATTTGATATGCAAGGTTTTGAGTAAATCACCATAACTTTCATGTTGTAATATTTATACAGTTATAAAATATTTTTCTCCTCCATTGTTCTCCAAGTATGTCTCTCATGAAGCTGACCTCTCTTTTAATTAAACCCTAACATAAATTGTAAGAAAAATTATTAGTAAAATCAACAATAAAATTTAATATTTTTACTATGCAGTGTTTGGAGTGAATCACCATACCTTTCATATTCTAATATTCTGAATGTTTTTTCTACTCCAATTTATTTCATTTCTACATAGTGCTCTTGGTATGAATCTCTTGAAAAAAATCTAAAATTTTGGGAAAAATAATTGAATACTGAACAAATTTTCACTATTTAAAATACTTTATGAAGTTAAACTTTGAAAAATTAATTTCTTCTCATTTTTCACCTAATATGAACATCGATGCATTCTATAGTAAAGAGCACCCATTTGTTTACAATTAAAGTGAACCAAAACTATCGAGGTAGAAAATTTTATAAATAGACCGACATGATAGAATTTTTTATTTTCATTTTCATAATCCCAAGACAATGTAGTTAATATTTTAGCACAATGACGCAACTTGTATATAAATGCATCAGTGTTGTAACTCTTATAATAGCACATACATGGTAGAATTCATTTTTATTTTCAAAATCCCAAATAGGTGCAGAGCATTTTTGTTTTTATTTAACCACATCGATGCTAGTCTTTATAAAGCGACTAATATTATAGAATATTTCTTAATTTTTGAAATGTCGGAAATGACTGCGTTTATTATTTAAATGTCCCAATGCGATTATAATTTAAATGGATCATTGTGATCCATCATGATAAGAGCACTATAAGTTTTAAAAGCTATCTGATTTTTTTTTCACACAAAATGGCATATTGTTCTTAAATTGTCCTTTACAACGCATCCATATGCGTTACAATATTTCATAGTATATATTTTCTGCTTAAAGTCACCTTATTCTTGAAAAATGGTTTGAAAACTATATTGAAATTCAAAGTGTGGTTATATGGTTATCAAAATTAATTTTATATATGTACAAAAAAAAAAAAATTCTAATTTTGTAAATATTGAGGGGGAAAATATCATGATATCTAATGGAAAATTCTTTAAATTCTGGCTCATTCCATATTGTTGAAAGAATTAATTCGTTGAGTTCTCCATTTCCATATGTAGTAAGTTCATATTTTATTTATATTTCAATTATCTATTTTTTTTTTTAATCCATGTCGGTTTGAATAAAAATTATCCAAATTTGCAAGATCCTGATTCAAAATCAGTTTCAAATTCATAAAATATTACTCCACTTCAAAAACGTCGAAATATCTTATTAGGAGCATTATATTGGAAGTAGTTGCTAGATTAAAATGGAAAACCACTTCAGCCTGCCATTTGGAACATGGCATCTTGCAACCACAATCTTAGATGAACAATGGTACTATTTTTTTTTGGCATAACATAATTTCAACAAACCAGTTGCATTAACATGCTTACTAATAATATTGATGTACTAATGTTAAATATTTTTGAAATTATGATTCCAGTGATGATGAGCAACCCAACTACCATCTTCCGGTGCATGGTGCACCCCACTACAACATCAAATTAAGAGAAGGTTGTATTAAGAGTAAGAATCAGAGATGAAGCATACAAAGAATGGTTTAATCAACCACCTTTTGAATTCCCGAAGTCCAAATTCACCAATCAAGAATGAATACAACAATAATAGTTCTTCATCACAAGTTGGAAATGGAAGCAATCAAATAGAGTTTGGTATTTATGATTACTTATAGGATACAACTTCCATGGATGAAATTTTATTATATGCATTAGAGAATTATGAACTAGGGTATGATGCTCATATCAATGATACCTTATTCAAAATCCTAAAATATGCTTCCACCACCCCTCTCTATGGACCTGGTGAAAAGTCAAAGTATACTCAACTATAGAGAATGATGTTACTTACAAATTGAAACAAAATTTTGGAACTTCAAATGGAGGTAATTCACCTACATGATCAATCAAGTCCCTTACATTTTTAGAAATATTGTCACATAACCAACATTAAAAATGGTTTATTTTATCAACAATAATTGCTGACATTGTAAAATTATATTCCGCACCAACTGTAGGTTGTTAAAATATATGGCTCTTTGGAGGCACAATATTTTGTCGGGTAGATATGAAGAGGTAAATAAGATGTTGAAAATGTTGGGTGTCAATTACATATCATATAATGAATGTTTGAATGATTGTATTCTATAAAGAGGAGAATATGAATACAACGAGATATGTTTGAAATATGGGAATTTTAGGTACCGTAAAAAAAAAAAAAAAAGGTAAATCACATTGTACTCCTCATAAGATATTGAGACACATTCCTATAATCCAAAGGATTAAAAGGCTCTTTCATTTCAAAGAATTAGATATGTTGTAGGGGTGGCATGCCTCACATAGAAGTGAGTTGTGAGTTATGTGAATCCTAAGATATTCATTAGCCATGAAGCATATAGAGAATACATGGCCTGGAAAATTCAAGGATGAAGTATGAAGTTTACGACTCAACATATCCATGGATGGCATGAACCAATATTTCCTAAAAAAACAACTATTATATTTAGTTTGTAGTAGCGATCAATAACAATATCCAAATGTGGTTGTCCATGAAGAATGAACATCTCATGTTAGCTATCATAGTCCCTAGTAGAATATATGTGAAGAATATGGATGTCTACTTACAACCATTGATAGATGAATTGAAGGAATTACGGGAAGGGATACATGTCTATGATGTATCAAGTCCCATCAAAAGAGAGGATTTTTACATTGTATGGAATATGTGCTTACACCATATATGATTATATAGGATTATGAGTTTTATCTGGTAAATTAAATTTTTATTTATTTTATTATATACGTAACAATATTGTTTTACATATTAATTTAATTTTTTGCAATTGTTTCCATATTCATGGTTTCTATCATGCCCTATATACAATAATTTTGAAGGTTGTGTAACAAAAGGTTATCATGGATGCCAATGTTGTATACCTTATTTAAAGGCTATGTCATCCGACCACCTATGAAATCCATTGGATGACTACTCCAGGGTATTCCTCCCAAAATAACACATGTACATAAGAGAAATATATGCTTTCAATGGTAAAACAGAGAGAACCCAAAAGCCTGCAATAATGAAACCTATTGAATGGCTTACAACATATGAGAGAGAAAAGGATAAGGAGTTTGTAGAATTTTTGTATTCAAATGGTGAGCCTATTTTCGACGATATAGAATTATTTAAAACCTATGTTGAGAGATTTACCATTGGGATGAAAAGGAAATATGTATTTTCAGAGCTCCCATATTGGGAGAAGCTTAATATTTCCCAATTACTAGATCCCATGTATATATTTAGAAATATTTCATCTTCTTTAAGGAGGAACATATCATCGAAAAAAATGACACATTGGTTGTTAGGACACAGGAGATATATTATTTCTTCAAAAACTAAAAGGAAACGTTGGTCAAGATAAGAAACTATAGGACAAGATGGCCCCTCTTGGTCTTTCAAGTAAGGTGATGTCCCATGGATTTTAAAGGAAGAAAATATTTCCTTGGAAAAGGAATTTATAATGAGTATTAGGGTGCCTTATTTATATGGGTCTTCATTTTGGGTGTGGAGCCTGATTATCTTGTTTATTTTGTATCACAACATTGGACCCCTGTACCTTAATGGGGCGGCAACACTGCCTGTAATTAAATGCTGCTTGGGAGGTCTAGGGGGGAGGATGTGACTTTATGGAGCCCCCCCCTAGCCCGGGGTTTCGGGGGAAGTTCCCCCGAAGCTAAAAACAAATGTAAAATTTCCTTGTAAAATTATAGTAATTTCTAGTCAATCTGGGCCGTTCATTAGGTGGATGATTTGATGGTAGAAGTTATGTTTAGTTTAGGTTTTTTTGTCCTAGAAGGAAACCCATTGCTTTGTATGAGGGTATTGTATTGTAGCTGTGTATTTTATGTGTATTATCAGTGCGAGAAATATATAGGGAGATTGTGAGATAGAACATAGGATATTATAGTGGATCTCTGGTATTTTGTGTCTCTTCATTTTTGCTGGATAATAGAAAGGAAAGACTAGCTGTTCGAGGTGGGCATAGCCCAAACTGGGTGAACCATGTATATCTGTGTCTCTCTAGTTTTATGTGTTTTGTGTGCTTCTGTTTTCTACATATTTTATGTGTTTCATTGCTCTGTAACATAATATATAATTTTCTAACACTTCACTATGAATCCGCTTCACTGTGGAATATCGTTTGTTAGGGTTGAAATCGCATGACCATTTGAAACATCTAAGAGTATGTATGTCAAAAAAATTATTTTATTATTTTATTTTTATTTCTATGAAATTATGGGAATTTTTTATAATTAATTTTTATATAATGTACTATTTATTGTGCAGTTCCATTTTCATCTAGTCATGAATGGGTGTGTGACACATGAATTACTTTAAAAACTACAATATGCCATATCCAAATAATTTCCATTTGTGCATTGGGTAAGATCAAAGGAAATTCATATGGATAGAATTCAATGATGGCGTCAAGAGATAGCTAAGATTTTTTGTATGTTTGAGAAGGAACTGTCAGCTAGTTTTGTGGACTTCCAGGTTCATTTTCTAATTCACCTAGTAGACAAGGTTGAATTAGTTTGGGTTTTTTCTTGTCGTTAGACGTTCTTCTTAGAGAGGTACGTGAAGAAAATTAAAGGTTTTGTTCGAAAAAGGAAAAACCCCAAGGGTTCTATGGCAAAGGGGTATATATCATATGAGTCTTTCTATTATTATAGTGAGTACATCGAGAAAATTGAAAACAGATGAAGCACGACAACTTTGGACAATGAACGGGACGAAGAAGAAAGAGAAGGGGTGTTTCTCCATAAGAATGGAAAGAGGCGCATGATAAAGAGTAAGTTCCTAATAATATGTAAAATTTATACACAGTAACTATTCACAATGAACTTCATATTAATGCATATTTTTATCTCATACATAAAATATATGTTTCTTTGATTTCGTTGGGGAATTCAAAAATTTAAGCCATCAATAAATTAATTCTTTACAACATAAAAGAGACACAACCATTGGTCGCATTATATGATTAGAAGAGGCAGAAATGTGTAATATTCCAAAATGGGAAAAGTAGGAATATAGCACAAAAACATGGGAAATAACAGTGAATACATCAATACACCATTACATGAGACAAATGTAAAACCATCTTATTAAACATATCAGCAAATAATATGCACAATATCTTGAGGATCAAGTCACTCAAGTGATACAAACAAGCCTCTACTAAGCAAATATGCCAATAAATGAGAAATAGCTGCTATACAAGTGCCATGCGCTAAGACAACACAGTTTTAGGGAATAAATTCTACAAGAAAGATATAAAATATGAATCTATTGTTATACAGCTCAAATAATGCTCGGAGTGAAGATCTAGACTCCCAAACACTTTTCCTAGACAACACAGAAAGGGTTTCCAGAAATACACAAAATGTTAGAATGCCTGAATGCAACCCTAGGGCTGAATAAATCTGCAACTGGGAACCTAAAAAGGAGGGGGTTGAATTTGATGTAGATCTGAAGGAAATCCTCCCAAAAGACTCTCTCAATGAAGGGTTGGTCCCTTCAATGGAAAGAAAACAATCCAAATGGAGCACTGGACTTACCCCTGCAACAATCACTAAAATAACACAGTCATGGATCAGAATTGTACTGAAGGGGATGATGCTTCCTTGGCCTGATGCCAAAATATTATTTGAAGCACAAGGACCTTCTTTAATGATATCCCAATGGAAAGAAACCTTCCTCCACTAAATACAAGATCAGAAATGGCCCAATGAAATCCTCCATTGTTGCACCCTGCAAATCAACACATATCTAAATAGAATCTATGCTGCAGAAGAAAGCTGAAGCTTGGAAAAATGCTAGAGTGTGGAAATGTAGTGAAAAATATCTTCCTGAGAGGCTTCTCAAGGATAGATATGGGAGTCTCACTCGGGAACATCCTTGTGCTAAACAACACTACAATATTAGCTAAAGAGTTGAAGAGAGCTCAAAGTATTAACATAACATATCAAATGATGAGCTCAAAACATGATCACAATGGTTTCCATCCTCATCCTTATATTCTTGGTGAGCTTATTCACCCTTGGACCCACTCATTAAAGGAACTAATTCCATGGAAAGGATCTCCCTCCAAAACTGCTCTATCCTTCATTGAATTCCCACTACTTCCATACCAACACTGTTGATTTCATCAAAGTTGACCAAGTCCAAATCCTTCGTCCCTTGGTCACACATAGGGGAGCTTAATTAAACTATTTTGATTCCCCCCATTCACATTTGGAGTGGTTTTATTCCTAATAAGGAGATTTATGGGTCTCCCTACCCTCTTATTCTTCTAACTAAGAAGAAAAATTACATTTTAATATTCCAATTAGTTTCATGCTAATTTAGGAGTATCACAATCCTCCCCTTCCAAATGTTTCTTGTCCTCAAGAAACTGCAGGGATAGATCTGAAAAATACAGGGAATCTTCATTTCCATGTGAAATTCCAATGCCCAAGCTATCATCCATATAAAAAGAATCACCCTCCAGAATGGTAATTCATAGAAAAACTCATCCCACATGCTCATGAGTGGCTCCAACCAAAAACTCAAGTCAATCATATGGCTCACCTAATAAGGAAAAAAGTGATATAATTTAGCCACCATATAATGTCCCATGCTCCTCCTGAAGCATGAAGAAGTGTCTGGAGTTTCATTCCCAAACAATGTGTCACCCCTCAAATCATGTCCCCAGTAGTAATAAGAACATTATCAACACATGGGATCACAATCAAAGTCATGCTAGATGCCATGTGTAGTAATGGAGAAGGGAAATGGTCCCTCGTGTGCAACCAGCACAATTTTTCTCCTAACTCCATCAAAATATGGTAATATGAGTGGTTCCCCAACCACTTGTTTTCTTCTCCAATATTCCCACATGCTTGGAGAAGGTGTATGATGTATGGTGCGAATTGAGCACACCCTGCATAAGATATCATCTCCCCAAGATCTCCTATGGAGTGGTCATCACCAACACTCCTTATGGACTCAAGTAGACCATGAATTCTAGAAGAAAGAGTGCCCCCTCTTGGAGAAATTCCCTGCACATGAATAATAAGGAAATGGAGATACATATTAAATGAATCATGATGTATAGAAATACAATCTTTACCATGTACTTGGTTCAATATAGTAAGGTGGCTCATAGATGGGCCTCCTCTCACTCCCAATGAGAAAGGAAGTGGTTGGGGTAACTCTTCCAAAGATTTATATCTCTCCTCATCCTCTAAAAAATCCATGCATCTCCTCATATGATGGTGCATCTCCTCTTTGAAGCCTTCCCAAATGAATCCCTCTAGGATAGTATGGTAGGCTCTTATAAAACTAGTGGGTTTGGAGAGAAAAACCAAATATGCTGCATCTAGTAACTTCTCCTTATGCTTAGAGGTTGTAGTCAAGAATAATCTACTCTAAAAATAGATGACCTGATCTACCATTGCATATATCTCATCTGAAAACTGGCCATCAAGCACTTTCCATGAAAATATATCCTTGAAGTATTCCATTAACAATTTGGATCTCTAGTAAGGGTCAATACTCAATAATGATAGCACTGCTAATCTATCATGTGAATAACCTATCATGTTTATTCTCTCTTCTTTGACAAACCCCATGCCAAAGTCATACACTGGGATGCTGCAATATTTCCTCTACTACTCCTCTTGCAACTGCTCATGCTCTAAAGAAGGTAGAAGTTTTTTGGGGCTAGTCTTCCGTGAGATGCTATCACCCATTAAATTTTTTTTGATTTTGGCCAATGTAAGCATGTGTGGCCACAAATTTATACCAATTATGGAAGAGTCCCTCCAAGGTGGAAGTATCTTCGGATTCTCCAAATCCATGGAGTGGTCTCCTTGCACCATGATGGTGCCATCCATCCCTGAAACATCTTCTCTCAAAAGGATGTTTGGTGAGAGTGGGTAACAATGATATTGGGAGAATGTCTCCCACCTCCTCGAGCCTACCCCAGACTCTCTGTGATGTGTCAATTCCTCCCAAGTTTCTTATCCCTTCAAGACCAATGAGTGGTGCAACTAGATTTCAAGCACCTCTCATCATCTCCTGATCTGGGGGTCTCCCAGGTGGAATGCCTCCATGAATGAGACATCAATATCAATAGTAGAATGCATATATGAGTGGACTTATTTTTCCTTGCTCTCACTATGCAAATTAGTCTTCCTCTTCTGTGCATCAACCTTCTTAAACAAATAGGGGTGTGTGCTCCTAATCATATGATGTTGGTCTTCCTCCCTATCTTCTTCTTTCATCTTCAAGATCTCAAAATCTATAAATGGTTGCACATGTTGCTCATGGACTGTCCCTTGATATTCATATGTGAGATTCTTTGGAACTTCTTGCAAGGATACAAGAAATTCTCTCATTGAAGAAATTGCTCCATCTTCCTCTCCATGAGGTACTAAACCTGCTCCTAATGTGATAACGTTGTTACCTCTTTCCTTCTCTTAAGCATTAGTGGAAGTTACCTCATCATCATTATGAGGCTCTTTGTTTTGATCCTATTTTGAAAAAGGGATCTCCATGTATTCCCTTTGAGAAGAGAGCTCCTCTTGAAGTGGGGATCTTGCCTCAAGAAAAGTGTTTTGCAAGTTTTTAACCCCATCAATAGTCTTTTGAAATGGAGTTGGGTTTATAGATCCTTCCAAATCATGTAAAGGTTTTGTTTGTTTAGGCTTGGCTAGCTCAACCAAGGATTTTTCATAATGTTTTGCATCAAATATTTTCACTAAAATCCTAGTGAACTTTGCATAAGTCAATACATTTACATGATTCAAGGAAGAAGTTTCATAAAACCACTAGGCATAAGGCTTACCTTCAAGATGTAGATCTTTTACTCTAATGGATTCATCTTCTGAAACTTGGTGCTGCTGCAAATAGGTGTCTAGCTCCTTCACCCAAGCCCTAATTGAACATTTAGGTGACCCATCAAAAATAGATTGAAAGAATCTACCCACATCATGCTGCTTGCACCTCTTGCTTCTATTATGATTGTTAGGTCTTCTATCCTTGTTGATCTTGCAAAACCCTTGGAAGTTTAGATGAACTTTGAACCTCTGAGATTGAGATTCATACCTTTGAAGAGAGTCACGAAGAGTCTCCTCCTTGGCACATATCCTTCCTCCATCTCTCTTGCTATGAACATAGGCATGGTATAACATTGTAAGTATGATTGTGTGGCTGAATGATCACACTCATAATATGAATAACTGGAGCTTTCTTTAGGTGAAAACCTTCTTGAGGGATCTCCATGTATTTCCCTCCCCATTCCATTTATTTCTCTGTTAGGCTCACGCATAGCTCAGAGAAGAAGTTCTGAAAACTTCATTCCCCCCATTTCTCCAAATAATGGATACTTACCTTTGTCTCTTCTGTGAGTCTTCTCCTTCTTGTCAGAAGCTTCTTCTCCTTCTCATAACATAGATGCAATTTTTTCATAGTTTGAGCTGAGATTATGCTCTGATATCACTGTAATATTCCCAAATGGGAAAAGCAGGAATATAGCACATAAACATGGGAACTAGTAGTCAATACATCAATACACCATTATATGAGAAAAATTTACAACCATCTTATTAAACATATAAGAAAATAATAGGCACAATATCTTGAGGATCAAGTCACTCAAGTGATACAAACAAGCCTCTACTAACCAAATATGTCAATACATGAGAAATAGTTGCTATATAGCTTCCATGAGCTAAGACAACAAAGTTTTAGGGCATAAATACTACACGAAAGATACAAAAATATGGATCTGCTATTATATAGCTCAAATAATGCCAGGAGTGAAGATATACATTCACAAACACTTTTCCTAGACAACCCATAAAAGGGTTTTCAGAAATACACAAAATGTCTGAATGCTGAAATGTAGCCCTAGGGCTAAATAACTCTTGAAATGAACATGTGAAAAGGAGGTGGCTGAATCTAATGTAGATCTGAAATAAATCTTGCAAAAAAACTCTCTCAATGAAGGGTTGATACCTTCAATGGAAAGAAAACACTCCAAATGGAGCACTGAACTTACTCCTGCAACAACTCACTAAAATAACACACTCATTGAATGAAAATGCATTGTAGGGGATGATGATGCCTTAGCCTCATGCCAAAATATGATTTTAAGCACAGGGACCTTCTTTACTAATCTCCCAATGGAAATAAACTTTCCTCCACTGAAGAGAAGCACAAAAATGGCCCAATGAAATCCTCCACTACTGCCCCCTACAACTCAACACATATTTAAATAGAATATGCACTGTAGAAGAAAGTTGAAGCTTGGAAAAATGCCAGAATGTGGAAATGTTGTGAAAAAGGTATTCCTTAGAGGCTTCTCAAGGATAGAGGTGGGATTCCCACTCGGGAACACCCTTGTGCTAAACAACACTCAAATATTAGCTAAATAGCTGAAGAGAGCTCAAAGTCTTAAGAGACCATATCAAATAATAATCTCAAAACATGATCAAAATGGTTGCCATCCTCTTCCTTATATTCTTGATGAGCTTCCTCACCCTTGGACCCACTCATTAAATGCACTATTTCCATGCAAATGATCTCCCTCCAAAACTGTGCTCTCTCTCATTGAATTCCCACTACTTCCATACCAACACTGTTGATTTTGTCAAAGTTTACCCAGTCCACATGCTTCTTACCTTGTTCACACATAGGGGAGCTCAATCAGCTCTTTTGATGCCCTCCATTAACATTTGGAGTGGTTTTATTCCTACTAAGGATATTTATGGGTCTCCCTACCTTATTCTTCTAACTAAGAAGAAAAATTAGATTTTAATATTCCAATTAGTTGCATTCTAATTTAGGAATATTACAAAATGCAACTGTGACATGAGATAATTCAAATAGTTGAATGGTAGAAGCATGATTTATCATGATCATTTAAAAGAAAATATGCCAATTAAATACCCTAACATTTGGGTGGTTGAATAAGTCAGAGAAAATTATGATACCTATGGTCTTTAAAACTCATTCTAAAGAGGATACGATAAACATAGGCATAGGGTGAAACAAATTGGTAATACTCTCTTTCTTTACATTTTTAACCTTTTACTTCACCTTCCAATTGTAACATTTATATTTTATATTTTTAATTATGTTCGAGTTATTAGACACATGACACTATGATTTTTTCATTTTTTTAATAGGTTCATTTGTTCCCATATATGTGGGCATATGGACATAATTTTCGATGAATGATGTCGATGATGGATGCATGAAACAATATTGTGGAGTGGAACTTGAGTTCAACCAATCTATTCATGCTAGCTATCATGGTCAAGAAAAAATACAAGGGATGCTAGATTACGTTAGAAAGTTACAAGAGACCATTCAAGTGGAATTATCTTCATTCCAATTTCTTATTCTTTTGGTGCAAGTAGTGGGAGACCTTTGATTGAAATAATGTAAAGGAATATCACAATAGTGGGATGATACCTATCAACGATATAAATATGTGGCATGACGCTATGGAGCCTTATGCTTTCCCAAAAAACTGAAAATGTTTTTTTTTACCCAGATGTGTTGGATAGGGATTGGTGGTTTTTATTAAGAAATGACCCTAGATCACAACATATTTTTGACAAAAATAGTGTTATCATGCCAAGTGAGGAATATAATAGGGTGATGACAACAAAGAGTGATATGTACTTCTGTTATTTCATCATTTACACTATTGTTCTATGTTTTTTTTTCACTAATTATATATTATTTTATTTTCCTTGTTGGAATTTTATATAATTGGTAAGATTCACTAATGTTTTACGCATTTTTTGAAGTGGAAATATTTTTTAATCTTAAAAAAATATATTTCTAATTGTATAATTTATAATTTGGAAATTAAAATTTCAACATATTTGTTTAATGTGCTTAAATCTAATTTACAGTAGACTTCTTCTACAATAGTTGGATAGACATCTAGATGGATCAAAATATTGGAATTGTAAGCACAAGTTAACAAATTATAACTATATTTTATTCATATATAAATATAAATATACTCATCGTATTTGCTTTTCAAATGAGATTGTGAGTATAAGTCTAAAATAACTCACAAAGTCATAAAAAAATGTATAAGAAAAATAATATGTGTTATATATGTGTGTTGGGATATATAAATAATTTTTAAATGACTAAACAACACACATTAATTATCAATATAGGGACGTCTTGTATTCCAATGATAGTTGCAGTGTCTAAGACGATACACAAACCAGAAGCAATTCCAAAGAAAATAAATTGTTGCTGAAGTAAATTCTGGAAGTAAATCACTCATCCAGAAATAAAAGGATCTAAAATATTGTAATCACACTTCAATTAATTTTTCCTAGCGCACCACATAACAAGTATCCAGCTGGTGTCTCTAATATCATATGTGTAACAACATACAAAGTATTAAAATTGAAGCAGATATATTCACAGCTGGACAACAACAGTAAAACTCTATTGATACATAAACTGAAATACAAATACATACACACAACTACTTTAATCACTGCAATCCCAATTAAGAAGGAGGGTCCTTCCTCCTTAGCAAGTCGCAGGTAAAGGAAGAACTTAACAAAAAATAAATCTAATAATGCATGTAACAGCAATAACAGGATAATCCATATTAATTTGAACACAATTACAGAGCCAGAATAATTTTTTTCTCCGATAACCTTTCGACCTCTAGGGCTGACAACTATATAGTGATTACATCTCAGAAAATCAAGGGATATATCAATCATGAGAATTTTATGATTCTGATGCTGATCGAAATAGAGCACATATAGTTATAACCACTTCCTAATAAAGTTATGACTAGAAAATTATAGATTACAATCAAAACCTCCCTTAGGCTGTTGTCCCAAAAATACAATGCTAAAAAATTTCTACATATATCGTAATAGAACCACAGCTGTAGTGTAAGATCTAAAGGACATATCAACAATAGGTGTTTGATGAGATCCAGTCAGCAGTCCGCTAGTAGGTCTGTAACAGCAGAGTGTAACAACCGTTTGCTGGCGGTTCTGTAACTGCAAGGTGTAACAACATCGCTTTTCTATAATGACACCCTCCTAACTTCTCGAGTGGACCTCTTGCTCGAGATCTTTGGTGCGATAAATGAAATTTGAAAAGACAACACAAATACCATCGATCTTCTCCAAACATTCACCCTCAATTAGTCATGAAAAGGCATGATATATCATAATAATTGGTGAATTGGAAGAGTAACAAAAAGAATGTGAAACATCACAATTTAGGATAGAAAGGTAGGAAAACGAGGCAAAGATACTCCCATTGGTTATAGTTATGAGGAAAAATAGGGAAAACAAATGTATGAAAAGTGTACAAAACTAGCACCCAACATCTCCCCACAATTGAAATACTTGCATGTCATCATGCAAACTCATCTCTCATGGGAATATCTCTGATGCAAGTTAGTGAGATCATAAGCACCAGTTGTATCTTTTTCTGTAGACCCGTACCCCTGATTGGCCATCAACTGTCATACCTAGGAATCTGACTCATACTTGCTCAATTATAATTGATCTGAAAATCCTCAATTGGCAGCCAGATCAAAGGAAAATTGAATCTCAATCCCAGCCACAAAGCACTAAAGGATTGTACAATATGTGCATAAGTTGGTACATGTGTAACAACCACCACAAAATTCTGGAATGAGAATGGATCCCCCTTCAATAGCTCAACCCTGCTAGCTTCCTTGCATTTCAAGTACCCTTTCAAATCTCGACTCTTCATCATTGAGAACTGATTGAGGCAAATTTTCACAATTCTTCTTCTATAAGTGGTATTTGGTTTTTTAATCCTATGGGTACTCAACATTCTCCTGAATACTTGTCTTAACTTGACAGCACATCCTAGTTCTGCCTGAACTGACAATGCTATCTTATCCTAATTAGTCTCCATAGATTTGATGGCCAAATGCCATCCAATCTGATTCTTCACGAAGGACACAAAACCTCTCAACTAAAGGTCTCCCATATAGGAGAATACATTCACAACCATCTGCATACTCACATGTTCACAAATAATATTGTGTAAGAATAACTCACACAACAATCTTTTCTCATGGAAATAGGAGGCATGAAAGACATCTAAAAATATAGGAGTGGAAGAACATAAATAATGTCTGTCCTCCATAACAGCTTTCCTCTAGAATAGGAAGTAACCTTCCCATAAAAAGATAGGATAGGATGGAAAAGGCCACCTACAACCTAGAAAGTCGAGGGAGAGGTCATCAAGTTTTTGCTCATCTATGGTGAGGTCCTGAATCTGCTTCTGTAACAGCAGAAATTGTTCTTCCTATTTCTTCAGAGATTCCTTCTTCTTGTAATTCTCCCATCCCTTCTTCAACTCTTCTTTCATCCATCTTTCATGTAAAGTGTATATTTATCTTTAATGTTCCTTTAGCAAAATCGTACCCTCCCTAAGGGAGATTGATTTATGTTTCCGCTTTTTCAATTAGGCAACTAACAAGATTTTCTCAGAACTCCATCCTGAGATGGGACTCAACGTTCTTCTAAATTCAATATCCACAGAAATGATGGGTGCCACTGTCTCTTTGACAATAGGAGTGGCCTCAACAAGTTCTTGTGGGTTGAATTCTAGCTCAATTATTATAGGAGGCTCTGCTTTAGCTATTGTTTCTTGTGTAATAGTAGTATCATCAGCAGGTTCTTGTGTAACATCTTCCTACTACTATGTTTCTGTTTCCATTGGGCTAATATTTTCTCTAAAGAACCTGTATCACACTGCTGTTAAGTCTTGAAAACATGTCATGCATACAGATACTGAGATTTCCTTCCCCTCAAATAAGTTCCTCTTTAATTCTTTATTTCCCTTTCTTAGATTTTCGAGTTCTAAAAACAGGATATTGGTTTCATCCTTACTTGATGAGGAGGGTTTCCTTTCTTCTAAAATTTCTTCTTTTGTCTGATTTTTGTCCGTAGGAAAAGGTTCTCCAGGTATGCTGAATTTTACTCTTTGTTTTGGCCTTATATCCCCCATTGGTTCATCAATAGGTTGTTCCCAAATCCTAACTCTAGCAGGTCGAGTATTGGTTTCTGGTTCTGCCTCACTTTCTCCTGAAGTTGTGGTTTGTTTCTCCCGGCTTGTCCTTGGCCTCTTTCACTTGAATTCTTCCCAATTTTTTCCTTACTAGTCTATGGCATCCACCACAATTAACTTGATGAGTCTGTGATTAGTCACACATGACTCCGGGTGTGCTGTTGTTTTTATTGTTGCCGTCATACGCTTGATGTTCCCTAAAAAATAGAATGGAATATTAATATTTTGCTAGTGCCGAAGGTGATTAAGTAGAGGAAAGTAATAATTGAACACTATCATGTATCTTCCCTCACAAGTGATATATTTTATTAAACCCAAGGAAACATCTTCCCAAGGATGAGGAAGTGACAACCTATCAATTCCTCTCCCTTTATTCTCCAGTTTTTCTTCCCCTTCTAGGAAGTCTTCTTTCAAGGAGGGGTCATTCATTTTTTTGTTAAATCACGTATACCCCTCTACTATTAATGAATTTACCTGGGAAGTTACCTCTTTAGTCACCTCAACTTGCATGCCCCTTACTCAGGTTTGATTATTGTTCAACTTCTGAGAAAAATAAATTGCCACCACCTCATCTAAGCCTTCAAGCTTTTGGAAATACTCAATCCATCTAGCATCTCTAAATATATGGTAGGATTCTATACAATTCTACAAGGTGTCCATAGCATCCGTCTTGTGCTTGACTGCTACTCCACCCATCTTTGTTGTTTGTTCTAAATTTGCTTCTTGTTTTTCAACCCCACTGTAATATCATTACATTTCTGAATTCATTTCTTGTTGTTTAACCCCACTGTAATATCGCTGTGTTTCTGAATTCGTTGCTTCTCGACATCTCTGCTTATCCCAATTGACGAGTTTACAATGAGGGTGAAATTTTCATTGAAGGAGGTTGATTGGAGGTGACAACTTTCACGGATTATCGAACTGTACCTCACACTGATATTCATAAATGTCTCCTTATGGAAAGTAATGGGATATAGTACACATGCTCTTTTCAAACTAGATTCGGTCATCATTGGAAATTCTGTTATTAATTGGGTGCATGAGAATTTGATAGATGTTTATGATTAGGGCTTTTTGTAATGATTTCAAGACATATCACCTCCCCCACCTTAATGGTGACGGCCACCCACGATCGTCACAGGAAGATCATTACTTCTGCAAATTAATCACCGAATCGTAAATGACAACATTTACCTTTTTAATGACATACCTGAGGTGACATGGAGGAATTTTTCGAATTGGCGGAATCCTCCTTGAAGTGCTCGTGTTGTTGCATTTGGAAAGCTTGTTTATTTCTGTTATATAATGAATCATAAGAAACAATATTCGTGGTTGTCTTTTGTTACATGTGTAACAACCAACACAACCCTTAGATTATTCTTTCAAAAATACATAATAATCAGGAGAAATTGTTATAGAAAAGGAAATTGCATGAATACCATCATCCTATAAAATAGATCAGAAAGGGAAGATGATGTTTTGAGGAAGAAAAACATCGGTGTAACAGCATCCACAAGAGTGGTTTTTAGATGTTACTAACTGTCTGACTGCGCCCCGGAAATGGGTTTTCACAGTTACATTTATTTTTGTTATATATATATATATATATATATATATATATATATATACAGGTGTAACAACTACCACAAAGGTGGTTTAAAACTGTTACAGTTATTGGAATTTGATTTTTTAAGGCTGCACAGGAGAATGTTCCCCTGTTGTCGTAACGTGAATGATATATGTTTGTTGAATGAAGCCAACCATTTCTCTTCCAACTCATTGACCTGGTTCAGTCTTTGAGTCTGTGCTGTACTCAAATCTAGATCGATCTACAATGTTGTTCTTAATGTATTTATTTCAAACTCTATGGGGAAGAAGGGATTCTTACCATACACCAATTCATATGGTGAGAAGCCTATATTATTTCTCCATGTTTTCCTATAAGCCCATAGAACCTCTGGAAGTTTCTCAGCCATGTTTCTTCGGGTTGTGTTTGTTAAGGTTCCCTCAAATGAATTTATTGGTGCTTTCTACTTAACCATTTTCTTGCGGGTGATATGGTGTAGTGATTCTGTAATGAATTCCATACTTTTCAACCAACTTCTTTATCAAATGATATGTGAAATGAGGCCCCCCATATATCGCTATCCCTCTAGGTATCCCAAAACAAACAAAAATATCTTGAAACAGGAAGTCTGAAACATCCTGCTATGTTGCTCTAGTTAGTGCCTTTGCTTCAACCCATTTTGTGACATAATCGGTGTAGACCAATACATATGATTTTTACTGTGATGAAGGATTAATTGGCCCCACAAAGTCTAAGGCCCATTTCTCAAATGGTTCTATCACTATATGAGGCTGTAACTGAATCTCATCTAATTTCAGAGGCTTGCCCATCCTTTCTCAGCTATCAGATCCTTTCACAAACTTCTTGGCATTCTTGAATATAGTTCGCCAGTAGTACCCTGTTGATAGTACTTTATGTCCTGTCCTCTTGTCAGTGAATTTTCCTCCACAAGGTTCCTCATGAAAAGCCTTCAAGATCTCAAATACCTCATCTTCTTTAAGACATCGCCTAATCTAAAAATTTGGCCAGGTGTGATAGATGTTGCCTTCTATCCAGGAGTAGGTCGCACTCTATTGGATAATATACCTTCTTTCCTTGGAAGACAATTGGTGTGGGAATTTTCCTTCACAAAGGGAATTGGCTATATCTGCATACCATGGTGAGTGAGTAGAGATGGAAAAAATCTATTCATCTGGAAAAGAATCCTCAATGGCAATGCAGTCATCACTTATAGTTAATATATAAAGGAAATCAACAACTACATTATCTTTACCGAGTTTATCTAAAATAGTAATATCAAATTGTTGTAATAGCAAAAACCATCGTGTAACTCTACCATTAGTAACAGGTTTTTTCATTAAAAATTGAATTTCAACATGGTCAGTGTGTACAAATTCTTCGTACCCAGTGATGTAGTGCCGGAATTTGTTGACAGCATGCACTATTGCTAGGAATTCCTTCTAAGTAACAATGTAGTTGAGTTCTACTGGAGTTAAGTTCTTGTTGATGTAATAAATGGCATAAGGTTTCTGTTCCTTTAGCTGCCCCAAAAAAGCACCCACAACCATGTCAGACACGTCTATAGCAATATGAAACGACAATTCCCAATTTGGTCCTCATAAAATAGGTGCTACTATTACACAGTTTTTCAACTTTAAAAAGGCCTCCTCACACTTCCCTGTCAACAAAAATTCCACATATTTCATGAGTAATGAAAATAAAGGAGATGAAATCTTTGAAAAGTTCTCTGTAAATCTCCTATAGTATCCTTCATGTCCCAAAAAACTACGAACCTCTTTAAAAGTTTTAGGGGTTGGTATCTTCGATATTACCTCAATTTTTGCAGGATCTACCTTGATTCCATTTGCTGAAATGAAATTTCCTAGCACATTTCCCTCAGTCATCATCACGTGGCATTTTTTCATGCTTAGAGCACCATTAGTTTTTTCACAACGTTCCAGCACTTTTTCCAAGTTAGCTAATGTTGTCTTAAAGGCATCTCCGTAGGGTGTAAAATCATCCATAAATAGTTCAAGACAATCATTGAAAAGATCATAAAAAATACCCAATACTACCATCTGAAAGGTTGTTGGTGCTTTACAGAGGCCAAACAGAAAGACTCTGTATGCAAAAGTACCCCATGGGAAAGTGAAGGTTGTCTTGTCATGGTATTTCAGGGAAATCTATATTTGATTATAGCCACTAAACCCATCTAGAAATGAAAAGAATTTTTTTCCAGAAAGAGTGTCCAAGACTTGATCAATGAATGGTAAAGGAAAATGGTCCTTTTGAGTGGCCTTGTTAAGCTCTCTATAGTCAAGACAGACTCTCCATTTTCCATTCTTCTTCAGAACTATGACAAGCGAAGACACCCACTCAGTGTCACAAATGGGGTAGATGAAATTAGAATTAAGGAGTTTCTGCAATTCTTCTTTCACTATCTCCTTAAGTGTAGGGTCATTCCACGCTGAGGTTGTCTAACTAGTTTACAGTACTCTTTAAGGTAAATGCGGTGAGTGCATAGCCCAAGATGGATTCCTTTCATATCTGTATAGTCCCATGCAAACGAATTTTTGTTTTTCTGTAACATTTGTATCAGCAATCTATTTTTTTTAGCAGTCAGGTTAGGGTTTATGTTTAAACATTTTCCAGGTTTGATTTGAACGAGACTGCTGAGAGTGTGTGGAGTTGTTTTCAAATGTTAAATAACTGCATCATCTTCCTCATATTCTTCTCCCAAATCCCTAATGGAGGCAATAGAGAGCGAATTACTAATAAAAACATTAATGATATCGTCTTTTGTTTCATCCTTAATGTATTGTGCTTTTCCAAGCATGAGAAGATGTATGGAAAGATCATATTCAAGTGCAAATTCATCCCACCAGAGACTACTCGAATCCATATGAGGTTTTTCTAGGGGATAAAGGTTTAGGTTTTGAGTGGCCTATCCATTTGAGATCACCATAGATCTAGACCTAAATCTGATATATACATCTACAGTGTCTAGCCACGGTCTTCCCGAGATTAAAGGATGACCCCCCAGGTTGGGTTTTTCTTGTAAAATGAGAAATTCAGCTGGATATTTCTAGGAAACCACAATGATAACCACATATTCTATCATTTCCTCAGGCTTGACACGAGACCTATCTGCTAATTCAAGCACTATGGGTGTAGGTCTAAGTCCATGAAGTCCTAGAGAGATGAAGAGGTCTTTAGTCATGACATTAATAGCTGCCCCTAAATCAATCAAAGTATTGGTTATGGGATGATTGTCGATATGGAAAATCACTGTAGGGTTCCATGGGTCATTATATTTAGTCAACAAAGGCTAATCAATCATAAGATCAGACAATTTTCCCATGACATGGATAGTAACACGGTATTTAGGTTTCCTTTGAGGCCTTTTGATGCATAGATACCTCATTTTTTTAGCATGTATAGGTACTTCTTTAAGAGCTTGTAACAACATAATTTGTACATACAAATTTTGTATCTCCTTAAGGAATTTGGATTTGGGTTGTGAGACTAGCCTAGTTTCAGTTAATCATTGAGGGTGTGGAGGGTTCTGAATGCTAACAACTGAGTCAGCTATCATAGATGTACCAGCCTTACTTGGATTGGCTGCTATAGAAACAAGATATCCTCCCAAGCTAGCTACTACAAATGTAACAACAGGTGTTGTGTCAGTTGTTACATGTGTAACAACTGCGTTAGAATCGTCCATATCCTTCCTAGGTGATTCACATTCTTTGGTAATAATGGGAGTATGTTCAGATATGATTAATTTCCCTGATCAAAGCCGAACCTCGTTAATTCTAATATGAATAATAAGATTAGTCTAGAGGGTAACAAGAGCATCGATGCTCTGGGTTGCCTTGTTATTTTGATTGGGGTTAGGTTGCACAGGTAATTGGGGTCAGACAGAAGGTGTAGGATTTTGAATAAAAGGCAGTTGTAACCATTGTTGTTTCATTGGTATTGGAGGAGGTAATCAGCCTTGGCCATTACCTCTCCAGGTATGACCCCAAGGATTGGGTTGTGATGGAGGATATTTCATCACTGGAGGAGACAACCACTGGTTCCATGGTGAAGGGAATTGTGTTGAGGAAGGAGTAGGATACTTCCATGGATATTGCTAACTATTATAAACATTGTTCCAAGGATAAAAAGAGGAAAAATTTGAAGGCATACCTGTAGGTCATGGCTTCCATGGCCTTTTTGATCTGATGAAATAAGAAGATTGAACATCCTTGCTTGATTCTTGAAGTACTGCCTTCAGTCTAGGCAACTGAGGACACTTATTCGTAAAGTGCGCCAACTCACAGATGTTCCACAGGCTGACACTATTCAATCCACAGTCTCTTTCTAAATGTTTCTTTTTTCATCAGGGAGAAAATATATTGAGGCTTCTTTAGCTTCTGCTTGTGCTTTCTTGAATTGTATCATAGTGATCTAGGCAGAGAGAGTGCTAAGAAGGCTGGTTTTAGAATCTTCAAATAAGTTCCCGATCTCTACTTTGGTTACTCCTCCACTTGTGGACTTATGTATCTGGACTGAAGGATCTCGAACTGAAACTTTCCCTTTTACCGATTCTCTTGAACTACATAGGAAAAGCTTCATTATTTCATCAAACGGTTCTTGCAATATGTCTCCTTTTCCTATCATGTTCATATGCTATAGAAAATAATCTGTTAAACCTCTTAAGAATATTGGCTTTAAAATTTTCGGGACCAAGTTACTAAACTTAGACCTTTGTAAATTGTAGGGAAATCACTCCAGATAGTCTTATAGGCTTTCCTCCTCCTTCTGTGAAATTCTGAAAATCTCATCCTTCAAATCCCTGGTTCGATACCAGTCCTGATACTTAAAGAGGAAGGCCTCTCTCATGTCATTCCAGGTTTGAATTGTGCTAGCACCTAATCTCATGAACCATCTTAATGAGTAGTAGGGAAAAATGTTAGCTTCTAGGCATCTGAACTATAGTCATAACCTCTACACAGCACATCTAATTCAAACAGAAAGGTATCAGGGTCTTCAATAACCATCCCTTGAAAGGATGATAAGGATGATAACAAAATATTCTTCATAGGAGTCTTATCCCATGTTACTACTATTGGGAATTCAAAAGTAACAAAGCTATCTATCTTGACATTCTCGTCCCCCTTGGTTGATTCTTCTTGATGGGATGAACTGACCTCGGATTGTACTGGAGATTGAAAAATAAAAGGATCAGGATTTTGCAGCACCTACTATTTAACAACACTACCAGCGTTCAATTGATGGTTAACTGAATGTTTTTCGTTAGGTCCCTAATGCTTCCCACTAGTCTCTCCATGCCCTTCAATTCTTAGATTCTGATCAATGATTCTCCACTGCTGTTTTGAATTTTGAGTTTTGATAGCAGGAGTGGATATGCTATTCGAAGGATGGTGAGGTCCACACACGGAAGACACTGATGGTGCAAGCCTTGATATGGTAGCTTCTTTCTATTGTCTTGGCTTCTTGTTATCTCTGTATGACGTGGATTGCTCCATTTCTGCCCTTGAAATCAAATCTCCAAGGAATGCCTTTCTTTCCAAACCTGCAGTCTCCTTTTCCTTCTTACGACCCATATTTCCTGTAGTCATTAGAGTGGGGGGTGTTTGTATATGTTGATGTCATCCTATCGACACATATGGGCGCAATGTGTATCAATTCATCCTATAAGTGCTTCAGTTTCTACATCAGTGAGCCTGCCCAAGCTTGTTAGAGCGATGTGCAAGTTATTACTTGTCGTCTTACCACCCAATGATTGTATAGTGGAAGGCACCCTAAAAAAAATACCCAAAATTCAACTCCTAAGTGTCTGAGCAAGACATTGGTGAGACCACTCAAGTTTGTTAGAGTGATGTGCAGGTTCTTACCTCTTGTCTTATCGCCCGACAATTGTGTCACTGGAGACACTCTAAGGAAAGAAAATTGCTCAGAAATTAAATCTCCTAATTGTCCCAACAAGACATTGGTGAGCCCGCTCAAGTTTGTTAGAGCATTGCACAATTTCTTACCTCTCACATTACTGCCCGTCAATTGTGTCACTAGAGACACTCTAAGAAAACACACAGAAATTACACTTGTAAGAAACAACTCTCATTTATTGGATCGTCACTGCCATCCCCAGCAACGGAGCCAAAATGTTAGGCTATATAAATCACTTTTAAATGACTAAAAAATACACGTTAATTATCAATCCGGGGATGTCTTTTATTCCAATGACAATTTCACTTTCTGTGGAGATACACCAACCACAAGAAATTCCAAGGAAAAGAAATTTTTACTGAAGTAAATGCTGGAAGTAAACCACTCATCCAAAAATAAAAGGATATACAAGACTGGAATCACACTTCAATAAATCTATCCTAGTGCGCCACACAACAAGTATCCACCTTCTGTCTCTAATATGATATGTGTAACAACATACAAAGTATTAAAAATGAAGTGGATATATTCACAACTGAACAAAAGAAACAATATTTTATTGATACATAAACTGAAATACAAATACATATACACAACTACTTTAATCACTGCAATCCCTGCTAAGAAGGAGGGTCCGTCATCCCTAGCAAGGTGTAGGTAGAAGAATAAATTAACAAAAACTAAATTTAACAACGCATGTAACATCAATAACAATATAATATGTATTAATTTTAACATAATTACAAAGCCAAAATAATGTTGTTCTCTGCTAACCTTTCAACCTCTAGAGACGAGAACTATATAGTGGTTACATCTCATAAAATCAAGGGATAGATCAGTCATGAGAATCTTATGATTCTCATGCTGATCGAAATAGAGAACATATAGTTATAACTGCCTCCTAATAAAGTTCTAACTAGAAAATTATAGATTACAATAAAAAACGCCCTTAGGTTGTTATCCCAAAAATAAAATGCTAAACAACTTCTATAGCTATCGTAATAGAACCACAACTGTAGTGTAACAACTAAAGGAAATATCAGCAACAGGTGTTTGACGAGATGCAGTCAATGGTACAACTGTGTCAGCAATCCGCCAGCAGGTCTGTAATAGCAGAGTGTAACAACAAGGTGTAACAACATCTATTTGTTGTAACACCACCCTCTTAATTTCTCCTATGGACCTCATGCTCTAGATCTTTGGTGCTATAAATGACATCTGAAAGGACATCACAAAGACCATCGATCTTCTCTGAACATTCACCCTCAATTAGTCATAAAAAGGCACGATATATCATAATAATTGGTGAATTGGCAGAGTAATAAAAACAAGGTGAAACAACACAGGTTAGGATAGAAAGGTAGGAAAAAGAGGCAGATATACACCCATTGGTTATAGCTATGAGGAAACATAAGGAAAACAAGTATATGAAAAGTGTACGAAACTGTCAGCCAACAATGTGTACTAAAAGGCCTACTAGAACCATCATCAGAGCTATTCACTATAGTAAAATAACATCCCTTATTTTCTCTATGCAACATATCTCCATGAATATAAACATTATTTAAAACATGGTGTAAAATATCCATGATAATAAGGATTCAAGGTCATAATCATCCTTCTAAAATAGGAAAATGTGAATAATATAACCAAAATGAGAAAATAGTGAATTTAGAAACAACAGGAAAGATTTATTCTATGTATATATACTTATTGGTTTATTAATTAGTTCACATGTTTTTTTATTCTTGTTTATTTCCCTAGTGACTAGTTTATTTATGTTTATTTATAAATCATGGTCCAACACTCTTCCTATCATCTTCTACAACTTCTATCCCCTGATGATGGCTGAAGTGTTCATCCAAAACATTCAGCTGCTTGAAAAAAATACACATGATACAATAAGTTGTCATCAACAATGTGTTCCTACCTGTGGCAACATACATGTCTTAATATAAATCATGTAGTAATAAATCTATGAGGACTCTAAAAATGAAAAAAAAATATGCATTAGTGTGTAGGATTAAATTATTGACATGAGAGGTAAAGTGATGTTCACTATATTTAAACTCCAGTTCTTGCAATATTATGTAAAATAAACGAAGGTATTATGCATGTATAAAATGTTGATTACATCTTTTTATGGACCATAAGAGAAACAAATGGGCTTACATGGATGCATGAGAGGATTTATTTTTTATTTTTGAGTATAAGGGAACAATTTTTACTTTTCTTTTCAATGGTAATTATAAATAAAATTTCGTAATGTAAACTTTCAAACAATAACTCTAAACTGAAAATGGGAGCTCTAGCCAAAAAATCCCCCAAAAAGCATGGAAAACAACACAAAAATGAAAAGTTTATATTCAAAAATGATATTTTTTAAGGGTAAATTTTCAACATTTTTTAAAAAGGGCAATAAAAACCAATTTTTTTATGCAAAAAATATGAAAAAACACACTGAAAAAAAAATGTATTGATGCTAGAATAATTTTTTTTCAGGCTACACTTTCAACATTTTTTATCAATGGCGTTAAAGATAAAATTATGGGACCCAAAAAACCTTAAAATTCCAACACATTTCATCTAGGTCGTTAAAGATAAAATATCATGACTCTAAAAAAGCTTAAAAGTCTAATTGTTTTCAATGCTAGCATTAAAGATAAATTGTCATAACTCAGAAAAACCTTAGTATTTCGACAATTTGTCAGCCACAGAATTAAAAAAAAATTATTTTCAACATATTTCAACCATGAAATTATGAAAAAGTTGTAAGGATAAAAAAAAATAAACAACAAACACTTGAATGAAAGAATCATTATCCAGAGAGCACTTTTTAATTTAAATGTTAAACATATAACTCTTTTCAAATATTAGGCTAAGAAAACTTATCTCGCGTGCACCTAGGCCCATGACCCAAGGGCCTTGGGTGCCCAATACCCCTACGTTGCATGCTTGGGTGGGACCGAGCGAGGAACCTTGACTGAGGAATGCAAACCTGGGGCCGATTCCAAAAATCGACCCTGGGCACCTACAGCCACTGGGTTGGAGGCCTTGGTGTAGGTCGACAATGTATCCCTGCCCAGGCCTTTGGTTGAGGGGCCCTAGGAGATTGGTGCCCTTGGATTGCAGGATTAGGAAGGTGCAGGCAAGATGCCCCCAACTAAGGTAGTAGCCTAGGGGCCTAGGGTGCCCAAGGCCAATTCCCAAAATCCACAGTGGGTGTGAAGGGCCCTTGGGCTGTGGGTCTAGGAATATGTGAGTGATTTTACTTAGCCCACGCTTGTGGTTCGAGGGCCCTAAGCACCCCAGTTGGATTCCCTAAATCTACTCTAGGCACGTAGGGCCCTTGGGCTATAGGCTTGGGTGCAGGCGGGCATGCCTAGGGGCCTTGGGCACTTAGTGTTGATTTCAGGAATCACCCCTAAGCGCCTAGGGTGCTTACTTCGTGGGCTTAGGCAAGGAAGTGTGAGGTGACCCTACCCAGGCTAGTGGTCTACGAGCTCGGAGAATGTAGGGATTGAGTGCAATAGACCTAGGTGGGGTCGGACAAGGTGCCCCTGCAGAGGCCCGCTGCACCGTCCAATTCATGGAATCAATGAGGGTCAATTTCGGGAATCGCTTAAGGTCGATTTCAGGAAGCGACAAAGATCACTTATGGGAATCACCCCTATGTGCATAAAGCTAGACACATTTACAATAATCCCTAAGAGTCAGTTCTATGAATTTCCTAGGGTCGATTCCGAGAATCACTGAGGGTTGATTTCGAGAGTTGCCTCTGGGTGCCTGGGGTATCGCCCAAGGTTGAATTCAGGGATCACCTAGGGTTTATTCTGGCTATCACCTAGGGTATAAATTCAAGGAATCACCAAAGTTGAATTATGAGAATCACCCTAGGTCGATTCCAGGAATCACCTAGGGCCGAATTTAGGAATCGCCTAGCATCAATTCTGGGAATAGCGAAGGGTCAATTCTTGGAATCACCCATGGTCGATTCTGGGAAGCACCTAGGGTCGATTTTGGGAATCACCCCTAGGCACCCAAGGTATTGCTTATGGTCGATTATGGGAATCGCCCAGGGTTGATTTTTGGTATTGCTTAGGGTGTCAATTCCGAGAATTGCCCTTGGGCGCCTAGGGTGAGGGTCAATTTTGGGAATCGCCCTTGGGTGCGTAGGGTGCGGCTCATTTACAAGAATTTCCCAGGGTAGTTTGTATGAATCATCCAAGGTAAATTCCAGGAATCGCCTAGGTCCAATTCTAGGAATCACCCTGGGCTGATTCCAGGAATCACCTAAGGTCAATTTTGAGACATGCCTAAGGTATCACCTAGTGTCGATTTTGGGAATCATCTAAGATCGATTCTAGGAACTGTCGAGGATCGATTATGGGAATCACTGAGGGTTGGTTTTTGGAATCTCCTAGGGTCGATTTTGAGAATCGATCAAGGCATATTATGATAATGGCCCAAGGCTAAGGGAGATAGTGAGAATCACCTAGGGTCCATTATGGGAATCACCCCTAGGAACCCATGGTATCAATCAACGTCAATTCTGGTCATCGTCTCTAGGAGCCCAAGGTATCCCCCAAGCTCAATTATGCGTATCGCTCAGGGTATCGATTCCATGTATCATTGAGTGTATCGATTCTAATAATCACTGGGTTTTGATTCTGGGAATCGCCTAAGGTCAATTACGGGAATCATCTAGGGTAAATATTGGGTATTTCCTAGGTTTGATTGTGGGTATTTTTTAGGGTAAATTATGGGAATCACCCCTATATGCCTAAATATCTCCTAGTGTCAATTATAGGAATTTCCAAGAGTATCACCCACGGTTGATTGAAAGTATTTCCCAGGATATCGATTATAGGAATCATCGAGGGTCGATCTTGGGAATCACCCAGGGTTGCTTCCCTATATCAGCCAAGGTTGATTCTTGGTAATTTCCCTTAGGAACCTAGGGCCAGGCTCAATTCTGAGAATAAAAAAGGGTTGATTCCTAGAATATCCTAGGGTTGATTCCTGGAATCGCCTAGGGTCGATTCTGAGAACTACCAAGGGTATCTCCTATGGTCAATTGTGGGCCTGGGGATATGGTCATTTCTGAGAATCACCCAGGATCAATTCTAGGAATTTCCCCTAAGCCCCCAGGGCAATTGTCGATTATGGGAATTTCCTAGGGTCGATTCGAAGAATTGCCCATCATCGATTCTAGGAGTGGCCTAAATTCAATTTCCATAATTGCGCAGGGTCAATTATGTGAATCACCCCTAGAAGAATAGGGCCACGGTTGATTCCACATATCACACCTAGGAACCGAAGGAATATTATAGGAATTCATTAGGGTCAATTTCGGGAATCAATCCTAGGCTTTGAGGGCGAGAGTTGATTCCCAGAATCACCCAGGTCAATTCTAGGAATCACCCAGTTTTAATTTTGAGAATCACCTGGGATCGATTATGGGAATCACTTAGGGTTGATTTTGGGAACCGTCCATGGGCGCGAAGTGCCAGGGTTGATTCTAAGAATTCTTGAGGGCCCCTAGCCTGTAGTCCTAAGGGGGAACCTCATTTGTCCCTGCCCAGGCCCATGGATGGAGGGCACTGGGCACCCATGCTCGATTCGTGGAATTGACCGTGAGCACCTATGGCTCCTCAGCTACAAGTCTTAATGAGGGCGGGTGATTCCCCCATTCCTAGGCTCACAAATGAGTGGCGTTTGGAATACATGGACGGTTCTTGGAATCAACCCTCGGAGACTAGGGCCACTTCACTATAGGCCTTCGAGGGAGTGGGAAGGGCGCATCGCCTAACCCCACGGCCCTAGGCACCTAGGGTCGATTTCCAGAAATCACCCTGTGAATGCAGGGCACCTGGGCCGTGGGTGGGAAAGATTTGTAGAAATCAAAGATCCATCAGAAGATACCTTGGGAGATTTACAGATATAAAGATCCATGAGAAGAGGATAATGGTCAAACTAAAGCAAAAAATATTATGGAGGAAGACAATATTGAAATTCTAGAAGATGATGAGGGTGTATTGTATGACATTATTGATAAAATTTAAGTTATCCTTGCAAATAAATCACATATTTTGGAAGTATTTAATAGTTATACTTAGTAATGTTCTGACTTTGTGATTTTATGAGATTGATAAATATTCAATTATTGTTGTTATATGTTTAGTAGTTGTATTATTTGGTTTTCACTTTAATTTTTATGTGAATCATTCATTTTTTAAGAAAAATGTGATTATTATTATATTTTGACATAAAATTCATAAAAATGTTATTTTGTAAAGTTTTTTTGTCAAAATTTTCCCATAATTTTTGTTTTTTTGACATGTCATTTTTACCAAAGAAGTCTCAAAATGTGTATTTTTTTGTTATATTTATATTCAAAATGTGTATTTTTATGTGAAATGTTAAAAATTATTTCTTTTTTATTGATAATTATTTGATGTGCATTGAAATTTTAATTAACGACACATAGACATATAAAAAATCATAACTTTAAAACATATTATGTAAAATAGCGAAGTTCTCACTACAAAAAAAAAATGACAATAAAAACAAAAAACAAAAACCTCAAAAGCACTTGAAAATAAATATCTCAGGGAAGAATAAGAACAAGACGATGAATACTTCAAAAAATTTTAAATTTAAAAATTATTTATCCACACTTTATACATTATAAAATTTAAAGTGTAAAAAATATGTCTTCTAAAAAAAGGGGTTGATGTTTCATGAACAGTTTTCCAAATCAACATGAAAATCACTAACATTTTAAAAATAATGTTCATACTTGATACATAAGAAATTCTAAAGTGTGAAAAATATGCTAAAAAAATGTGTATTTTGAATCAACACTTTTCAAAATCGGATGATTTTTTTCCACCTCAAAAAAATGGGTACTTGGTACAGTTCTTGTTTGATAGTTTACATCGTTAGTTGAATTAATAAATATTTTATGGATATGAATTAAATGATAAATAATGGTGGTGATTAAGAGACATTTTTTTTACTCTCTAGTAGACTCAGTGATGCATTTTTCTTTCCTATTTAAATGATGTAAAATAAATATTTACTTTATGTGTTTATAAGCGAATTATTTAAAGTAGACATGTCTTTGTCATTGTGAACATGATGTAACATTAGTTAGGAGAAATGTGAAAACATGAATTTTAGTGCCTATCTAATGATAAGTATGTGGAAAAAATAATATTTCTTGAGTTTTGCATTAGGAAATAATCAAATATATTATTTGTGAAAAATTTAAAGCTAATATAATATGATTTTTATATTATCTAACTCATGTTTATTATTCAAAAAAGAGATATATTGAAACCACAAGAGAAAAATATTTATCTAATTTAGTGAATGATAAATTTGTTATTAACATGGATCTATATTTGATTTGAACCTCTATGTGAGATCGACCATAGTGTAATTTTTCATTGTTTAAATTGTATTTTGGATAATTTATTATTATTATTATTAGTTTATATTAAAAATTGAATGAGTTACATATTTTTGTCTTATTGAGAACCAATTAAAATATTTTACCTTTAATTGTTTTTTCATTGTGAGTAGTGAAATATTTTACTAATTAGGGTAGAATGAATATGAATGAACAATCCATCCCCACACGTGGACACGACACCAAGATAAACACATGGTCATTCTCACTAGCCAGTAGCACCACTTCCTTGGTGAAAATCCTGGCCGAATACTTTGATAGGCCCCTCTTGGGAATCATTTGGCCCCACATGCACATCTACACCTTAGACATTGACCTACAATGGTGAAGATCAAATTTAAGCCTTGTCTTTGGAAACATCTAAAAAAATAAATGAAAAATATTTAAAATGAAAGTTAAGTTTGTCCTCCCATATATTGTCACACGACATCTACCTAAATACATTTTGGCGCGTACATCAAAGAATCGACATAATAAAAAAGAGGTAAACTAATACATTTAACATCACTATTATAATGTGTAATGGAGGTCACTAATAATTAGAGGAACCTAAATTCATGTGTAACAACATAAGTAATCTGTAGGTTTCCACCACCCACCTGAAAGCATGTTGTATGGACTACATGTTGTATATCTCTAGGAGTATACAAGATGACTCTCTACTACAACCCCATGGAAAAAATTAGGGAACTCAATAAAATCCTCCCCTCTGGTGGATATTCTAGTGATAAAATTAATTTCCTCCTTAGAGGGCCTATACCACATCTTAGGACCGACATGGAAAGACTGCTCCAAGACACTCCACTGGTGGTTCAGGCGTGTTGAAAAGCAAGAGTGTATCTTTCAAGATGTAGCCCCCTCATAGTAATTAAGGAGGTATACACTCCTCAAGAGTTCTCTGGAAGCTAAACTAATAGGGAGAGGGTATAAGTCCATCTACATTTCTCATGCTTCCCATGGTTAGACCACATTGTTTTGGTATTCGATTTTCTCCTGCTTCTGCTACTGCTCCCTATGTTGATGTATCTGCTACATGATTGACATATAAAATACATATACCTCATATATAAAACCTATTTTTTTATTAAATGATAAATGTATTATAATTATGGAAACATAAAATGCAACTAGAAAGAACAAAAAACTCCGATGCACCCAAAAAGTATTCATGCACAGAATTTGGTGTGCTATAAAAACCAACAACACCAGAAACAATGTGTACATATGTATGAAACAATGACTTTGGTTTTCTTACATATATTTTCAATACGTTTTATTTATAAAAGATTACACACTGGTGCGTACGTATATCCTTTTCACAATGGCACAAAATGTTCATTTTATCGAAGGCACCCAACCATATTTTTTTAATATTAGATGCACGATGTGTTTCATAAATATGAACACATTGTGCATAAAATAAAAATGTACAAACCAATGTATATTTTATATCCTTTTCTGATTCATTTTTATTTATGAAAAACACCACAAAAACCGTGGTGTATTAGGTTCATGCTTTGAACTATGAGTCGAACCTATCGAACACACCACACGGTAATTTGTTTTCCAAAAACAATGGATTTTTTAACCTATTTTGAAAATTTTATCCACTAAAAAAATTGATTAGAGAGAAACATAGACATTACCTTGAAATTTTCTCATCAAGGAAGCCGCTTGTTTACACATAATTGAGAAAAACAAAATTCACTATCGTTTGGGAAAATTGGAAATTCGCACACTAAGCATGGTATGAATGGATGGTGAGTAAGGGAAGCACTGACGATTGGATGATTGTGTGAGGCAAGAGTGATGCTAGTGATTCAGAACTCTATGAAATTTTATATGGTAAATATGAAATTTACAGCCAATATTTTTTTGAATTTAACCATGTTTTCGTTCATTATTATAGCCACACCGATGCATACTATCCCTAAGCACAACATTGTTTTTTAAATTAAAAATCCTACGACGATTCTCTTGTTACGACACACAAGGGCATTTAATACATGAACCAAACCATTTCTTCATAGGAATATAGCATCACATTTAAAAATGTAAATAAAAATTTCCTAGCGGTGCTCTTTCTAAGACACATCGACGTGTTTTAATACAAGAATAACATTAATGCTTCATGGGAAGAAAGCACCACATTTTTTTAGAAAATAATAACCATTTATCAATCCTCTTGTTAATACACATGAGGACGTTTTAATACATGAAGGATATCGATATTTTGTGTAAATATAGTATCGATTGTTTTTAAAATTAAAAACCCCTTAGTGTTTCTCTTTCTAAGACAAACCGAGGCATTTTAATACATGAACAAGACGAGTGCTTCATTGGAATATAGCACCAATTTTTTTAAATAAAAAATTCTATAGTGGTGTTGTTTTTAAGTATGTGCCAGGGCATTCTAATACAAGAAAAACAATGGTGCCTTCGGCGAATTTAGCAATAATATTCTTAAAAGAATTTTAAGACCGACATTTTTTTAATTTAACCTTTATCGGATGCTATCTAGTAGTGTAAGCATTGAAGCATTATATATAGGTGTCACATTGTTGTTTTAAATAATTCTTGGGTAATGCATTGTATTGTGTATGCTTCGGGGTGTTAGAATATTCACTTTGCACCGGGTCCTCATAACCATATATATAGCACTGGACTGGGAGAAATAAATTCTATGACCAAATGTTTTGTTTATATAACCCTATTTAGATGATATTGAGTAGTGTATACATTGGTGTTGTATTTTATTTACCACATATATATTTTTTTAAAATAAATCTGCCACATTTTTCCATGTTCTCTTAGGCATCAATTCTTATGCATATAGTAGATCAATAATGCATTTGTATATTATATATGCACTATTTAAAGAAAATATGCTAAAACATCTCCCCACCGACCTCCACTACAAACATATTTTTGGGCTATTTTTATAGTGGCTTCCAGAATATCATCCACTAGAGGGTATTTTCCTTGTCTGAAATCCTTGATTGGAGGAAATTTATCATCACCATGAGCGCCTTTGACATCCTGACTCAGAGAAAATGTGTTTTACACATTTGTGCCAATAAAATGATTATATAGAGGAAATTATTCATCGTCCCATTCCTCAATGGTTCTCTCATAATACTTAGGATTAGGAGTAAACATAAAATTTAACTCTCTACTCATAGTAAAATTATCATTTGCAAGAAATTCTTGATCCTCTGCTTCGTCAAAGGTGCTATAATAATCCTTATTATTAGGATTAGATGGAAAATTTGACTCTCTATTTATTGGAAATTCCTCATCCTCCCATTTGTTAGTCATGCTCTCATAATCCTTAGGATTAGGATTAAGTGGAAAATATGGCTCTCTATTTATTAAAAAATATTCATCCAGCCCTTTTTCAGTGGTGCTCTCATAATCCTTAGGATGATGACTAAGTGAGAAATTTGGCTCTCTATTTATTGAAATTTCTTAATCTTACCCTTCGTTAGTGTTATTCTCATAATCCATAGGATTAGGAATAGTGGAAAATTTGGCTCTCTATTTACCGCAAATTCCTCATCCTCCCCTTCATCAGTGGTTCTCTCATAATCCTTAGGATTAGGACTAAGTGAGGATTTTGGCTCTTTATTTACTGGAAATTATTCATCCTCCCATTCGTCACTGGTGCTCTCATAATCCCTAGGATTAGGAATAAGTGGAAAATTTGGCTCTCTATTTACAAGAAATTCTTCATCCATCCCTTCATTAGTGATGTTGTCATAATCATTAGGATTAGGACTAAATGGAAAAGATGACTCTCTGTTCATAATGAAAGAATTCCTGTTAGGTTCATCAATATGAATAAATTTATTACGTGAGAAAGATGTTGATGTTACAGAAAGAGAAATTTCACTACCAGAATAATCCATGACTTTTCACAGAAGATGTCGAATGATAAAAATTGACTCTGTCCCAATGGAAATTTATAACTTAGAGAATGAAAATTTCCATCCAAAGTCCCCTCTGCCAAAATTTTCGCTGAAAATATCCCCTCCAAAATTTCATTTCAAATATTCCCTCCAAAAATTCCCTCTAAAATTTATTTCAAAACATTCTACTAAAATTTTTTCTTGAAAATTTTGGCCCTACTTTATATTCAAATTTTCCACACATTTCTTTTTTAATTCATTCCTTTCAAAATAAAATAAATATTTCAGTTCAATTATTTAACATTAAGTAGGTAATTACGCTATTTTTTATAATTAATATTTTAGTTTTTATTACACATTTAATAAAATTTAATCTAAACCTGTAATATTAACTATATATTTATTTTACTTAATTTTAATTTTAATCCCTCATTCATGAAACATTTAAGTAATCCCACAATATTTTCTATATTATAACTTTCATTGTTTCTATTCCTTACATCACATCATGTCTTTTGGAGATTTTGTTAAAAATCTTGGAGCGAGTTTGCAAAGGAGCTACATTGTTATCGAAAAGACATTCAATGGGATTTTTTTGCATTTCAAATGTTAGTTTTCCTTCTATTTTGAACATATCAAGAGGAGTGTGGGGAAAATATGTTGTTCTATTGTTTTGATGCCGAAACAATATTTTTCTTATACTATTTATATTTTTTTTTCAAAAGAAATTTTCATTTTTAATATCATATTTAAGCGGGAAACCCACATAATAATGCCAATTTTTTTCAATTTTTATTGGGAAAAGTAAGAAAAAAAATCATTTTTATAGGATTTCTAGGAGGAAAAAAATTCATATTTTTTACGGTTTTGAAATGGAAAAACGAGTGTTCAATTTTGTTTTTTTAATTTCAAAATTTCAAAAAAAATTCTATTATTCTTTTGGGGGAAACTAAATCCATTAATTCAAAATCTATGAAATTATTGAAATAATGAAAACCTAGGTTCAAAGCCCCTCGAGGACATGTTGTAAACTACTAGAGGTTTACTAGTAGTTACGTGTGAGGAGGGTTGTTGGTTTGATTCGAGATATTAAAAAAAGAAAACTATTCCTTGAGAAGAAAATTACATTTATTGAAGTATCTATCTATCTATCTATCTATACATACATACATACATACATACATACATACATACATACATACATACATACATATATATATATATATATATATATATATATATATATATATATATACACACATTAAAAAATAAATAAATAATAAAAAATGAGAAAATGCATCCAGGTGGGCATGCCAATGGTCTCGCAGTCTGCTGGTAGGCACGGAGGTGATTCCCAAAATTTATCCTCCACTTTCCATGGTGAGGCATTAACGTCGGAGAATTTCATGCCCCCGACAGGCTATGACCTATTCCCAGAAATGACACACTCGCCTACTAGGCGGTCGCAGGTGCCCGACTCGCTCGGCACCTAATTCACTATGGCTCCCTTTTAGATGAGGGTCACCCACCCATGCCAGTGCGACCAATTGGAAAGCGGGGGTCAATTCTTAGAATGGACACCCTTACTTTCCAAGGGGTTATAGTGCCATAGTCACTTGGCCTGGTGGGAACCTAAGGCACTACAATCCCTTAGCAGGTGAGTGGGACAATTCCGAGAATCCCCCCCTTGCTTACTAGCACTAGTACATTTGGTCAACATTCCGACACTTGTGACGTATTGTCGAAAATTAACCCAATTTTTCTCATTTTTTTAAATCCCACCAACAAACATCACTATAGCGACATATAGGGAAATCATGGGTATTGTGACATTTAGGTACATTGTCAAAACACTGAAGTTTTGGGACACGAGGTCGGTCTTGTGACATTTATAAAACACAAGTCGGGATTGCGACATTTGGAGAACTGTTGCTTTTGCGATGTATAGAAATACTTGTTGGTCTTGCAACGTTTCTAAGACAAACGTCGATTTTGCAACGGTTAACCAAAAAACCGTCGGTAGTGAAGAGTTAGACCGCACGTTGGTGTTACGACGGTTGCCCTCCAAACCGTAGGCCTTGCAATGTTTCTAAGACTAACATCAGTTTTGCGACGGTTAGCCGAAAAAATAATAACTCATAATTAATAAGATATTCCTCATTAATTATTTAAACAATTTATTTTATAAAATAAGATACAATTTGGATGTTAAAATATATTGGCTTTGGCACTAAAAGAATCCCTCAAACACATTGATTGTATAAATAATTGTACGTTTCAAGTCCATATTTGTATAATATATCAAATATATTGAATTTTTTTATGTATTTAATTTTTTAATTTAAATTTAATTTAAAATTACTATAAATTTATATTAAATATTTTAATTTTATTTATAAATATTCTATATCCTTAATAAATATTTTATTATATTTATTTATAAAAAATAAAATTAATATATTATAAATATTAAATAAAGAGATAAAATATTTTAAATATATATATATATATATATTGTCACAATTAAAAATGACCATTTATCTCCCTAACAGGGTGTGAATAAGATTGATAAGGATCCCTTGGGGACTTAGCCCGCCACCCTCGGATGTTAGGGGTATTTATGATCAGAGTGTGTGACTTGCCCCCATCATGCAATGACATGAATGGCACTATGGCCACCGTTTGTTATAAATTGGCTCCTACGATGGTGTTTTGGTAATTATACGAAGAAGAGAGGGGCATAGGTGAGGTCAAGACTCCACCCTCCGTAATTTGGTGGAAATCATATACAAATTTATGGATTTAAATCTATCTAAGGGTAATTTTGGTGTTGTGACTGTAGGTTATCTCCTTGTTGAGGTCCTGTGGATGCAATGGCGAGAGTGCATTTAAGTTGGATGTGTGGAAGTTGCATCATGGATCATGTTCCTGCAGGTTGACGACCTATAGAGACACTCCTTCAGTTCCAACAAGGAGGTGCAATTTGTTTTCTCCCTAATCTTGTTTTTCTTCCATGTTGTTTTCCTCGGTCATTGGTCTAGGATTTTTTGAATCCTGTCTGTGGACTGGGAGGATTGTGAGCAACATTTTTGTTTGTTCTTTAACTATCTCAACTATATTTCTCTGATGTTTGCGTCAAGAAATTTTCATACTGGAATGTATATGCTTGAATTATTTTCTATTGTAGGGGTTCTCAAGGAAAAATTTAATGTATGATTAAGCATCTCCTCGTGCTCATGGTATATCCTAATTCCAAGGGTGTACCATAATTTTTCCCCACAGGAAAATCACGGCCTTTTTTTGGCTAATTGTGTTGGGGTATGTGGGTTTTGATGTTGGGGTATTTGCTTCCATGGGGGATGTGATGGTGAAATTTAATTACTTTTTTGGTTCTATTGTTTGAAATTTATGAAAGTAATTAAGCTCGAGTATAATTTATGAAAGTTGGGTTAATTATTTTTTAGTTTCAATGTTTGATATAAGGGGGGAAGTAAAATTTATGATTTTAATTTATGAAAAAATTAAGAGATATACTAAACATTATTTTTCTCATTACATATATATTTTTTTAAGGTTTAGTGGAGTTTATATGAAAGTGTAAAGAAATAGAGATTCATATAAAATAATATTTAATTTTTCATTTAGATTAAGTTTATTCATATTTACATATTTAAAAGTTTTATTTTTATTTTTTTTTATTTTTTCAAAAAAAAGAAAATTTAATATTAAATATTTAAAATATTCATGGTATTTATTTTTTGAATTAAATACATCATTTATATTATAGCATAATGAAATCAAATATTCATCATTTGATTAATATATTATAAAATGTTTAGGCATAAGTGCATTGAACTAGTTTTGATATCACAACTTATGTGATTGCAAATTCAAAAATCTCCTAATAATAATATTATAAGTATATTTTCACTAAATAATATTTATATTATTTTTATACATTTTTAATCAAATTTTTATTGTGATTGAATACTGTAAAGAAAGATAAGTTTATAATAAATAATAAAAATGAAGTTATGGTTTCAATCTAAATCAATTTCACTCATGCTTTTCCAATAGATTTAAAGGATTTTTATTTTAACCTTTTGGAAATAAAAGTGAGAAAGGATGATATGAACCGTTTAATATTCAAAACAATATCTCTTTATTTTTTATGAAATATGTCATTTTATATCACAATGCTTCTCAATCAAATAGTCAATGAATGAAAGAAATTAAGTTCTACTATGTTTTCAAGTTATGAAAAGATATAGGGTTATATTAGAAGTTTTTTTCCCTCACCAAAGCATATACATTGTACAAGTTTAGTGGAGATTATATGAGCTTGAAGTTGTGGCGTTTCACGCTTATCACAAGGATGCATGGGCTTAATTAAATGACCATCCATTCACATGTATCTATCATTTTAGAAATTACACAAGGAGAGATTGATCGAGGAGTTTAAAAAAAATTCCTCCCAAGGACCCATGAAATAGTATACCAAAGGAAATACACAAGGTAATGAAATCCCCCCTAAAATCATGTTTATATTAATGATATCAAGTTGATATTCATTTTGATAATAGAAAAAACAACAATGTTAGGGAATGTTATGTTATTTGGTGTATCATATCCCACTAAAGTTTGTCCCAAATCCTAGGCCATAGAGACCTTAGGACCCCATGGATTGAGTTTCATGACTATTCATTGCCTAGCTACATTTTTTTTTCATTTACATTTTTGGATTGAAAATAGTTGTCATGAAGTATATCTGATAGGCACCTATATGTGGATGTCTCAAAACACTATGGTTGCTTTTTTTTCAAAAAAAATCGAATGAATGGTTTTTAAGTTATGAAGGTTCTAAAATTTATTTAATGAGCTTATAGGTGGAATTCCCTTATGATTTTGACCATTTATAGAATGATTTGTTCCAAAATGGGACACTTAAATATATGTAATGAATCATTTCATATATTTAACCCATTCCCTCAAAAATAGAATGCATCAAGGTTGAGATTTTAATGGATCAAAAATATTTTTTGTACATTTGGGGGCTTAGGCTTAGTTGACATCAAGCTGTGTCATACATCAATCTCCCCAAAACTTACTTCGAGTACCAAATTCTCCCCCATAGGATAAATTATTCTCCCTACTCCTTTGCACTTGTATCCCTTGCAACATCAAGTTAGGACCAATAGGCCTTGGTTAATGTTGCATGAAAACAATAATATGTGTAGTAGATTTGTTAGAAATGGGAATTTTATATAGACATGAAAAAATTAATTTACCCACATTAAGAAAATTACATCTCCCTTGTCCTCTCCAAGCCTAACTCAAAACAATATTAGCAATTCCATGGCAATCAGAGAGCCACACAGAATCTTCGAGTATGTTATTATGTAAGAAGTGGGGTCCTATAGAACCACTCTTGACCCCGATAACCAAATTATTATCCATCGATTGGCGGGGATGATACCCGCAAAAATATAGGGAACATATGTTCAAATGATATTTCTACCTTTTATACAAATTTTTAGCACTCCCAAATCATTTGACACCTTTTCAAGGTGTGAAGGGAAGAAGAGAGTGGACTTCTTTCATAAAAATAAAAAGAAGATGGTATCATGCAACATGCAAGAGCTCACAAACCCTTATTAAAACCATGATTTTAAAAGTAATAAATGTTTCTCTTGTTATTAAGATATTGTGTTTACAAGAAGTTAAAATTGCTATATTCATTCATGAATCAAACCATGATTAGGGAATGACTAGAATCATTTTTTTTAAAATAACCAAGAACAAGGAAGAAGTGAAGCCACAACCCCAATCTCGTTGATATGGGTGAAATCCATTATCGAATATAGGTAAGACAATAGGAAATTGTAACACACCCATCTGCCTCATAGACCATTATAATTGTAGAATAAGGTGTTACTATCACCGACTCGACCTCCAATGCATTGTCATGGAAATGAGGTCTTATGTCCTTTATTTCAAAATATTAGAAACTGAAAATAAACATCATCTTTGTGTGCATCTCATCAATAGTTTTTTATTGATATTATTGATGATGATGTCGATGAGGATATTATTGAAAATGAAATAATTGATGATGATGATGACATGGTCAATCATTTCAACACCATTTCTGAATCAAATGTTGGTATAGATTTTGAGCAGTTGGATGAAGATCAAGAAGATACAAAAGAAGAATATTGATACAGATGTTTTGTTCAAGTATGAGCTGGTATGTTATAACTTTATATTTTAATCATTATAGAAATATCTTTTATGCACAATGGCTCATTTACTAGGGGCCTAGAAGGATCGAGCGATTGAATAACATTTAATAACATATCAAGAGTATCATGAATAGAAGGAAGTGATCGAGTGATAGTACCCACCAAGTCCAGTGCAGGTTCCACTGGAGCCTGAGTTTCCTGTTCTTGGTTCAATATCTCACCAACAAGAGGTATCTACAGTTGTTCAATCTATTCCTTCATCCCTTCCATCAGGATAAGCCCCTCTTCCTACCGATGCACTACCTCTTCCATCTATTTCTGCTCACCACCTTCTAATTGATCAGCTACCCAAGCCTGATAATAATTAATGTAGACTACCTTTTGATGATGCCTCCTGCTAATTCCTAGAGGGAAGACTCTGACGAAATGATCACCGTACTTGTGAAATCTATGGCACCAAAAATCTATCCACGTTGAGGGTTGGTGTCACCTCGGATAGCTATGAATCTCAAATGATTTTGATATCTTATATTCCCATGAGTCATGTTTTATTAGACAACTACAAGCTAGTCTCGCAAACCCCAAATAACTTTGATAGCTTATCCCTTGGGTTGTAGTTTATTATAAAACAAGATAGTCTTGCAAGTCACGATAACTAGTAAACCAAAAAATATATATAAAATAATGTTGCAAGTCCCACAAGTCTCGAATAGTTAACAAAAAAAAAAATACAAAATAATGTCATAAGAGAAGATTTTATTGGCAAGTCTTAAGATCAAATATGTGGATTGGTGGTAACAAAAAATAAATTTAATGAAGAATTCAAGTTATATTATTTGTAAATATAACAATATAAAGAAACAAATAACATATTCTTGAGAAAATAACCATTCATTGTCAACCACATCAATTATAGGAGTAGTTTGATCTGGTCATCTCATAATACGTTCACTTTTAAACTCGTGACATAACACATGGATTCATGAGATTTTAAATAATACCCTAAATTTCCATAGATATTGATAAAGATCTCCCAAAATGATTTTCTTGAATCCCCCTCCTAATACATATTTCCTATTAAGGCTACCTACTTTTATTAAATACCTAATTGTATACTTCCTAATAACTCTAAACCCTCCCCCTACCCCCCTCCACTGATACACCCAATTATCATTTGACCATACCTATCCAATGAGAGCACAAGAACACCTATTTCTATAAAAGCACCTATAACTTCTATTACTTTATTTTCATTTTCCCATACCTAACCAATGAGAACACAAGAACACCTATTTCTATAAAAGCACCTATAATACTTTTGTGGGTTTCACTAATATCCCTTTAGTTAGTGTGTGCACAGTAGCCTAGATCCTAAAGTGATTCCCCTACAATGATAATCCACTAGGTGGATTTGTTATTAACAAACTATGCATGGATATATGTCCCATTTATGGCCAAGTTCCACGAAAATGGTTCCCCCTACCTACCTAGTAACTACATTACATTTATTTCATGACAAGACTACCCTACAATCCACCAAATTTCTATCATGTCCTTGAAGTCAACAACAATTTGTTGTTCAAGATAGAGCTAAGTTGGAATAAACTTAGCTCTAGATATTAGGATATTTTTCCACCTCTAATTTTTATAAAACAATAGATATAAAATTTCTAAAGCATGTGGGAGCCCTTTAAGTATCACATTTCCTATATTGACTCTGTCTTAAACATCATGGAAAATTTCCATAGATGAGTTATCCTTATTAAACCAAACATTTCATTCAAAATAATCATTCATACCATAACATTACTACTTCCCTTTTAACCACATAAAACTTATTTTTAAGTTACCATAATTTATCTTTAATATCAGATAATTAGATTAAAAAATCAAACAAAATCCTCTCAAATAATAATTTATGAAATACAAATTCAACAATTTTATATAATTACTAATTTAAATAAATGTCTTATATCTAACCTGATTAATAATCATTTATAATCAACAATGCCACTTATTTAACCAAACCCCTTATTAAACCAAAAAAAAATACTTACACATTTCATTTAATGAAATTTGAGTGGCCTTAAAAAAACACACACATTTCATTTGAAAATGCTAAAAATTTTCAAATATGCAAATTTTTAATTCCCTCATTCATTTCCCTCCAATTCCATGGTTTGTCTAGGGAAGGAGGTAGGATGTGGCCATACTATCACAGTTTTGAAGGAAGGATGTGGCCTTACTATCGTACGTTTGTAAGACGGATGCAGCCATACTATCGCAGGTTTGGAGGAAGGATGCAGGAAGTAAAGAAATTGATCCCGAGTTCCTGTTGCAGGTCTACTCTGATACATTTGGTTGAAGTCCGATAATCTATTTCCTTCTACAGAAAGAATCTACTCAATATTACCCACATTGTTGGGCGACGACCCATCCCAAGCCCTCCATCTCTCTTCACAACTTCAAAATACGCATCCACAAGCGCAACAAGGGACACAAGAAACTGTATGTTTAGGATTCCATGAAGGTAGACGAAGCCAAAAGCGTGGGTGATAATGGCTACACCAATCTGCTCTGATACATTGGATCCTGACAAGTGCCTTTTCGACCCCAAAATCAACGAATAAAATAAACAAAAAAGAGAGAAGAAATGAGTTGACTACCACAAGAAAATAAAATGTCCTAAAACCATAGGAGGTCACCAGCCAGATGCTCTAGCACAAATGGATTGTGTTGATCTAGTTGTACCTAAAAATGACAGAAACCCTAAAAAATACTTTAGATTGACATGGAATCTAGGCTTTCAAGAGTACCAAAGTAAGGAAATTGGATGCAAAGGAAATTGACCTGGACTCAGACCAGTAGGATTAAGGCTCTGTGCCAACAGATAAGATTCCGGAGGTTACTAAGCCCAGTCAAGGCTCCATGCCAGAGGAGAAGTTTCCAGAGGCTACTAAACCCACTCAAGAGGTAGCTAACTGCATTTCATTTTTATTGTTTAATTATATATTTATTAGTTAATAATAAGAATCACTGCAAAAAACATGCCCATGAGGGACTTCCATTACTTTAGGTGCCAGGTCTGAATGACAAATCTAGATAATGTTTTCTCGGTAAGCATTTGATTTCTAATGCGATTTTGACCATAGGACTAATCTTTCTCTTTTAATGTGAGTTAGATCATTTGCAGTACACTGTAACCATGCTTTTTGCAGTCCAAACGTTCTAACAAAGATATAAATATGGCTTGTTAGATCCTCTTCATGAATGATGTATCTCACATATACATGGCTAATTTACTACTATTTTGCATGCATGTCTTGATGTAGCATATACCAAAAACGTGTTTCCTATGAACACGTCATTGCATTATAATTGTGCTGACCATTTATCAAAGCAAGATTAGTTGACATGGATCTAAGTTCTTTTTAAATATCTTGTCGATTGTTTCAAAGGCTATCTTACTGTCATCAACCCACAATATTGCACCAACGAGAGCACTGTAACTCACAATGCTTGGTTAGTACCTTTAGCTATTTATTTTGAATAATGTAAATGAGTGACTTTTAATTTTCCTATGAATTCAAAATTATGGAAATCAGTCACTAAAACAAGAACTCTCATTTTTAGAAGCCTCAAATCAATACATTTTACCTCCTTAGACTCATTTTCAGAAGCATCAACTCAATAAATTTTATCTCCTTAGAAATTATCTTATCATTTTTTTGTGGTTTTTGTTGTACCCTCTTTAAAATTTTAAACTGGGAAAGTTTTGAGGTTCAATTTTTTACTTCTACTTAAATTGTCACATTAACTAGTTTTGGCTACCATTGAAAATTAATATAATCTTTTCTTTCTTTCAACTTTTTTTCAAGAAACATTGACACGACAACTTAAACTGAAAGGTTTCATAATTTTCAAGAGAAGGGGTTAGTAGGGGTGGGGTTCATAGCAAAGTGTATAGGCATTGTAGTGCAAAATTTTAGGTACTGGAGATGGCAAGATGTTTGTTCCTCCAACATATCCCTTCAAATATGAGTTACTTAATAAAGAGTTGTTTATCACCTCGTTCAACACAAAATTTTAGTTGACTACAATATCCTCTCCATCTACATAATGATTTGACTGACTTGAACAATTTGCACATGTGTGGGAATAAATTAAAAAACACACTTTTGCTAGTGCAAATTAGATGATCTTTATTTCAATTTTTCTCCTCTTGAAAAGAGGAATTTAATTTAATCATCATCTCCAACAAATGAGCTGTCCCAAGTTGGAATTAGGCCCTAGTTTCCATTTTTAACAACCACCCTATCACCCTTAAGTGTTTTCAGGCTCCTACCTGAAGGTGAGTTCAACAAGCTAGCTAGCACCACCCAACCACCCTTAAAAAGATAGTAAATTTGAAAACAATTGTGGGCTCCCGTACTAGGGATAATGGCGCACCTACAATGATAGACTGCTGCAAATAATTCTAAAATCCAAACAATATATTGTTTGCAAAACCCTAACTCTAGAGTATGATGAAAATCCTTACTCAATGCCTTTACTTGTTTATTGTAGCCAAATGTGCTGATGTTTATGCATGTAGGTGATGATTGCTCAATAAGTCCCTGACTGCTAGATGATACTGTACACATGCTACTTAAATGCACAAACCAGTGCTACTCCAATCCTAAAAGAATCTTTACTACATGAAAAATTGTGGTGATGTCAATGTATTCTACTTTTGTCGCTCTAACTATGAATTGATGGTGATTCCAATACTTTTGTTCCTTTTTAATGACAACAAAAATTTTTATGCTAAAATTTCCAAGAGTTAGATGATCAATGTGACTCAAAGACAACTTTCATAGTTGTGTTATATTGTTGTCTTATTTTAGCCTCCTTTCTAGGACATAATATCACTTGTACTGCACTGATATTTCTACCACTCCAAGTCTCCAGGTGATAGGTCATAGGTATATACAAGACTAAACTGTTTAGATTATCCACAAAATTCATTTCTTAAGATACACATGTAGTAACTATATTTGGCTTCGATGCAAAAAATAATGAGGATGCTTATGGACTTGGACGAAAGCTTCAAACATAACCAATTGAAAATTGAGAAGAGTCACATCAAAAAAATATTTGTAAAATATTGGTGATTAGGTAATATTTGAGATTTGACCTTCTAACTATGACTAGCTCAACAATGAATTCCCAAGAATATACCAAGGAACCACAAATAATTGCTAGACTGAGATACCACAAAATCAAGACATCAAAACAAAGGTATTTCCATTCTTTATGATTCCACTACAATGTTTCCGAATAGGTGAGTGTCCATCTTGAAGTGCTTTGGTTAGATTCATCATATATTTTCCAAATAAGGTTGTAGGGATAGCTCCTACAAACACATTATTAAAAAATCCCTTATGCTTAGAATTTATCCCTTCAAGAACCTCACAAAAGCACCCATGTTCGGAATTAGCTGCACTGGTTAATACTCTTCACTGATCTAGAAGAGTTGAAGTACTGAAATGGATGAAAAACCTTCCAAAACTTGTCACTATACACAAAAACCTCTTGTGGTTGTAAAAACTTTGTATTAGCAATAAAATTTTTCTCAAAAGTATAACAATGAACCATACATTTATATGCCATTAACTTTAGATAATTCCTTTAATAGTTCTGCACAAAAGCACTCATGTTCAGAATTAGCTGCACCGGTTAATACTCTTCACTGATCTAGAAGAGTTGAAGTACTGAAATGGATGAAAAACCTTCCAAAACTTGTCACTATAAACGAAAATATCTTCTGCTTGTAAGAAATTTGTATTAGCAATAAAAGGTTTCTCAAAAGTATACCAATGAACCATATATTTTATATGTCATTAACTTCAGACAAGTCCTTTAACAGTTCCACACATATGATGAGGGAATAGAATACTCAAAATTATGTCCTTAAGGAAGGCATGATGACGTTTTTAGTGTAATGGCTAGGCTTAGTATTTCATTCTTACAGTGACACCACAACAAATTCCTATAATCATAGTCAATACTCCTTGCTTCTTTTCAGTGTATAAGGATCAAGTCAAGACTGGGCCTTTTGTTTCATTAGACCATTTTTCCATAGGACAGATAAACTTAGAGCACTATACTAGCCATTATTCTTCTTTAAAAGGAGATATATCTTGCAGTATTTATGTAACAATGTTTGCTGGCCTTGGAGTCTTCTTCAAGCCACAAAGACACACTTCCGAGTTCAGAATTTGATGCCCTAAGAGGGCCAAATAGTTCTTCCTTCAGAAAAATGAAAGCCTTAGAGAATGAATCCCTAATGAGGGAAGAAAAGGACATGCTACTCAACCAAACAAACTTTTGATAGCCGTGAATCTTGATCTTCCGCCTGCAAGAAACCTCGCTCAAACGAATCCCAAAACCAAACCAAAAACCCTTGTCATCAAACGCTCTCTTCTTATTTGAAAATTTCTCCATATGGGCCTAAGTAAGTTTCATAGATCAATTAGTCAATTAATTTTTATTTGAGTGCTTAACTTGAATGATAGATCAAGTTCCTTTTTATCGACTTAGGAGGGGCTTCTAAATATGTAGGCCGTTTTTTAGTTTATTGGAAACAAAAAAATTTAAGAATACCTTGAAGCCCTAGGAATGTGACATTCATCCCTTGGGGCAGATTTTAATTTTTATTCGAGACAAAATTTAATTATGAGGCCCTACCTGCAATATTCCAAGCATAAATAGTGGATATAATTTCATGATCATATTGTGCTAGCCAATGATAGGGTGCCACATCACCACCCTTTGGGTTTTTTACCTGTAGATTTGGTCCTCCATCTTCAATTAGCCATAACTCACAAATCATGAGGCCTCTTGTGGTGTGCCACATACCATCGGAAATAGCTTGATGCGGAGAATCCAACAAGGATGACCTTGACTTGAAACATCTTGAATTAGCATGTCATTTTGTTGGCATTACCCGGTGTTGCTTAGATTGACATCAATGAAAACCACATATCAACAACCTACAGGTATAAATGATGTATTACTAAGTTCCATAATGTTAACCACATTTTAATAGAGGTTTCCCAAATCTTAACCCTGTGAACTTTTATCTTTAGGGTTATAATAAAATATATAACAAAAAAAAGATGGGAATTGAGCAACATTTTTAATCCTTAACAACCTAATATTCTAGGAATTTTTCAAATTCATTCAAATATTAGTGTGCTAGGAAGCTTGCTATAGTTAGAGCACACCCTATATAATTTTTATGCTATGTTACAAGAAATTGAGGGTGATATTTTGTAGTTTGGATCATTGGTTACCTCTGTACAACAAGCCTTGACTCCAAAGGTGTTAGTGATGCATCACTAGATAGGTCCTTTTAACAGTGTCCACTTTGTTGGCTGCTTATCATGTTTGAAAACTATGTATACAACTTATCATATGTTATTTTATGGTTGAAAGGTATGCAAATAACATAAAAAATATCTAACACTTTCCCATGGACATCTTAGGTTGTCTCTAGAGCTATTGCATTCTTTGTTTTCGCACTTCTTTGTGAAATTTTAACATGATGTGTTGTTATAAAATATAGAAAAAAAATATGATGGGAATTGAGCATCATTTTTAATCCTTCACAACCTAATATTCTAGCATTTTTCAAATTCATTCAAATAGTAGTGTGCTAGGAATCCTGCCACAGTTAGAGCACACCCTATGCAATTTTTATTCTATTTTACAAGCAATTGAGGGTGAATTTTTTAGTTTGGATAATTGGTTTTCCTCTTTATAGAAAGCCTTGACTCCAAATGTGTTAGTGATGCATCACTAGATGGGTCCTTTTAACAGAGTCCAATTTGTTGGCTTCTTATCATGTTTAAAAACTATGTATACAAATATTCATATGTTATTTGATGGTGAAAAGGTATGCAAATAACATAAAAAATAGCTAAAACATTCCCATGGATCTTTTAGGTTGTCTTTAGAGTTGTTACATTCTTTGTTGTAGCACTTGTTTGTGAAATTTCAAAATGATGTGGTGTTATTTTATATCATGCTCGTGCTCTTTCTCTAAAAGTCCCAATCCCTCTAATCCTAGTGTGAGGGGATCGTTGAAATTTATACCAAGGATCCTCCACTATTAATTATCAAGTCGTCTCCAACTACATTAATGGTTCTTTGTACATCACTAGAGAGGTCCTTTTAACAATGTCCAATTTGTTGAATACTTATTATGTCTGAAAAATATGTATACAATTCTTTTCATATGTTATTTGACGGTGGAAAGGTATGAAAATAACATACAAAATAGCTAACACTTTCCCATGGATCTTTTAGGTTGTCTCTGTAGTTGTTACATTCTTTGTAGTAGCACTTGTTTGCGAAATTTCAACATAATGTGGTGTTATTTTCTATCATGCTCTTGCTCTTGCTCTGAAAGTCCCAATCCCTCTAATCCTAGTGTAAGGGGCTCATTGAAATTCATACCAATGATCCTCCACTATTAAAAATCAAGTTGTCTCCAACTACATTAATAGTTCTTTGTAAAAAATACATTGATTGATGAAAAAGACACATGGCTCTAAACTAGTTTTGCAATGTCCAACGTCAATGTGTCATTTTGTAAACTCTGAATAAATTATTAGTCCTTTTCTATTTTACTCCATTTTTCCATTTGCAAGAAATAAGGCTTCCAAGTGTGCAAGGATTAAGGAGTCTCTATTCATTTAAGAATGCAAAGGGAAATTTTAAAAAGCTCCTAATAAATTCCAATTCTTTTAGGCTGTTACATTTCCATCTTGAAACACATACATATGTACATATATAGTGTGTGTGTGTGTGTTTAAAGAGGAGAGAGAGAGATTTATATTTAAAAGAACCCACATTTCCTCCCACTCAAGGGTTCTGACCTTGGATCTTACCAATGATACAAGTGTGATTATTGTACTAGCTATTATAACACATTTCTTTGTTTTCAAAGTTGCAATTGATGGGTTTTCTTATTATTTTGTTTTTTTTTTACCTAGTATGGTGAGAAAAATATTTATTGACATTCTTGAGTGCAAATTACTACATAAATTGATTATATATTGATGAAATCTAACTTTTGATCACAATTAAAGGATATTAGGTGTTTTTATTGTTAGTTCTAGCATGCTGAAAGTTCTTATGATTTATAGATGTGGGGTTGCAAGAGATTTGCTTTCTTTCATCCAATTTGTATTATATGGGATTTGGAATGTATTATTTTGCAAGCATTTACCCTGAAATGCATAAATCCTAAAATTTTCCTTATGTTCGCATCCAGATTGGGAAAATATGACAAATAAATTGTGTACTTGTCCATTAAATAAAGAACAAATTCAAGAAATAAAAAAAAATTATGTTGATGGATTCTTCTCTGTTTGAGATGTTTGGATATCTATCAGATCTTTTTAATGATGCAATATTTGATATAATCATTTTTTCATTGTTCGTGCAATCTCATGGCATCCATAGATGAAAATATTAATTTGATTGTGAGTGCCATGCATGCAAAATTTCAAAAAATAGCCAAAAATATAAAAAATGTCTATAAGTGATGAGAATTTGGAAGGGGATTCTACATTTTGTTGGAAATATGTAAACTTTCCATGCATGTCCATATCAATAATGGAGTAAAAAATTAAAATGTACAAATCAAGCTACAGGTATGGAAAAATTGTCTCATCCAAATAGAGGTCTTACTGTCATGCAATATGACAACATTACTAGATATTAACAATGATTTTTTGTCATGTATGGACTTCTGTAGAGTTGAAAGAAATTGATGCATTCACCCATGTGTCTATTGTGGCTACTTCAGTTTTGAAAGGTTTTTAGTTTCATTAAGGCATTTATTTGGCAACATGCATTGTGAACTAGCTTAGTGTGTTGACATGTGCTTTTTAAAACTAATGAATTTTCATTCTTCCCTGTAGGAAATTTCATTGAAATTAGCCTTCCGTCTTTCATTTTCATCTCTAGATTTAATAGTTATGGAAATATGGTTATTTTATAATGAAATACATTGGATTTTGTGTATACAGGCTTTTCATTTAAAAAATAACATCTTGCAGTTTTCAGGTTATGTATTGTGTGACAGTGAGGCATTCCCTTTCAGCTTTTGCATAGCTAGTGAATTCCAGTACATTTCTTTGTGTTCTCATTCTAAGATTTATTTGTTATCATGGAAGTTTTAGTACATGTTTTTATATTCCTCCCTAGACAGAATTTTGTGTAGAATGTGTTTTTTTGGAACTTGTGAATTGTAACTGAGTTAGATTCTAGTTTTGTACCATTACACATTATTTGTTACACCATTTGAGGACATTTCTTGCATAATGTGCAAGATTATACATCTCAGTATCAGTGTGGAGAGTGTTATTTAGTGGCATGTGTGGTTCTTTAATTGTTCCTGAAGTTATATTATAATTCAAATTGACCTGCTTAATAGTGTTTAAGAAATCTTTGATTAGCATTAACTTTTCAGTCAAATATCTCTAAGCCATATGTAGCGCTTTTGACAGGGCATACATCTATGCTTTAATGTTAGTGGCTACTCCCAAAATCCAACATTCCCATGATCACACTTATCATCATCATCACTTCGAACTTATGATCATCATCACACTTGAGTTTCAACCTTCTGCTCGGGAATTTTAACCTAGTGAGAACTTGGGAGGTAACAACATCATTGAGAAAGAGGCATGCTTTGTTGTTGATGTGGAGAGAACTCCAAAAATAAGGGCTAGAAAGTAGAATAATTAAATTGTTAGTTAATTTAAATTATAAATCCAGACAAAGAGTTCGTTGCTCACTCCAAATCAAGGAGCCAAACGGGCACTACTGTGCATTTTATTTTGTGGTTGTCCTTATTAGATTTGTGATATTTAGGGTCAAGGTTAACATTCTTATGAGTTTTTATGCCCAAATTGTTTTTAACAGATGTTTCCCTGTTCTATGGGCACAAGCATCCCACATGTAAGTGCTTCTTGGAAGCAGTGGGGCTAGGTGTTTCCAGGTAAAATTATACCAGTATAGTCAGAGTGACCATCTGAGTCCTAATATGAAATGAAATGGATTATGGGATAATATTGATGGCTCATAATTGAAAGGTTTTTTCTTGGAATGCTTTCCCAACAAGACCAAGTATTGTTTATATTATTTGTATGAATGCAGTGGCAACATGTAGGCTGACCACAAAGGAATGAATAAGGCTATCTTTCGACCTTTTCTAGTTTGTCATCACTACAATCCAGCCAGACAACCTTTGGAAAAAGTGCTATTTGGATGGATGAAATTGTTTTTTTTTTATGCGAAAATGGATTTTGTGCCCTTGAATTCAACAACCGGATTGTGTAATTTTAACATCCGATATTTAAAATTCCATCAGTCCAAAATAATTCTCGCTAGATTTCAAGCAAAAAATCCCAGTTTCCCTCTGTGTTAGTTTTAGTGGTCAGAAAAGAGCCAATTCATAGCACATTTATACTATAGTAAGAATAATGGGATCAAGGAATGCTGGATCAGATTTGATGGGATATTTGAATTGTAGAAAAGAAAAAATAATATTTGAACGTTAAGGGGTGATGTTTAGCTCTTTTTCTTTATGCTGCTTGAATAATATTTTATGTAGATCTCCCATTTATGTTGCATTCATATTGGGTTGGTTTTTCTAGACTCTTAGAAATAAAGAAAAAGATTGAATACTATAGCAGATATTGTTGTGGTTTGTGGGTCGGTTTTTCTAGATACTTGGAAATAAACATATCAAATGCTGACCCAGATATTGTCAGTTCTCGTTGTTGGTATTATATTTTTCATTTATACAATGTTGATGGTCCACCATATAACATATACTCCAAACGTACATGTGATTTAAACCATAGCATATGTCATGGTTAATGTAATATGCCACCATGAATAATATTTAATACGAACCTTTTTAATAATATGCCACCACATTTAAATTACATGCGAACGTATGGTTTGAAGGTTTGGAATAAAGGTTTTCAATTAAAACATGTAGCCTTTGAAAGTTTTTCATGTACGAACATTGGTATAACATTTAGGTTTTTTTTTAAAACAATGTTTTGTGTCCGTCGGAATACCGACATTTAATTTTTTTAAATACGAGTTTGTTACCATCGGTCTGGCTAATGTATGTAGAGCGACAATTATGAAATGTCGCTATAGTGACATTTGGTTATTTATTTTAAATTTCTTTTTGTCGGAAGAGCAGCGGTATGGGCTATCGGAAGAGCGATAGTTATGCAACGTCGGTAGAGCGATGCTTTTTTTATGTCAGAATAATGACGGTTGGGCAATGTCGCTATAGCGACATTTGGTTATTTTTTTTAAATTTCATTGGAATAGTGACGGTGTAGGGTTTTTTTGTAATAGCAACGATTTAGGGTTTCATGGAATGGCAACGGTTTAGGGTTTTGTCGGAATAGCAATGGTTTAGGGTTTTGTCGGAATATCGACGATTATGGTATAGTCAGAATATTGTCATTTTTATGCCGTCAGAATAGCGACGATTATGGTATTGTCGGAATAACGACATTCTTCTATTGTCGGAATACTGATGCTCTGGCTAACATTGGAATAGCGATGACCATCTGGAAACATCGAAAATTGTGTCGCTCTCCCTACACTTAACTAAAGTGTCAGAATTATGACTCTAAGGCAAACCACGTTTTTCCCTGCCTCAAAGTGTCACTCTTGGGATGCCTATGTGTCACAAGAGTGATATTTTGGCCATCAGAAATTGGACCAAATGTGCTAGTGTAGGGGGCCACAGTTCCTTTGGTGTCAAGCAAGCCACACGCCTACGGTACGGTGCCCCCATACTAAGCGATGGGGTTGATTCCTAAAATTTTCCCCCTCAGATAGCAAGAGGATGCAATGCCTTATCCCAAGGCACTACAACCTCCTAGCAAGAAAAGGAGGTGATTCCTGTAATCAACTCCCTCACCTACCAAGGGGTTGATTCCGAGAATCGAACCCCTCTCCTACTAGGTGGCCAAAGTTCCTTTGGCTCCCAACATATCATAGGTGGGGTTTGATTCCAGGAATCAAAACCCTCTCTTATAAGAGGTTCATAGTGCCACGAGTGCCTAACCTACTAGACACCCAAGGCACTATGGCCCTTCACATCCAAGGGGGTCGAATTGTGTTGGGTGCATATTCAACCTGGCGCCTATGACATTGCAACCCCCGGAAAAAAGGGGGGTTGATTCCCCACCTGTTAGGGGGCCACAGTGCCATGGGTACACCTGCTCGAATGTAATTTCTTTATTTTTTTTTAAATTTATTTAAGTTAATATTTTTTATTGTTTTTTATTTTAGGTTTTTGATGGTTAACTGCAAGTCTGGGTCTACGTTTTTTTTTCAGGTCTCATGCTCTACCCTCTTTTGTCTTGGCTATTATGTCTCATAGCCGATTTCCCCTGCGTGGGCGGCTTTTCCATGTTTGGCAGTGTCTCAACAGGGTTTTTGATCCAGTTTTTGTTAATTTCTGGTTAGTTTTAAGCTTTTCACTTAACAAATTGCTGCTTCATTGGGAAAGAACTTCTGAGGCTAAGACCTCTCTGTAATTTTTGTATCAATAATAGGAGTAGACCAATTCAGAAAAATAAATAAATAAATAAATAAATAAATAAAATTAAGTTATTATATTTTTTTAGAAGTTTTATTTTAAATGAATTGTTAAAATATAATATTATATTCCTTTATCTATTTTAATGAGTAAAATGGAATTAAGGAAGGTTTCTGTGAATCTGTCTTGAACAAGGGCATCACTTACATCATTTGAAGTTGTTGTTGGACCCTTTATGAATACTATGGAATGGAAAAAAAATAAGAAATATTGTAAAAGTTAAGAAATTGGCTCCTCGGATCCATTGAATACTATTTCAGAATGGAACATGTCACAATAAATATATAAAACGTAATTTACATGGCATGTTAAAGCTAAACAAAGTGACAAAGGTGTACACATATATCTATATTGTGGTATGACTTACAATGGTAGAACCTATGAGGTGATAGGAAATGTATGAGAATTTCTTTGGTCTCAAATAAATATATTTTTTATGTTCTTACAGAACCTCCAAAAAAACATGAGAAGGTGAGATATCATCTCTTAAATATCAAGTATGACACACATGAATATTCTAAAAATATGTGTGAAGAAATTGTAACCACCATTGAAAATATCATTGTAAGTTTCCTTATTTATTGTGACTAAAATATTTCGGAGAAAATCACATCAAAATAGATTAGGTCGATGCGTTTCGAACCAGACAGTGTGGTTCATCATTAGGACAAGATGGAAAATCTGATCAAGAAACCCCTTTAAATAGAGAGTAAAGCTCTTACTAGTCGTTTGTAAAATAACAGCTAGTTTGACTCAAATAATGAAAATTAATTTATTTTAAAATAATTAAGGTTTATAAATAGAATTTTAATTATATAAATTTATTTTAATAATTAAAGTTTATAATTAGAATATTTAATTATTTATAATTATTTTAAAGAAGAATAAATAAATAAATAAATGTTTTCTACTACTAAATCATTTGATTTTTATTATTATCTAATAAATTACATGTTAAAAATAAATAAATAATATTTCAAGTTAGAATTTATATATTTTTATTTTATTTTAATAATTAAAGACTATAAGATTCAAAAAAAATTTATCAAACAGTTAAATTTAAAAAAAAATTAAAATAAATAAATAAATAATAAATAATAAATAAATAAATTGTTATCCATTATTTTAAGTATCATTACATTTTTTATAGCTTATTTATCATTGCCATATTATATTTTGTTTGATAATATTTTGTTCAGATTATTTTGATTATATTGGAGGGAATTAATTATATAGATCCAAATGTTATGAATGTGATAAAAAATTTCGATACAAAGATAGATGAAGATAGGAGAAAGAAGCATAAATCAATGCTTCATGAAAATAAAAGACAACAATTGTACCTACTACAACAACACCCATAAGTTTTGGCATATTCAAAATTTTGAGTCCCCCTCTCCTCACTTATCCCAATAAGGTTTCTACCTAGCCTTCAGTTAGTTAATCTCCCCATGACCTATTCCTACCAAATTTTGTCATTGTGCCAATTCATATGATGCACGACCCACCCACTTGTCTTGTTGTCTCATGACTTCAGTAGGGTTTGAGGGGTTTTCTGCCGCAAAGAGAATTGAGAGTTTCTCCATGGATTCAATGCTAGGTTGCTGATAGTAGTCATCACCAATCACTGGGGGCGTTGAGCTCGGACAGATAATGCTTCAGTCTGGCCTGAATTATGTTGTTCATGCTAGGGTTTGGGAGAAACCATTTTTTTTCAAGAAAGTGATTCCATTCTCATTTTACCTAATTCATATTCCCCCAGGGAAAATTCTAATAGGAATTTCATGAAATCATGATAAAATCATCAAATATAACTTTCCCTGAGGTTTATGATTGGTTTAACTCATATCAACATGTGAATTAAGGTTTTAAAGGTTTTAGCGAGGCATTACAAGTCCCACGAACTTGCAAGCCCCTTTTCTTAGGCATGTGCATTGAAACAATGTAGATACATATTGTGGTGATGTTTAGGGAAATACTTGAGTTTCATTAGCGTATGGAAAAGGCTCTCTCTCCTCTGCACCTCTAAAACCCTAAATTATTATGATCAAGAATCTAACCATGCCTTGAATTAACCTTCACTATCTAGAACTCTTTTCACACAGTGCTTCAAGGAAATTTCTCTAAAATCATATCATCACTGTGGGAAACAAAAAATATTAAGGTCACGATTGGTGGTTCCGTTAAATCTCTAAATTTGAATTCCATTTCCAAAGTGAAGCATGACCTAATTTAAAAATGAAATTTATAACAAATTAATTTGGATTATTTAATGGTTCATGCTCCTTGAGTGAAACATTGTTTCTCTTTTTATCTATTCATTGATCTCGCATGAAAAGTATCACTTTGGTAAATTAATTTGTTTGTCTCATCTTCTTTTTAGGACACCAAGAAAATGTGTCTTGGATCCACATCCAACGATACAACGCTTGTACTCGAGGAAGAAATGTACAGGTAGCAAATTTTCAAAATCAAAAAGTCGCAAAGTCGCATAGGTCGCAATTCACAAGGTCGCATAGGTATTAAAGTCACAAATTCATATAGGTTGCATAGGTCATAAAGTTGCAAAGTCTCATAGGTCAGAAGGTTGCAAATTTGCATAGGTTGCAAGGTCATTGTAACAACTCCACTTACCACAATTTTTTTTCTAATTATAGCATAATTACTAATTTGTCGTCAAGTGAATTTATGTATTTTTTCACCCTTCCATGAACTATTTCGTTGTATTTTCTATTGTGATAATTTCCATCTCAACTTCTAATTTCACTTATAGAATGTTTTCTAGATATTTATAATTCTTGTTTTTCTTGACGAACTCATAATTCAGTTTTAGTAGTGACTATCTATGAAGACAACTCTTCATCATCTTTTTCTACTACAACTACATTTATACTTTCTAGTGATTTTTTTCTTTAAAATTTTATTCTATATCTAACATAATATGATAACTTCATACTTTATATTACACCTTAATTTCTTTATGGTATTCTAGTTCCCTTTCATCCATTTTTCCACTTCCACGTTATTTAACACCCTTAATAAACTATAGGGTATTCTTAATATTTATTAAAGTTAACACTATTCATACCACTAATTGATACGCAAACTTTTTATTTAACTAAAAGGTTATACCTAAACCCATTCAAGGGATTTAAGGATGTTAATAATATAACCTCAAGCATATCATGATAGTCACCTTTCTAACAATTAGTTTTACTATATGTACTAATTATTTTTCCCTTCTTATCGAATTGACCATTCATAACATGGTTAACATATATCCATTGCTTTGAGATTTGCATTGATTTTACATTATACTTTAAATTTTCCATACGTAAATATTTACAGCACCATATAAGTTAATATCGAGTTATACATTAATAAATTTGTGCATTTGAATTTAATATATGTAGCTCTCCATGGCAGAGGTTTTACTACGGTTGTAGTTTTCATATTTTCATACTTATGATTGTACTCTGGTCATTAAGTTAACCACATGCATTCAGAGTTTTTTCTATCCACTACTATCTTGGATCACTACCGCGTTGATGGTCCATAGTGTTTCGTATCTCTGCAGTGGAAATTTATGAAGACTTAACCCTATCATGATTTCTCATTTTTCATTTGGGCATTCGATCGTTCAGCTCTGGTTTTTCCAGAAATCCTCGTTGTTGGTTTACCAAGCAGCCCATAATTTTGTTAATTTTTCCTCTCATTCCATGCTGGCATTGGATCTTATCATGCATTAAAACTCATGTTTGACAACTCCACGTGACTTTCAGAGGCACAATTTCCCTTCAGGTAATATGCGTAATTGTTTTTAACAATTTTCCATCGTAGGATAGCTATGTACCTATAATATTTCTTTTGTTACAATACCATTCGACTTATAAGTAATGCTAAGTTTTTCTTTTTTGTAGGGTTCCACTCTATTCGAGGTTTTTAACCCATTTTCATTCAACACTTTCAAAGGTTATGAGTTGATTTCCTCTCCTGTAAGAAATAGGTAAGAGTTCTAAACCCTTAATGTAGTCCTGGTTTGGCTACTTCTTTCGATTTTCTCTTATGTTAATGACTGTAATTCAAATTTTACATCATTATTATTATGTTATTGCTTACCTCTAGTTAAATTACAGAGTTAATATGCAATTAAATGTTGAAATAAATCCTATTATTTCTCTATGAGTATTTTATTTAAGTCGTTACCACCATATGATTTCCTCATGGTTGTAATGATGTAGCCCAAAGTTTATTCCAACATATAATTCATTCTTGTCACAATATTTTGAGAGCTTACGCTAGTAATTAAACTCATTTTTCTCTGATAATATTGTGGTAGTTTTCCAAAAAAAAAAATTCGTTTATATGTAAATTATTGAGATTTTCTTCTGGAGTATACTTCTCCATGTTTCATTTACAATTTATAGTTATTATTTGTCATATCAAAATGCCTCTCATCAGTACAAGTTTTCTGGTATTTTTACCAGTGTAGTTGTAAAAATTTCTAAGCTCCTAAACAATATGGGCTTAAACATTTTATTTGAATTAATTTTTGGGTTTTTCGTTGAATGAGAACTATAATTATTCTACTTAAATTGTTCCACAATTTGATTTGAGGAATCATCATTGATTTTGGTTGTTTTAACATTCCACGGTATACATAATCGATCTGCTTTCAATTATCATGATGAGCTTCTTGTACTTTTATTAAATTTTCTCGTTAGTTTTCAAATTGATTTCAATTTCTCTCCAAGGTAACTATTACTGAGAGTTGTAATATAATTTGAGACATTTTATTTCGGTCTTCTCTGTCACTATATTCGTATTTTCCAATTTTCATAAATTTTTTATATCTTGATCTGAAGTAAATTCAATCTTTGGATTTACTTAGAGACCCTCGTTCCCTCAGTAGAAATTTACCTTGTCTCTGTTATATTCCTCATAACATAATTTTGTTCATGAGGTTTACCCTCTTGTTTACTTAGATTTTTTTATATGGAATTTAACACTACTATGTTACAAATTTACGTTATGCATGTAATTCTCATATTTACACCTATATGTCTAATTGAGAATATTATGAATTTATTTTAGAATTTTATTAATTTCCTCAAATTAATAAAATCTTAAATTGTAGAGGAAAAATCAATTATTCCCAAATTGTGAGAGCTCTTCATATGTAATCTGTCAACGAGATTAAAGGTAATCAACTTTCTATCTCGTTAGTTTAATTTCCTTTTTGTCCTCTATTTAATTAAATTCTCGTACTTCAAAATTTTACTCATGTTGATGTACATGGTTTCTGCCACTTTTAACATATAGCCGTAAGGTAATTTTTTTATTATCATTACCTACTATTTTTACATATTTATATATTACTTAATTGTCCTAGTTTTAAGGATATTTATACATTTACTAATTAATGTGTATAATTGTATGTGCAAGTACTCCATTTTCTTCCATGCACAATCTTACAGTTTAATTTTTAATACTATAAATTTTGGGCAATCCAATCTGTCATTCATTGACAGTAGAATTTTGTTTCTTCTATATAGGTTGGTCCATATCACTTTGAAGAATTAATCCTCTTGAATTCTAAAATATATTCAAATTGATAATTTTGTTGTAACTGTTTAGTTTGGACCATGGACTCTGTCTATAATTTATGACAAAAAATATTTTGTAATTTATATACAGATCAATATCATGACTTAAATTATTGTAGTATGATATAGTGTACGCATTCTCAGAACTTTGATTTATATTTCTTTACTGTATGTAATTTAAACTATCCAACCTTTATGACATTTCTAAGCTAATGCAATAATTTATGTATATTCACAATCTTCTAGTTATGTTGTAGTAGTAGATCTTACTTGGAGTTTACATGTTCATATTTTCCAAGTGAAAGGAATTTTCCTCTTTATGTATAAAATTTCCTACTTAATGTTATTAGTGCACAATTGATAAATACACTAATTTTCACTTCTTTCCCATGTATTTATCTATGTTTTATGTGTATACAGTATTAAGGTTTACAAACTAACCTTATATTCAAACCTATTACTGGTTTATACATTCTGAGAGTTTGTTTATTAAATTATAAGTGTCTATGTAACCATACAGATCAACTATAATTTATATAGTTGTTGTCTATTAAATACATCAGACTGTCTAAATAAATTTTACATAGAATTTAATCATGCATAAAATTAACATCCTTCCACACTTCCATCTATTACAATTAAATCATAATTAAACAAAAATAAATAAATTCAAACTTTTTGTAACAATAAAATTCATAACCTACAATTGAATTATTTTGTGCATACCAATTTTGGTAAGACTATTTGTCACTCAACCTTGAGCTTTCTCTCCACATCTCCCCCCGAGCAGAGACCAATTACTCCAAGGTGTAGAAAACCTCTTGTCTACCCAGGACTAGCTTATTTAAGATTTATTTCCCTTCATCATGTTTCCATAACTGTGTTCAGTTAATCAAGATGTTGTTTTCCTGTTTGCCTAGGCTTTCCGGTTGTTTTTTCCACAAAAGTAATTTAAAACCATATTTTTCCTCTTTCTAGTTTTATTTAACCTCTTCTCACTAACTTTCCACTTTAATGAGGTATATTTTTAGATTTTTATCTGCAATATAATATTTAAATTTAATTTATTTTCTCCAACGATTTTTGGAGAATCTGGGAAATTCTTTGGAATCTTATCCATCCTCATTTCTTTGAAATCCCGATCCCCATTTATGCTTCAGTTTTTGTAAAATAATTCAAGTTGCACATTTATTAAATTAAAAAAATAAAATATGTCCACAATAATTGTCTTCCTTTAGGTCCACTCAACCTTTGTGGTTTTTCAACTGTCTAATAGAAGCAGTAAAATTAGGGACATTACAGTCGCAAGGTCGAAAAGTCACATTGGTCGCAAATTCACAAAGTCAAATAGGTCGCAAAGTCGCAAAGTTGCATAGGTCAAAAAGTCATAAAGTCACATAGGTCATAAGGTCACAAAGTCACATAGGTTGAAAAGTTGAAAATTCACATAGGTCGCAAAGTCGCAAATTTACATAGATCGCAAAGTCACAAAGTTGCATAGGTTGCAAAGTCACAAATTCTCATAAGTCACAAATTCGCATAGGTCGCAAGGTAAAAAAGTCACAAGCTCACAAAGTCACAAAGTGGAAAATTTGAAAGGTCACAAAATCGCATAGGTTGCAAAGTCACATAGGTCGCAAGGTCGCAAAGTCGCAAGGTCAAAAATTCGCAAGGTCGCAAAGTCGCATAAATCACAAAGTTAAAAAGTCACATAGGTTTTAAAGTCACAATGTCGCATAGGTCACATAGGTCACAAATTCATATAGGTCACAAATTTGCATAGGTCACAATGTTGCAACGTTGCATAGGATGCAAGGTCGCAAAGTCGCATAGGTTGGAAAGTTGCATAGGTCGCAAGGTCACGGAGTCGCATAGGTCACAAAGTCACAAAGTTGCATAGTTTTGAAAGTTACAAAGGATGCAAAATCGTAAAGTCGCATAGGTCGGAAAGTCGCATAGGTCACAAAGTTGCAAAGTCGTAAAGACGCAAAGTAGAAAAGTCCCATAGGTCACGAAGTCACATAGGTCGCAAAGTCACATAGGTTGCAAAGCTGCAAAGTCACATAGTTTGCATTGGTCACAAAGGTCGCAAAGGTTGCATTCTACCACTCATTCACCCTTATAAAAGGGAAAAATCCTCCAATTTGAGAGAGGCTTCAATGGTAGTAGAAAACATCCTTGTCACAACCAACAAATATCTTGAAGCTCTAGATACTCTTCCAAAGAACGCTTGGATTATGACACAAAATGATAAATTATAGCTACACATGAGAATCCAATCTCAGGAAAATTTGGCCAAGGATTTAGAAAAGGTCATATCTTCATATAATAATATTCTCAGTGGGTTATATCGATGGTGTATGTCCATCACACTCCTTCCATCAGGTCACTAGCATCACCTAAGGAATGGGAGGAATAAATACCAGAAATGGAAGGATTTCTCGACCCAATCAAAAAAGATTCCAGCTCCAACGATTTCAAGTGACAAGAGAGACCATCACACAGTATGTGGTTGAGTCAGTCAGGGTTCACACCAAGTTTTCCACCTTATCAAACTAAGTCAATGTCAAGAAAATCACACTGATTACAGAATACCTCAACTGCATGCACAAACACAAGGAGGACATGCCTCAACTGGTCACGACAAAATACATACTACAAAGCATGACAGAACTATCTCACAAAACATAAACACATTAACACTATGAACTTATCAATCACCAGATAATTAGCATAGGTTTAATGCATGATAAATACTATCTCATTTTTTGTTGCACAACATGGTAGCTTAGCGAAAATTGAATTAAAACCTAAGAGAAACATGAGGGAGTCCCTAAGTCGCAATCAGCCCTAGGTCGCAATCAACCTTAGGTTGTAATCAACCCCGAGTCGAAATCTACCTTAGGTCACAACTTCCCCTTGGTCGTAGTCTTCCTTAGGTAGCAGTATTTATTAAATCACAACCTCCACTAAGTCGCAATCTCCTTTAAGTTGTAATCTCCCTCAGGTCGCAATCTCCCTTACATCACAAATTACCCTACGTCATAGTCTCCCTCAAATCACAATATATCTTAGGTCACAACCTCCCCTAAGTTGCAATATGCCTCAAGTTGCAACTTCCCCTAGCTCGCAATCTCCCTTAGGCTGCAAATTCCCCTAGATCGTAATCTTCCTTAGGTCACAATATCCCTTAGGTCGCAACTTCCCCTCAGTCGCAAGCAAGCCCAAGAGTTGAGGAAGACCAAAGGTAATGGGAAACCAAAGAGTCACCTCGGCCTATATGTACGTCTTCTAGTGTTTTGGTGAAGGACATTTGAGTTGTGGACTTTTGAGAGAGACACATTGATTTCTATTGAATGTATGCCTCTTGATGAATACAAAGAAGTGTTATTGGATCTCAGTATTGAATCCGATGGAAGTCTCTTGTGTGGATATGCTATGAATATTTTCTTTTCGAATGAATGAATGCTTACTTCAAATATTGGTGCAAATTTCTACTCTTGTATTCCCTTGTGTTATGAGCTTCATGTCAACGTGTGCATGGTATATGATGTTCTAACTTAAATATATGCTTATGAACTATGTTGTCAATATTTTCTTTAAATATTTATTCTGATGTGCATAGATGACAAATGGAACACTTAGCCATTCCGAATTGTTTCTCATTTTTTAATTGGATATTGTTATAAGTATGATATTGTTAAATTTTTTCTAACAATGATTTTCATAATTTTCATGCTACAAATTCTTCTTTTATATTCATGGTATTATGTTTCACATGGAATTCATCAATCACTAACTTGTATTCATTCAAAATTCATGCATTCTCCATCTTACCGAGTCCCCTCTATGTCTAAAAAACATCTTCACCAATTTAATTTAAACCGGGCCTACATACCATATTGGATCCCGAAACCAAACAATGTAGACTCTAATTGGGATTCTGCGCCAAGGAGATCTCCTTATTGTTGGTGAGACATTTTCAACTGTCAATAGCTTTGGCACTTGAAGGAGGGTTGGATGGCAAGATGAGCCCTTGAAGGATGCAGTTTAGTATCATATATGTAAATGGCTCATAACAAAATCATCCTCCTAATATTTTTATCGCGTTTATCTATTTTTCAATGGCTAATCCCACATGAACCTTTCTATCACTTGTCTCAGTTGAAGTTCGATGGTGAAAATTGAATTTCTATAACTGGACATCTTTCTAATTTTCTTGAGTTTTTTTAATATTACAAAATTGATGATGAGGATTTTTCTTGTGTTCTTTTCTCCCTCACTCTTGTGGGCCATGTCAAGGAATGGTGCCACATGTTGCCATCAAATTCCATCCATTTGTTTCAAGAACTCATCAGTGAGCTTCAACAAGCTTTTCACAAGTACGATTTTCAAGATGTAGTAATAAAGATAAATGAGACCATAATGAAACCTCATCAATCTGTAGAGGATTTTTCTATTAGATTTTTTCATCCTTTTTTTGAGTTCCATGAAAGAGATGTCGATTGGGCATATTTAATTGAACAATTTTAAAAGTTGGTTTTTATTTCTCTGCAAGACCTTCGATTAGAAACAAATCCTAATCCTTATGGCTATCATGATAATCCTCAAGCTACTAACTATCCAAATTATATATCGCATATTTTCTCTCCCATATCTATGAGTATGGAACAACTTCAAGCCTCCAAGGAGGAACTTACTATGTGTGAAATTTCTCATTCTCCTCCTCATTTGCTACCTAATGGAGTTTTGGTTGCAAATAGTTTAAGTGATGAAAGATGCTTGCAGGGAAATTAACCATGTTATATCACCTCCGTATCTTTTATACTCCCTTTCAAACCAAGACTTGAAAAACAAGTTGATTTAAAATCTCTCCCTATTAATGAAACCAATCTCAATTCCATTGAAAATATGCCTAGGTCTAGTCCTAAATCTCATTCACCTACTAGAAATGACTCGGGCTTTGTCTTGAATGAATTTGATTTTCCTATAAAATACATGCACCATGACATGCATGTAGGTTCATTGTTCCCTCTGGATGACACTAATCTATGAGACGAAATTCCTGGTATGATTGGTACCCCCTCATTTGAATCATTTCATCAATTATTCCCTGATTCATTTCTTAAGTCTTCCACAACAGTGGTTTCTACAAATAATTCAGAACTTTATTCTACAGGTGTTGGTGCCAGTGATCAACATGAGGGTGCTGTTGCATAATTGCACTACGAGAATGATGAATCTCTTATTCATGGTCTCTTCCATCTGAAATCCTTAACAAGTAAGCAAACATACCTTATGTCTCGACAATCTGAGGATGTTTGTCTCACCGTTTCATCTTCACTTTTAATCCAAGAAGAGATTAATGTATTGGATACCTGACCTGATCAAATTGGCTGCTTTAATGCTTATAATTTATACAAAAATTTATTCACTCATACCTTTGGTGATTTTCACTTGTATCTATTTATTGATCATACTAAGCCAACAAAATTTGATGATTCACCTTTTGAAGATTTAGGGACTCATCAGCAATTTTAAGTACTTCAGTTTCCGCTAATGGTTATGTTAGGTTCTCACGATCTTGATGAGACACTCAACCAAGTCAAATTAGGGTTTCCACGTACCACACTTCTCTCAACATAATCTCCTCAAATGTGAACTCATCTTGGAAATCCCCTGATTCGAATGATGTTTCCCTAAGCACATATTTCAATCCCCTATTAGTTGATATGCATCAACCTCTATACCCTAATTTAATTGCTAAAGGGATGACACTATCCATTGTCTAGAACCTATTTTATTGTTGCCTAGCCAGTATAGATTATAGTCAAGTACAAGTAGATGATGTTTTACAATCCAATCACTCAACCTCTCTATTTCCTGAGGCAATTCTCATGAATTTATATCATCATTGAGAATGTAAAGAATCTAATATGTTGAATTTTAATTGTATCAATGTGAAAACATATAACAAAATTAATAATATTCTCACTGAAAGTTATCTAGTTTCCACAAATAATGATTCTCCAATTAATCTCATGAAACCTCTGAAGTATGATAGCTCCATGTTTTAAGGTTCAGAGATTTTCCAAGGCAGTGAGGCATTACAGCTCCCATTGAATATTATGTAACATGCTCACATCCTCAAAAAAACCCAAGGATAATTTGAAACTAGGATTTCTGAAATTAGGGTTTCTACACTTAAATTTTCTAGCATCTCAATTTCACCTGGAAAACACATATTTTCTCCATGTCATCAAATTCATCATACCCGCTCTTATGATAAGGCTCATGCTTTGCTTGAAGGATTTTCTCCGACAAATTTTTCTACAAGAAGAAAATATATTACCTCACTTGCACTAGATCTAGGGTTAAACATGAATGGATGCGTGTCATGGCTAGATGATTATAGGTTTTAAGTACATCTTCCTATCTATTAGGATGGGATTGTAGTTCAACTTGAACAAAATTTTCTAGCATGTTCTTTGGTAAGTATCCATGCCCTTATTTCTATTATACATATCTTATAGGTAGTCGTTGTTGTTGGTGCACAATATTTTATGGTGGTTCTAATTACATACATCCTTGTTCTTGTAGGCTAAGAATTGATGTGATGGTTGCACTGGAAATCTGATTTCACATCACCTAACTACCTCTACAGTTAAATTAGGGATTGAGGTTTAGGCTAGCTAGGGTTTTAAATTAATGTTTACATGCTCATGTTTTTAATTAGGGTTTACTTGTTAGGATTTTCTTTATTGTTAAATTGTGTCCGCTATATTTTCTTCATTGTAGGTAGATTAGTTTATGCATTATGGTTTTTGTACTAGTTTTCATTTTCTCATTATTTCATGGCATTCATAAAATCACTACACATGCGTTGGATTGTCCTTTATTTGTAATTAATTGATTTATTTCACGTATAAAATTGCATTGCATCATAATCCATGCTCACTGCACTACATCATACATTTTCCTTCTTGAATGGTATACAATTGTTGTTGGCCTAGACTTGCATTTTCCTCTTTGTTGCATAACACTACATGAGCCTTCATTGAACCTGGAGCCTTCAAACCTTTGGTTCCATGGCTAGATTTCTTACAGCTACTTTCACATGCTTGAAGCATTGGGGATTTATTTAACCTCTTTGCACAAACCAAAACCCTGGACTGGTTTCCCCAGACACCTCTCCCTGATGTTGAAACCCTAATCTTAATTGTTGTGTGAGGTTTGGATGGTTACTCCAAGAGGCAACTTCTCTTAGAATCGGTCATAAAATTCATGTCCTCATCATCTTTCCTATGATTCTAATTCATTAGCCAAGGAAATGTGAACATTTTTCTTGTGGGGAACCCTAATTAGTCTGAGTGACCTATATCCATAACCTGAACCTTGTTCTCATTATGTTCTTGAATTTCTTAATGAATTTTTTTCATCTTTCATGTGTTAACTGGATATGGGGTGTGGAGGCTTGGCATGGGGGAAAACCTATGAAAAATACAATATTTTTTAGTTTCTGTCAAACAAGAAACAACCTCTATTTCGTGTACAATAAGTTAGGATTCCTCATCCGCCCTGGTGTTGGGCCAAGAAGAAAGTATGTTTCAGCCCCATCTTTACCATGATTTTTCATGTACTTTTATATATTTTCTCTTCATCTTAGCAATAAAGTAAGGGAAAATAATGAAAAAATAAGGAAAACTAGACTAATGATAAAGGGAGTGTTTAATAATGTAAAAAATAATTTGTCACTGTATTTATTGATAGGGAAGAAAAACAACCAAACTGTTGACTGGATGACCAAAAGTCAGCATACAAGGAAGGTGAACATAATCATATCAACTCCTATGAATCAACATAAGATGTAGATGCAAGCCCACTCTTGGAGTGCTCAGACGATAGCCACGAAGCAGTAGGGTCTCATTATGAGAACGATCCATTACTACTTTGAATTCATATTTAAGCTATCAAAGGTCGAAGATGAACAAGACGAAGGTGAGTTGCTGTAATAGAATCTTCCTGTAATAAACATATTCAGACAGAATCGTCAAGTTTTGTACTAATGTATTTCTTGGTGGATTAATGAATAATCTAGCATTTTTGGAATAAAAAACATCCGAGTATTCCTTAGCAGTACACTTCTAGTGGCTTTAGGCCAGGCCTTGGGGGTTCACCTGCTACTTCTATGCTATACATTTATTTACATAATTTGCATTTCCTGTATTCATTGCTTTCCATAACATTATTATTTAATTGGTTAATTGCAAGCGTGAAATGTCATATTTTCCTTTTCACTATAATATATGTATCATTCATGTCCTCTTATCTGGAATTAATGCTTTTACAAATTTTTACACTAGTTTCAACACGGTTGTTGTTCAATTCTGCGTGTAGTTAATGTTGGATCTTTTTATCATAATTATGAGCGTTTGGTTGATAATTAATCCCGAAGAATACTATTATTTGATTAAAAGAGAATTCCATTACAAAATATAGAATAATTGATTGTTGTTGAATTTATTAGGATTTTTTTTCAATTAATTAAGGTAGTTGTTCAATTCATAAAAGCGTGTTGTTTGTTGAACACCTAATCCTCTATGGGTAGGTGTGGAAGGCGAAGAGTCACAAAGGATTCCAAGTGACCTTGGAAGATGAATCCAAGGGTCACCTCATTGTATTATAAATTTACATCATATCAACGGTAATATGCAATGAATGATTATCTTTATGTTTGTGTGTTTTATCTTCTCACCCACCATGTGTGTGTTTAACATGATATCGGAGCTAGTGCGTTCTTAACTTGCTCAGCGTTAATTTGTGCCATTATTTTTGTGGCAATTATAGACCTGTGCCTTTTCCTTGTTTAGGTATTTTCCTTTGCCATTTCTTCAGTTCCTCATATGGCATATTGTTAGAAGAAACTCCCTCCATAGAACAGATAATAGGCAGTCTTGTCTTGAATTATAACACTGGCATGCCCACTATATTTCGTGCATGACCGTTTTTCCATGTCATATTTAGCTCTCACTCTTACGACCTGTTGGGCATTAAATTGTTTTGTTAGGCCTATGTAGATTATTTATGCATTGTAATGCTTGAGCTAACCTCTACACTTACACATTTCCTCTACTACATCAAAAGCCCACATCATTGCCCTAATCTGTACCATAAAGTCTCTATCTATGTTTCAGGCCCCAATTTCAGCTCTTCCAGCACATGCCACTTACGCTCTCTCTACTCTTCTTAATTCCATCAAAAAACAATTTTACGCACCCATTTTTTCTTCAACAAAATCATTCCTTCAATGCTATTCATTGTTTTATTGTGATTGGGATGATGAGAAAAGAAAACAACAAGGAGGATTGTGATCGAACGTCGGCCATGGTTCAAATTCACCACACCAGAATTCCATTTCACTGTGGGTTAAGGAGGCATGTCGCTACACATGCTCTGCTGTAAATATTTTTTTCCTCTAGAGTTTTCTGTGCTGCTCAAAGGTGAGTTAGACAAGACTGTGTTCAATGCTTTCAAAAGGTAGAACATGGATTTGTGAAGTATGTGCGAGGACCTGTGAGTTAAAACTGTGCACTTCTTCTTCCATTACACCATTCAAGCCTCCATACCACTGCACTGACTGCATCGGCCCTTCACTAACTGTAATACGCTCCATGCATATACAATATGTAGGAAGCTTTAATTTAGTGGCCAACACTTGGAATATATTTCTTGCATCATTTTCATCATCTGGAGGTTATACCATTAACCTGTAGCACTTGAAAAATATTTTTGTCATAGTTTTCATCATTTGGAGGTTATAAAATTGCCCTGTAACAAGAGGAAGGAATTCCTGAATTAACACTCTATCCAGAGATCCATTTCTTTCTTCTAGGCTCAACGATTCCTAATGTTGTATTTGCAATCCAAAGAGGGACCAAGATTGTTGAAGAATCAGGTGCCAAGGAGGTCGAAATTAATCTTCTGCCAGAGGCTGTATTCCATCCATACTGACAGATCATACCTGTGTTTTCTGAAGGGGTCGAGAGCCTATATCCTTGAAGGAAGAGGACACTTTCTTAGACGACCGACAACACTTGTTGAGAGGCCGAGATCGTAAAGGTTGGGGTACAAAATTCTTCTATCTTTTCCAGAATCATTTGAGGATGGATTTATCTACTGAAGGTCCGAGTTCACCAAGGATTAGTCATATTTTGAAGAGGCCAATTTACTCTCAAAAGAGTCTAACTGTTTAAGAGGGACGAGTTTGTCAACTTCTGAAGGTTGTTTGTTGAATATCCCAAAGTCTCTATTTCTGTCGAGATCAGTCCTCTTACAGATGGAGACTAATACATTGATTTGCCAAATCCATAACCTAGGTTCATACTCTTATTTAAATTCATTGTATGCCCAAATTTTGAATAGAATAAGTTATTTTGTGGGTTTCACAATGCATAATTTTCATAATTTTATTCACAAAAAGGGCCAAGAATTTTCAAAATTGGAGGTTTAATTTGAGAGGATGACCTTTCAAATTTGAAGTCAAATTCCTACTTCAGATGGATTGAGGGTTATATTTCTCGATACCCACGAATTCCAACAACATAAAAGATACAAGCAGAGGCTAACATCATTTTTATATTAGCAAAGAACTTCTAGGAAGAGTTTGTGCAACATTTAGGAGGCCGCATACAATTTTGTGACTGATAAAAATTGCAAAGGAAGCCGGATGTACTTGCCCATATGATTGTATTATTCCATAGTTAATTTCATCACTGAGCCACATTCTCCATGTTGTAGCATAATTTCTTCTCAGAGGGGTCAAGTGGAACTTGTTGGAGAATATAGGTGCTTGTAGATAAAGGATTCATTTTCCTGTGGACATTTGTGTTTACCTCTAAAATTTTAGTAGCCATTTTTGAAGAAGATTGATTGAAACGAAATTGAAGAATATTCGCAATTTGTTTACATTGTAAACGGGTGCATTATCGGTTGAAGCCGACACCATTTATTTCTTGAGACTGAGTTGTTTAAAAAATGGCCAAATTTTATGAAGTATTACAGTCCTTGGAAACTTTGATACAATACACTATTGATGACACAATCTGAATCAGTAAAGACACTCTCTTTGATATCCACACTTTTTTGCATAATGCACATGAAAAGATTGATTTTTTGCAGCTTGAATCTAAGCTATAGCAAGAAGAATTACAAAAATGGAGTCATCATTCTGAACCTGTTTCTATCCAGAAAATTGAGAGAGACCACCATTAGTGGCAAGAATATAAAGTTGCAGTTGATTCACATTCAGTTCCTTGTACAAGAGAATATTTACATGCAGATGCAGCAATTCATTCTGCACTTCCCAAGCCCATCATCAGACCTTGGGAAGAGATTGTCCATAACAAGCACAGAACTAGTCTTGTATATGACAAGTAGTTGTCCTTTAATATTATGGACTACTCCAAGCGCATCAAATTTCAGAGTGCCGGATTTCTTCATGACAGTTCACATTCAGCTATTCCATATCCAACTCCTCTTCCACAACAACAACAAGAATAGATTGTAAAATTCCAACAATTTGATTGCGTTGGCCATATGAAAGATAAATGTTTTGATCTTCACTGATGCAAGCACTGTGGTCGACACACCCATTATTCACACATATGCTTTAGAAAAAATCCTCCTGCAAGAACAAATATTCATCTTGGATGGTTCGCTTCTTGGAAATGTGCATCAACAGCTAAGAAAATGTTTAAGTCGCATGTGAGAACTTGTTCTAGAATATTGAACAATCCTGTAGTTGAGTTTTCGCCATCATCTTACCTTGTACCTGATAGGGGGTGAAATGGTGGTCATCTACAAGCTTCAATGCCACCTCAAGCGAGCCTGAGCCACAATATTTCATTTAAAATTTAGAGTTGTAGCCAGAGACACAACAGTTCAAGTGAGCCTGAGCCACAATTCGTCATTCCAAATTTAGAATTGTAGCCAGAGACATGGATTCCCATGAGAATTCCTTTTCTTGGTGGAAAACTTTAAACCATCTATGTGAGGTTGATATTCTTCCTCCTTCAGAACAGTTCCTCTAGCAGAAGACTTCAGCTTCTTTCCAGTTTTGGTTGAGTTCCAAGAAATGCATTAAGCATTCCACTATTGGTGTTCATCCTTAAATCATCACAGGTTGTAGACTTCCCTTCTTTTAGGTTGAAGGTCTCCCTTTTCAAATATGAGGGACACTTCCTCTAGCAGAGGCCCTCAGCTTCTTGCCAGTTTTGGAAGAGTTCTAGGAACTACAATAAGCATTTCATTCAAGTGTTGGTGGTCATACTTAAACCACCTCTTTATGCCAACATTTTAGAGAGCTGATTCAGCCTAAGTGCTTCCATGCATACTTTGCAGTTTTTTATTATAAATATCTTCTTGGACTCACACATACCCCTTTCGATTAAGCAGGCGAATGTTGAACACCTAATCCTCTATGGGTAGGTCTGGAACGTGAAGAGTCACAAAGGAGTCTAAGTGACCTTGGAAGATGAATCCAAAGTTCACCTCATTGTATTATAAATTAAAATCATATCAATGGTAATATGAAACGAATTCTTATCTTTCTGTTTGTGTGTTTTATATTCTCACCCACCATGTGTGTGTTTAACATTTTTCAATTGCAATCTATTATTTTCAGTCTTGAGTATTTATTTCTACATAAGCTTAGAACAAAATTATATCCTTTGAATAGTCTAAAGTATTTCATAATTCAATTTCAACTTGGTTTGATTTAACTTCAAGAATTAAAAAATATTCCTTATAGAAATTTAGAGTAGTTAACCTCGGATGTCACTTGCATATATTTTTCTTACACTCTTCAAATAAAAAGACTTGCGCTAGGTTGATAATTAATGAAAAGCATTAAGGTTACCTTTCAAACAGTCACCTTCATGACCCTAAATTTTGTCATCGTTTCCGAGGAGAGCGTTTAAGAGTGATGTCCTTTATTTCTTTTTCCTTTTGCTGTGAAATAATTGGGTATTGAAAACAAGAGGTAAGAACCTCTATGCTAGCAACAAAAATTCTTACTCTCCGGCCTCCTCAACAATTGTGCAAAGGTTAGTAGGATAGGTGTTCTTGTTTTATGACTAGGAAGAAAAATATAGAATTAAATCAAAATACCCCACTTAAATCCACAAAACCCAAAGGATCAGTGGACCTTGGTAGAATAACATATATAGAAGAAATCGTTAATAAGCTGAAATCACAGGCGTCTATAGGACCCAGAACCATTCCTACACATAGTACTACTACAGTCCCTCAGGCAACAACCTCACCATCTGCATCCCACACCGAGATTCAAAGTGAAATATAAGGGTCTGAACAAATACTTCAGATTGTTGAGCACGTAAGTCCTGACCCTTTGAGAGAGGGAAATTATTGCAATTTTTAGGAAGGAGAGGGAGACACCAGCAATGCAGTACAAGTAAAAACTCTAGAGCCTAGATCCTTGAGAGAGTTGATGAGACAAAGGCACCCATTATCCCAGATCGAGGAAGTGTTGTAAGGCCTCCTCCAAATTCACACCCTAATTCCACTCAAATTTTTCCCCATAACAGGAAATCCCTTAATATTACTGGCATATCTTGGATCAAATGGAAAATAACCAAAACTGGAGTATCCCATTGTTGACTCAGCCCCAAATTTCCCTATGAAAGTCATTCCACTACAAAACATCCCCACCTTCCATGGGATGCACTCGAAATATCTGGATGCATTCTTATTTGAATTTGATATCTTACATAGGGGATATGAATACACCACTGACCCTCAAAAAATGAAATTATTTCCCTCTACTTTGAAGTGGATAGCATTAAGTTGGTTTATGGGGCTCGGTGAAGGAACCATTAATAGTTGGGGTCAGATGAAATTTTTTTTTCTTAAAAAATATCAAGACTACTGCTGGACTCAAGAACTAAAAGATAAAATGTTCAATACGTCTGCAAGATACAATGAAACATTAGAAGAATACATTGAAATATTTCAATATAATTTGCAAAGATCTCCATATACTACATTTTCTAAAGATATCTTAAAAGCAACGATGATTAAAGGAATGAAAGAAGAATGGGTTGAAACACTTAATGTAATGGGAAAATGGGATATCTATCAACAAGAATATGATGAAATTATTGTATTGTGCATCAGGTGTTCTCTAGGTAGTACGTGAAGTAGGAAAACTGGGTGGGATTCAACTACAAGGAATTATAAACAATCCGATGGCAATGTGATGAGAGAAGAATTTGGTAATATTTTGAAAGATTTTAAAACTGATATCTTGGGCACCCTCACAACACAGCTAGATGTCCTACAAGCCAAGAAGAAGCAATCTATAGTAGAAAAAAACTTATTTGTATTTTTTCCATGCTGTCGAAAGAAGCACAACCAACAGGAATGCCCATTAGACATGGTCCAGACATGTGATATTTTTTCCAAGGACCACACCACTGACCATTGCCCTTCACTTCCAAAGTTGAAAGCGGTTTTTAAAGAAGCAAATGAAGAGACAGAACCAATCTATCTAATAAATAAATGTCAGCAATGGCAAGCACGACTAGGTATGACACAAGAATTACCTTGGTTCTTTTATCCTCCACAATTTAATCAACAGTACCCTGCAAAAACATGGTAGATCCAATCACCATTTTACGCCTGGCCATCCCAATCATTTTCCATGCCCCCTTGGCCAATACAACCCTCTTCAAGTAATAATTGGTCAAGTTTTCCTTCTTCACCCCCTTACTGGAAAAACAATCCATATCAGTCCAAGAGGCCTGCCTCCACTTCACAGAATAGAAATTGGTCTCAAAACTAGTAGTGACCCCTGGGAATGACCAATTTGCAATGAGGACAGGGGTTCAGAATCAACCTACATTACCAGCTCCATACCTAGTCCAACACAATCCTCAACTTGTTATGCATCCTCAAGTTCCAGCTCAACCCATTACTAATCCCAATAACAAACCAGTTCAGTTAATCCAGATTGTTGAAAGCCCAAACCCTAAAACTAAAAAAAATTAATGAAATGAACATAGGTTGAGATCAGGACATGTTATTTCACCTAAAGAAGATACAACCCTGCCACAACTTGAGTCTAAAATTCCGACAAAACCTAAACAATCAATTATGATATAAATAGAGATAAAGTAGGGGAGGGACACAATTAACTAAAAAACCCTTAAAACCTTATTATTTCCTCCCCTCCATTCCCTGAGAGATTAACATTGCCTAAAATAATGGTCTCTTCAGATTTTGATCTCCTAGGGGAATTAAAAAGCCTTTGCATTTAAATTCCTCTTTTGTAGGCTATACAAGACATTCATATCTATGCCAAGATAATTAAATAGTTGAGTGGGAAAAAATACGTCAAGAAAGCAAAAACTGTACCAACTGTTCAAGTAGTGGGAGCACTATCAGACTTACTCTTGGGTAAATAAACACCAATAAAATATGAGGATCAATTGAACCCCATAGCTACTGTACAAATCTCTGTCCACTCCTTTTCGAACACATTAGTTAATTTTGGGGTGGCCATCAACATCTTAACTACAGAAACCTGCGAGAAGTTAGGTATAACAACGTTGGAACCCACATCTACCTCGTTGGAACTTGCTGACAGATCTGTTATCAAAACAAAAGGTATATTACAGGAAATCCTAGTTTCTATGGAATCATTGGAGTGTCCGGAAGAATTTTTAGTTATTAAACCAAAAAGTAGGTTATATAAACACCCCCTCATATTGGGACGACCTTTGTTAGCAATAGCCGATGCTTAAATACATTGTTGAGAAGGTAGCATGACCATTTCTAGAGGTGATGCCATAAACAATATTGTAATATACCCACCTACCCAACCAAGTCTTCCCACTCTAAATATTCACAAACAACCACATAAATACTAGGAAGGAAACATCTGTTCACCACTAGAAATAGTTTAAGCACTCAAATTCAAAGATCAAAATGAAAATGATGTAATCAATAACTTCATGAATTGGCCATATAATTATGAAAATTTAAAATTAGAAATGTCATAAGAAGATATTGATAATGAAGGACAGGAAGACCCCTTAGAATACATTGATAATCAACACATACCCATGATTGTTGTTCATAACAACAGACCAATTCAAATTGAGTAAAGAAATGTTTTAAGTATCAACAGCAGTCTAAATGATAACCTACAACAAAATCTCATTAAGGTTTAATATAAATATAAGGGAGCATTTTCTTAGGGCTACCCAAACCTTAAGGGTATAGATCCTCAACTATGCACACATCACATTTATACTGACAAGGATGCTCGACCTTTTTGGTAGGCTCAGAAGAGGTTAAACCCACATATGAAAGACATTTTAAAAGATGAATTGCAAAATTTTCTAGATGTAAACTTCATTTATCCTATTTCAAACAGAAAATGGGTCTCTCCTCTAGTAGTCATTCCTAAGAAGAATGGTAAGTGGTGAATATGTGTGGATTATAGAAAACTGAATAAAGAAACTTAGAAGGACCACTTCCCCCTCCCTTTTATTGATTGATTCCTTTATACATTATCAGGAGAGAGGTTCTTCTCTTTCCTTGATGGTTTTAATGGTTACAATCAAACCCAGATAGCCCATGAAGACCTAAATAAAATGACCTTTACTTACTCCTGGGGTACATTTTCCTATATGGTATTTCCTTTCGAGCTATGTAATGCCCAAACAATGTTTCAAAGAACCATACTCAACATTTTTTCTAAATTAATAAATGAAGGACTCGAGATTTACATGGATGAATTCACTCCATATGGAGATGATTTTGATCAATCACTGCAAACACAAGAAAAAGTATTGGAATAATGTAATGCTAGCAGATTGGGTTTGAGAAACGAAAAATGTCACATGATGATGACTGAAGGAGTAATCCTAGGGCACTACATCTCTGTAGATAGAATACAGGTAGATCCGGAAAATATAGAGGTAATTCTTTTATTAGCCGTGCCTTATACTCAGAAAGAGGTACATAGATTCCATGGGTATGTAGGTCATTGCCGTAGGCTGATAAATAATTTCTCACAAATTTTTGCACCCTTATATGCATTAACTGGAAATGTTGAATTCCATTGGTCTAATAAATGTGACACTGCTTTTTCATATTTGAAGAAATTGGTCCCTACTGCACCAGTCTTATGCATCCTCAGATGGGAGCTTCCCTTTAACATTTCCTCAAATGCATCCGACACAGAGATAGGGGAAGTTCTTAGTCAAGAAGAATACTAAAAGTCCTATGCTATTTACTCTATCAACAAGAATCTCTCCTACCGAACTAAACTATATAGTGACCAAAAAGGAGTTCTTGGTTTTCATTTATGCTATTAATAAATTTATACATTATATAACTAGCTATCAAGTATTCCTATATACCGATCACTCTGCCATTAGATACTTTGACAATAAAACTATTACAAATGGAAGAGTGAATCGTTGGTTGTTTCTTTTACAGAAGTTTTACATAAATATCAAAGATCATCCACGGAAAGAGAATGTAGTTGCATATTTCCTGTCTAGAATTCCAAATTCATATGGCCTACTAGCGGTGGACGATTAGTTCCCTGACAAGAATTTGTTCGCTATAGCAGTAAAAACGCCATGGTACATAGATGTAGTGAATTATCTAGCAATAGGAAAGCTACCAAGACACTTGACATAAAAGGAACAAAAGCTGATTGTTCAGCGTAGTGCTAGATTCTCCTGGATCAGTGGATATCTTTTTCATATAGGAGCTAATATGCATATACGCAGATGCATCCGATAATATGAGATTTATGAAATTCTAAGGGCCTGTCATGATGAACCATGTGGTGTATACTTTGCAAACCATAGGAAAAGTCACAAAGTATTGCAAATGGGTTATTATTGGCTTACAATTTCTAAAGATGCCAAGAAATATGTCCAATCCTGCGATATTTTCCAAAGAATGAGCCACCCTGGCCAATCTGACGAAATTCCATTACAACCACAGTTAGTAGTGGAACATTTCAAACAGTGGGAATTGGACTTTGTTTGACCATTCAACCCACCATCAGGTCAGAAGACCTACATACTGGTTGCCACATATTGTGTGACGAGGTGCGTAGAAACAATGGCTTTATCAAGAGCTAGAGAAGAATCTGTGGTCAATTTTATTTTTGAGCTATTTGTGTAGTATGGCTAACCTCAGGAAGAAATAACAGATGGAGGGGCACATTTTGTGGGAAGTAAAATCAAGGCCACTCTGAAAAACTACCATGTCACCCATAGGGTTACCTCTCCCTACCACCTACGGGAAAATGGGCAAGTTAAAAGCACCAACAAAGTACTTGAGGAAATTCTCACTAAAACAGTCTCAACACATCATCGGGATTGGGCTACTAGACTACTAGAGGCCTTGTGGGCCTATCACACAACATGGAGAAAAACCACTAGATATTCTCCATACCATATAGCATTTGGAAGGGAACACATATTTCCTATTGAATTTGAATAAAGTCTCTGAGAACAGCCCAGGAAGTGGGGCAAGATTCTATGGAGGCCCAAATTAGAAGACTCCAGCAAATAAATGAATTAGATGAAGCACGACTACTTGCTCTATAGCGTACTACAATTATTAAACAAAAACGAGCTAAGTGGCCTGAAAACATCATAAAAAAAAATACCTTCTAGAAAGGAGATTGGGCACTCCTCTACGATTCTAGATTCCAAGACTTCCTGGGTAAATTACAAACAACGTGGCTCGATCCATATGAAATTTAGGAAGTACACAGAAATTGTACCATTATGTTGACCACCATAGATGGATCTTTCTCTACCTTTCGAGTCAATTTACACTGGGTGTGCCTCTATCATAAACCACTTACAAAATATTATTTTTGCTAGCAGGTGTGCGACGATCCCACCATCCAAATTTTAGCTACAAGGGATGACGTCCCCGGAACTTTAAGTTCATAATTTTTATTATTTCCTATTGTAAATATTGTATATATGTTTCCTACAATTTTTTTCTCACTTTTGTACATTCCATCTCTTTTTCATGCTCACAACTGCATTTTTTTTTCCTTTTTCTCTTTTCCTTTCTTTTGTATATTTTGTTGTTCAAAAATTTGAACATCTATTGTTCGATCCAATTGAACAGGTATTATTCAATCAAATTGAATAGATGTTGTTCAATTCAATTGAACGATTGTGTTTTTTTAGTGTGTTTATTTTTTTTGTTCAAAACTTTGAACAACCGTTGTTTAATCTAATTGAACAACTATTGTTCAATCGAATGGAACATTTGATGTTCAATTCAATTGAAAAACTGTGTTTTTGCATGATTTTATTTTTGTTGTTCAAACGTTTGAAAAACCTTTGTTCAATCCAATTGAACAGTTGTTGTTAAATTGAATTGAACATCTATTGGTCAATTCAATTGAATGACTGTGATTTTTAGTATGTTTATCTATGTTGTTCAAACATTTGGACAACTTTTGTTCAATCTAATTGAACAACTGTTGCTCAATCAAACTGAACAACTGATTTCTTTTGTAGGCATTTTTTTTTTCTTTTTGATGATTTATTTTTGAATATCCACTCCCCCTTTACGAATCCTCACTATAAAAGCAATTTTTGGAAAGGAATTGGCACTTAAAGAGGAGAAAAGCAGTGATATTACTAATATTGTGATCGTTTGAAATTTTGACGGAAATCTCCACTCTGAAAGCTGACATGGTTTATCTACATAATGAAGGGTTGGATATCTCCTGTTCAAACATATTATTACAAAATTCATTTTCATATTCTTATGATGGTATATATTTCTACACTCTCAAGTAGTAATTCTTCTTGACATGAGGATATAGGAATAAAGAGTATTAATTGTATTGGCATTATTTTTACTTCTCACACCATCCCTAACTCTTAAGGAGCTAATGAGACTCCCTCCATGTATAAATAAAAATAAAATATTATGTCAATGATCATATTTTTAAGAGAGAATAGGGGGTATCATCACAAGCCAACCTACCATGATCATAAGGGTTTAACAGGTGGCATTCCCACAATGGCCAAAAAACTAGGGTAGTGACCTTCTCGATAGCTAAAACTACTTTAAGTACATGAGGTATCATCATGAGCAAGTGCTAATAACTTTGTTACAATTCTTGTGAATGGCACTATGAATATCTGGCCACAAAAACAACACAATGGTCTCTCCATAAAACAAGAAAAAAGCCCACTTTTAAAAAAGAAAGATATTATGTCTATGTGAAAATTTTTAAGAGAGAATAGGGGGTCTCATCATGTGCCAATCTACCATGATCATAAGGGTTTGACAGGTGACATTACCACAATGGAAAACACGCCATTATAGTGACCTTCTTGATAGCTAAAACTGCTTGAAGGACAAGAGGTCTCATCACAAGCAGCCTGATCACTTTGTTACAATCCCCGTGAATGGCACTATGGCTATTTGGCCACCACACCATCACAGTGGTCTCTCCATAAAATAAGAAAAATTTCTACCTTTAAATACAAGATTCTCGCTCATTTATGGGTTAAAATAACAACCCTATGGAGGCTATGAGTGCCTGTTGGTGGCAGTGTCTCTGCTTGTGGTATTGAAGTATTTTTCTAACAATAGCCAATTAATTTTATATGCCCTATTTCATGTTTTATCCATTCCTGAAATAAATGCACAACTTGAATAAGCATTATCACTACCTACCTGCATAATTAACTATGAGCAAATTGTCTTTTCATGTTGAATTGAGGGATGGAAACACCAATCATAATCTGTCACCAGTCATGCTTCCGTCATGCTACACTATCAAAATAGGACATCCTTTCATAATAATTTCTACTTCGATTTTCTCCCCTTCTTCAATAATTTTCACGTGACGTACAATTGTGATGATTATCAACTTCTAACCTTTCCTTTGTGTGCATTCATGATTGATGCAATCTTTCCTCTTTTCTTGAGCTTCAAGGCCATGGATGCTCTTCTCTCATACATTTTCGATGATTACCAAATTTTGACCATTGCTTCGTGTGCATTCATGATTGTTACAAATATTTTTGCTTCTCTTGACCTTAAGGCCATGGACCCCCTTTTCCTGATGGAGGGGGTACGAATATCCATAATGAATAAGTATGCGAATTATTCACATGAATTCCTTTGAATACGCTGATGGGACTAAAATATCATTGCATTTAGGAAATGATGTTGCATATAATTTTAAAAATAAATGCATGCAGTGTCTATAATGCTTTAGCCAACAGGGCCGAAATAAATGCATACAGAAGAAAAAACCAGTTCGGATAACACAATAGCCATGGGATGAAACTCTCTCTATAATGAAGCCACAACTTTGCAAGTCTCAGAATCAGCTCACATCGTTCTCTAGCAAGATGGTTGGCTGTCATATCTACATAGACTACAAGGGTTTAATACAGAGACAACAGTCGAATTCCTATAAAACCTACGGGAAGGGCATACCAGAGTCAGAGGAAGAATCATATCAGTTGCTGAGGTCTCCGGACTACCAATAGAGGGAGAAATATGGACTAAAAAACATGTCCTTCTATAAGAAGTAGCCTCAATGTACCAGGACCTAGGCGAACCATTGGAGCAAAAAGGGAAATGTATTAATCATGCATCCTTGCAATAGCCTTGGAAAGAATTGGAAGTCTTAATTCAAATATATATCACATGCAATGGATGCTAAGATGTGGTAAAGTATCGCCAACTTAAACTATTAGCTATTCTCAAGTGAAAAAATTCAGTTAATTTGCCCTTTTCCTAAATTTTGTATTGCACAATACTGTTGTTCGAATTAGAAAAGAAAAAAAACCCCAAAGAAGTTATCAGTCACCATGGCTTGATTAAATTGACCATCATTCATGAGTTAAGCAAACACCAGATAACTTGGGACAAATTTATTAATCCTGCCCTGCCTACCCTTTAAGTAAACCTTCATAAAGCAGAGATTGAACTCCATAGAAAAACCATACCCAAGAGGGCAAGAGGGAAGAGAACCCATGTTGCGACCACAGAACCAGGAAAACAGAGACAGTCTAAAAGGCTTCAACTACGGAAAAACATCTCTGAATTTCCAGATGAGGCAAGACCATCCCATACACCACCTTCAAGCCCTCAAAGTATATCCTTACAAGAATATGAAGAATAAATGGCTCAAGTACTTGAAAAAATGAGATAATATCTTGAATTTGGGAGCCCATCTGAACAATCTGAGGCACAGAGAGATCTGTTGAACCAGTTTGTCATTTTTAGCAGCTTTGGCCATACTGAAATCCTACCTCACCATGATGAATTCCAGGATTTTAAGGTTTTATCTCCCTTTGACAATGAATGGGTGAGTATGGAAAACCAGAAAAATATAATACATGAACTTGGAAACCATTCAGGGGACACTATTCTATTAGAACAAAACACAATCATTGAGACAATTCCCCTGATGCCTGAAGGGAATATTATTTCACCCAATTAGGATGTTAATGTTGAAATAACCTCTGGGACGCCTGAAGAAAACACCATTGTTGATAACCTTATAACTGGCACAACCATTTCTAAAACCGAAGAAAATGCTCCTCCTTATCCTACCAAAACTTTGGTAAAGGAAAATTAGTTGAGATTAAGTTAAGGAAAATGAGGGGAAAGTGGAAAAAATTGAGAAAAATGATAAAGCAACTAAGGAAATAGTTGCAAGAAGCAAACACGTCTTGGAATCCTGAGAAGGAATTGGCTACCATGGGTACCCAAACAATAGATACTACTGAAATTTCTGTACATGATGATTTACTATACAATGCTGAAGCCTCTGTATAGACGGACCTAATGGAAAATGTTGAAGCCTTTGTACTGATAGATTTAATATATATCATTGATGTTTCTGTATAGACTTAGTTAATGGATAAATTTTAATCCTCAACACAAACATATTTGATATACAATACTGAAGTCTCTGTGCGGACTAATCTAAAACTAACAAAAGATAAGGGGACCCAAACAGAGGTAACACCTACCTACACTCCCGTAGTAGAAAAAGCTACCAATCAAAAGATTGAAAACAAACTAATTCAATTCCAGCATGGATTGGCCTAGTGTATAAATGGAGTAGTACTATTACAAGAACATCAAGCACTACTAAAGTGATTCAAAGACCTTTCTGCAATTGAGGACGAAACCTTTTCCAACTCAGGGAAGAAAGGACAAAAGTGAAGAAAAAACAGGAGAAAGTGGAACAAGGTAAAGAGAAAATGAGTATGGTTTTCTCTCTTTACTCAGATGTATTGAATTTCATGGCCAGCCACTAACTATGCTTTATTCTTAGTGGAACAATATCTATTGTTGAAAATCAAGGTTGTCAGGGAAAGGAAGCCTAATACTTTTAAAACAATTGAGGAGTTTTTCCATTATCGCAATGAGCAGGTCCAACATCTTTTGTGTGAAGTATATTTACACAATTTCTTTCTAGAGGAGGATAGGGATGATAAACCCAGCCCCTTCATAGGGGACATTCAATTCCAAGCCTTTCTGTCCTTTGCCAAAAACCAAACTAGATGGGCTAAGGCCTACAACACCTTGTAGAAAAAGGCTCATGGCCTAGACCTATGGGTCAAAGGTGAAGCTATTAAACCCCTTTACTTGTTTACCCAATATAAGAAATTCATGCATCGAAAAAGGGTGATATCCAAATTGGGACCTATTCACAAAAATATTGTTTAGAATGGGCATACATGCTTCCAAGACATTCATGAAGAAGCATTAGCAGCAGCCAAATAGAGATGGCTAGCCTCTACAAATAATGTGAGGAACAAAGAGCCATTTGGGTATAGGGAATTCAAATTGCTGCTTCCAGGTTCCTTTTGTACAAAACCATAATTTTGAACATGGGTCCTACATGGATAGGGTGCAGATACAAATGCCCCATCATTTGGTACCCCCCTGAAGACTATCATCACAGTTGTGAGTTATAAGAGGGGCACACAAACTCAGCATTTGCATTATATATTTTACCTTCATCTTAGAAATAAAGTAAAGGAAAATAATGAAAAAATAAGGCAGAGTGAACAAATGATAAAAGGAGTGTTTAATAACTTGAAAAATTATTTGTCACTATATTTATTGATAGGGAAGAAAAATAGCCAAATTGATGACCAGATGACCAAAAGACAATTGACAAGGAAGGTGAACGGAATCATATCAGCTCCTATGAATAAGCAGAAGATGTAGATGCACACCCACTCTTGGAGCACTCAATCGATAGCCATGAAGCAATAGGGTCTCATAATGACAAGGATCCATTACTACTTTTGAATTTTCCTTTCAGCTATAAAAGGCCAAAGATGAAAAAGACGAAGGGGAGTTACTATAATATAATCTTCTTGTAATAAACGTATTGGGACATAATTTTCAAGTTTTGTAGTAATGTATTCCTTAGTGGATTAATGAATAATTTAGTGTTTTTGGAATAAACAACCTCTGAGTATTCCTTTGAAGTAGGATTCTAGTGGCTTTGGGCCCAGCCCCGAGGGTTCTCCTGCTACTTCTGTGCTATATGTTTATTTATAAAATTTTCATTTCGAGTATTCATTGCGTTCCATAGCATCATCATTTAATTGGTTAATTTAAAACATGAGATGTCATAGTTTCCTTTTAACTAGAATAGATTTATCATTCATGTTATCTTATCTGGAATCAATTCTTTTACAAATTGTTAGACCAGTTTCAGCACGGTTGTTGTTCAATTTTGCATGTAGTTAATGTTTGGATCTTTTCATCATAATTATGAGCACTTGGTTGATAATTAATCCTAAAGAATAATATTAGTTGATTAAAAGAGAATTCCGTTGCAAAATCTAGAATAATTTATTGTTGTTCAATTTATTAGGATTGTTGTTAAATTAATTAAGGTATTTGTTCAATTCATCAAAGTGTGTTGTTCAACCTCAATCTATTATTTTCAGCCTTGAGTAGTTATGTTAGGTCCCTATATTACTAGTATAGTCCCTTATTGTTGTTAGTGTAACCCCCTTATTTTTATTATTGTACCCTTGTAACCCCCATTTTATTATTAGTGTGCCCATAATTTATTATTTTTAGGTCAGATAGGATTACATTGTGGCCCACTAGGATTACATTATGGCCCCATGGACTCCTATATATAGAAAGGAGGTTTTGTAAATTGAATCATCCAAGAATTATTCATTTATGTAATGTATTGGAGGTTTTCCCCTCAAAGTGGCTTATTTATAAGGCATTGATATCTCTTTTCTTCTAATTTTGAAGCTAGTTTCCCAACATTTGGTATCAAAACTTTGGATTCTAGGGTTTCTCCGCTCCAAACAGGTCATCATGGCATTTTCGCTATAAATTTTTTTCTACAAAGTTTCAGAAGCTGAAAGTTTTAGGGTGCGAAGCTAAAATCCTGAGGAAGTTTGTCTAAAAATTTCAGAGCTTGGTTCACAATATTTTCAAAGATATGATCTATGGAAGTTAGGTATTTTTTTAGGCTCCTAAACAGGTCATTGTGGAATTTGCGCTATAAATTTTTTTCTACGAAGGTTCAGAATCTGAAATTAGTATGGTGTGAAGCTAAAATATTGAGAAAATTTTTCAAAGAAATTTAGAGCTTTTTTCGCAACATTTTTGGAGATATGATCTGTGGAAGGTAGTGCTTTTTCAGCCTCCTGAATTGCATCTCAAAGAGGTGATCATGGGAAAAGTTCAATAACTCTCTCTTTGGGCATCGGATTGGAGTTCCGTAAAAAGTGGTTTCAAGTAAATAGACTGCCATTTCTTCGCTATCAACTTCAGAGACAAAGGATGAAACATTGATATGTGGCAAGTCATACAATTTCGCTCTACTGAACCAGTCCATAATTAGGTCATTGTGGGAGATTGGACACAACTTTGTCTTGGATAATCCAAATAAGGTGAGACCTATGGCATTCAAAAGATAATTCAGAGGGCTACATTGGTCCCAAAATTCAGATATTGAAGTGCTGAAATCACAGAGATAATCCAATTTCAATATCGAGCTCCTCAAAAGCAAGAAAAAGGTGTGTATTTTTTTTTCGAATTGCATAAGTCTTGTTTGAAGAATCAATTTTAATTGATTGCAAGGGCATATTGTAGAATAGAGATCAGTATTGGGTTCTAAAATATTCCCCGTAAAAATAATTCAACACCCATTAAGCCTTAAGAAGGCTCTACTATGACTCATGAAGATGAAGAATTGCAACAAATTTCACTCTCTCAAAGAGAAACAAAAAATGAAATGGAAGTTTTGAAGAAAGGTGTGGAAGCGAATATGGATGGAATGGAAGCTGGCATGGAAGCTAAGATGGAAAACATGAAGAATGATCTAAAAACAGACATCGAAGGTTTGACAAAGTTGATACAAGAAATGTTTCCTAATGGTGAAAAGATAGTAGAAGAACCTCATGATGAGGACAAAATAAATGTTAATCATGATTTCATAAACTCTAATGTTGGCGGGAAGAACCACCATATTCAAAAAATGGATATGAGAAAGTTTGATGGAAAGGATCCTGTAACATGGATACTACAGATGGAGCAATATTTTGATCTCCATAACGTGCAAAACACACAAAAGGTACGCGTTACAACTTTACATTTAGAACAAAATACATTTGTATGGTATCGATGGCTTTGCTCCCGTAAAAAAATTGTCACTTGGTCAATTTTTACGGAGGAAATGATTGTACATTATGAGGATACGAAGAGCAAAACCTTCTTTAGCCAATTGATAAATCTCAAACAAAAGGGTTTAGTGGGGCATCACATTCAGGACTTCCAAAAATTGAATATAAGGGTAACTGATATTCGAGAGGAACACAGGATCGATCTCTTCATAGGCACTTTAAAGGATAACATCTAACATGAAGTTCATGTTTTGGAACCGGATTCATTGGAGAAGGCATTCAGGTTGGCAAGAAAATTTGAATGTAAAATAATGGCGACAAGGAAGCCTACCACTCAATTCTATAAAGAAGGAATTGTTGCTACGTCTAGATTTCCACAACCTACAAGGTTGACACCACAAAAATTGGAAGAAAAAAGAGCAAAAGGGTTTTGCTACAGTTGTAGAAAATACACTAAAGGTCATAAGTGTGCTGAGAAGAAATTATTTTACATAGATTGTGAAGAGAAAGAAGAAAATGAACAAGAAGAGGATATACACCAGGAACCGACCCTAGAAGAGGAAGAAATGAATCCGACCATATCATGTAATGCACTGGCAGGAATTACCACTCCTCAAACTCTCAAGATAGAAGGACAAATCAAGAAGAAAAAGGTAATAGTGTTAATTGATTCAGGTAGCACCCATAATTTTATTCATTGTAAGGTAGCCAAGGAATTAAATTGTTTCCTATACCCAGCACCAGAATGTCAAGTGATGGTTGCAAATGGAGGAACTATAAATTTCTCTGGAAAATTCCATAATATCAAGCTAACCATGGCGGAATATGTATTAACTAGTCCAATGCTTTCCATTCCTATGGGAAGTGTTGATGTTGTACTAGGAGTACAATGGTTACAATCTTTGGGGATGGTAGCTTTTAATTTTCAAGAACTTTTCTTGAAATTTTTTTCAGAAGGAAAGGAAGTCGAATTATGGGGTATTGAAGGGAATCCGGGAAGGATAATAAGCTCTAATGTCATGAAAAAGCTTCTAAAGAAAGAACAACGAGGCGTAATTGCACAATTATGCTCACTAGAAGTTCCGACATCAAAATCATCTATTTCTGCAGATCTCCAACAAGTCTTGGACAATCATTCCAAGGTGTTTGAAACTCCCAAAGGATTCCCACCTATTCGTGATCATGATCATGCTATTCATTTGATTCCAGGAAGTGTTCCTCCAAACATCAGGCCTTATAGATATCCTTACTTCCAAAAGAGCAAAATAAAATAGATATCCTTATTTCTAAGGCGTTGATATCTCTTTTCTTCTAATTTTGGAGCTGGTTTCCCAACAAGTTATTTCTACATAAGCTTAGAACATAATTAGCTCCTTTGAATATTCTAAAGTATTTCATAATTAACTTTCAACTTGGTTTGATTGAACTTCGAGAATTAAACAATATTCCTTATAGTGATTTAGAGTAGTTAACCTCCGATGTCACCTGCATATATTTTTCTTACACTCTTGAAATAACAGGACTAGCCCTGGGTTGATAATTAATGAAAAGCATTAAGGTTACCTTTCAAACAGTCACCTTCATGACCCAACACCTCCCGCAATGAATGCAAAGTAATAAGTGCTAATGTGCACATAAAAGAAGATGAAATGAAATTAAGGCTAAAGGATTGAGAAAGGCTTCTTGCACAGAGAGGTAATGCAATGAATCTGTCGGGGTACTGAATAGGCTCGTAGGCAGCGGAGCAACACTTGTGTTTTCTTGAAGTGACTCTATCGGGGTGTTGTCGAGGCCTTCTTTCACTAGAGAAACACCATAAACATATTTTAAAATTATGAATATAATAATTCCTCTACATTTTTCTTTGCATCATTTTCAACTACTAGCATGCATGAATTTCTACTTGGGTGTTTACTAATTAGAAAGAGCTAGATGAGGCATAAACGAGAGAAATATTTGTAAAGGTAAAAAAAACACAGGAGATACATATAATTTCTGTTCTTTATTCCCTTCCAGCACTTTCTAGACTCAAACTATTGTAGGGATTTTGGTAGAGATGTTGGATTCTACCAGTTGTTCACCAATTGTTGTAGCTACTACAACACCACCCAGAATTTTTAGCATATTCAAAATTTGAGTCCCCCTCTGCTTGCTTAGCCCATTAAGGTTTTGACCTAGCCTCCAGTCACCTAATCTGCCCATGAACTATTCCTACAAAACCCTATCGTTGCGCCCATTCATACGATACACAACACACCCACTTGTCTTGTTGTCTCATGACTGCAGTAGGGTTTGGGGGGTTTTCTGCTATAAAGAGCATTAAGAGTTTCCCCATGGATTCAACAATAGGTTTCCATAGTAGTCATCACCAATCACTGGGGGCACCAGGCTCAGATAGATAAGGCATCAATGTGGCTTGCATTATGCTATGCATGCTAGGGTTTGGGAGAAACCTTCCTTTATCAAGAAAGTGATCCCATTCCCATTTTACGTAATTCATATTCCACTGGGGCACATTCTAATAGGAATTGCATGAAATCATGATAAAATCATCATATGTAATTTGAACTCAGGCTCATGATTAATTTACCTCCTCTCAAAATGTGCATTAAGGTTTTCATGGTTTTAGTGAGGCATTAGAAGTCCTATGCACCTACAAGCACCTTTTCTCTGGTGTATGCATTGAAAATAAGTGGAGACATATTACGTTGATGGTTAGGGAAAAATATGAGTTTCATTATGGTATGGAAAAGGCTCGTTCTCCTCTGCACCTCTAAAACCCTAAATTATTATGATCAAGAATCCGACCATACCTTGAATAAACCTTCACTATCTAGAACTCTTTTCACATAGTACTTCAAGCAACATTCTTTAAAATCACATCATCACCATGGGAAACAAAAAATGTTAAAGTCATGATTGGTGGTTCATTAAATGTATAAATTTGAATTCTATTTCCAAAGTAAAGCATGAGTTGATCCATCCATGAAATTTATAACAAATTAATTTGGATTATTTTCTGGTTCATGTTCCTAGAGTGAAACAGTGTATCTTTTTATCTATTCATTGATCCCACATGAAAATTATCACTTTGGAAAGATAATTTGTTTGTTACATCATCTTTGTAGGACACCAAGAAAATTCGGCTTGGATCCACATCCAATGAGGCAACACTTGTACCCGAGGAAAGAAACGCATAGGTCACAAAGCTGCATAGCTCGCAAAGTCACGAAATCACAAAGTCATAAAGTTGCAAAGTCACATAGGTTGCAATGTCACAAATTAGAATAGGTCGCAAAGTTGGAAAGTCACATAAGTCGTAAGGTCACAAATTCACATCGGTCGCAAGATCACAAAGTCACAAAATTGCATAGGTCACAAAGTCACAAAGTCGCATAGGGCTCAAATTCACGAAGTTGCATAGGTGGCAAGGTCACAAAGTCGCATAGGTTGCAAAGTCGCAAAGCCGCATAGGTCACAATGTCACAAAGTCACATAGATCACAAAGTCACAAAGTCACATATGTCAGAAAGTCACAAAGTCACATAGGTCGCAAGGTCGCAAAGTCACAAGGTCGCAAGTTCATAAAGTGGCAAAGTTGCAAGGTCACAAATTCACATAGGTAGCAAAGTCACATATGTCGTAAGGTCGGAAAGTCACAAAGTCGTAAATTTTCAAAATCAAATAAGTTGAAAAGTCGCATAGGTTGTAAATTCACAAAGTTACATAGGTCACATAAGTCACAAAGTCTCAAAGTCAAATAGATTGCAAAGTCGCAAGGTCACATAGGGCGCAAAGTCACAAAGTCACATGGTCGAAAAGTCACAAAGTCGTAAAGGTCGCAAAATCACAAAGTTGCATAGGTTGCAAAGTCATATAGGTCACAAAGTTGCAAAGTCGCAAAGTCGAAAAAGGTTGTAAATTCGCAAACTTGCATAGGTCGCAAAGTCACATAGGTCGCAAAGTCGCAAAGTTCACAAAATCTCATAGGTTGCATTGGTCGCATAGGTTGAAAAGGTGGCATTCCACCACTCATTCACTCTTATAAAGGGGAAAAATCATCCTATTTGAGTGAGGCTTCAATGAAAGTTGGAAAAGTCCTTGTCTAAACCAACAAATATCTCGAAGCTCTAGATACTCTTCCAAAGAAGGATTGGATTACGATACAAAATGATAAAGTACACCTACATATGAGAATGCAATCTTGGGAAAAGTTGGCCAAGGATGTAAACAAGGTCATATCTTCATATAATCATCTCCTTAGTGGGTTATATCAATGGTCTAAGTCGATTACACTCCTTCCATCAGGTAACTAGCATCACCTAACGAATTGGAGGAATTACTATAGGAAATGCAAGGATTTATCGACCTAATCAGACAAGCTTCTAGCTCCAATGACTTGTAAGTCAAAAGAGAGAGAATCACGTAGTATGTGGTTGAGTTGTTTAGGGTTCACACCAAATTTTCTACCTTGTCAAACTAATTCAATGCAAAGAAAATCACGCTGATTCCAACTACCCTTGAGAGCATGCACAAACCTGGGGAAGACATGCAACAACTGGTCATGATAGATACAAAATACAAAGCATGGCAGAACTATTTCAGGGAACATCAAAATATTGATGCTTAGGCCTTCTCAATCACCAAATCATTAGCACAGGGTCAATGCATGAGAAATACTATCCCATTTTTTGTTTCACATCATGGTAGCTTAGGGAAAATTGAATGAGAACCTAAGACAAACATGCAAGATTCCCTGGGTCACAATCAGCCATAGGTCGCAACAACGCTTAGTCTTAATAAACCCTAGGTTGCAATCTCCCTTAGGTCACAACTTCCCCTGGGTCGCAATCTCCCTTAGGTCGCAATATCTCTTAGGTCATACCCTCCCATAGGTCACACTCTCCCTTAATTCTGAAACTACCTCAGGTCACAATCTTCCTTAGGTCGCAAATTGTTTGGAAACTAGCTCCAAAAATAGAAGAAAAGAGATATTAACGGCTTAGAAATAAGCCACTTTGAGGGGGAAACCTCAAATACATTAGATGAATGAAAAATTCTTGGATGATACAAATTACAAAACCTCCTTTCTATATAGAGGAGTCCATGGGTCCATAATGTAATCCTAGTGGGGCCACAATGTAATCCTAGCCGACCTAAAAATAATAATTTAAGGGCACAATAATAACAATATGGGGGTTACAGGACTACAATAATAACAATAAGGGGGTTACAATAACAACAATAAGGGACTATAATAGTAATATAGGGACCTAAAATTCCCCTCTCCTTTAAAAAAGTGTTGTCCTCAATGCTTGAGTAGCTCTAGGTGCTTCTGTATAAAATTCCCATCCTCCCATGTAGAATATTCAGTGTGTAAGTTCTTCCACTTGATGAGATACTTTGAACTTGATCGATTTTGTAGCTATCGAGTTCATGTTTCCATGACCGCTGCAGGTTTCAATATGATTTTTCCTTCCTCATCAAGTTCCAGAAATATTTTTTGAACTGGAAGATTTTCACCTCTAACCTTCTTTAAGCATGAAACATGGAAAACTGGATGCACTCGTGAAGAAGCAGGAAGCTCCAATTTGTATGCCATGGTACCAATCTTTTGCAACACCTTGTAAGGACCATAGTACTTTGGTGATAATTTATTATCCTTATTTTCTTGCTTGAGGGACATTTTTTTGTATGGTTGTATCCATAAAAATACCCAGTCGCCTACATCAAAACTTCTCTCGCTGTGATGTTGATTTTCCTGTTGTTTCATTCGATTTTGTGCCAAATTCAGGTTATCCTTTAAGATTTGGAGAACTTCTTGTTGATGCTCAATGTGATCTTCCACTGCTTGAACCTTTGAATTTTTTCTTAAAGATGATGTGATGGATGGTGGATGATATCCATAAAGTGCCATAAATGGGGTCAGTTTTGCTGTAGTATGGAAGGAAGTGTTATAACACCATTCAGTGACAGGTAACCACTTGACCCATTGTGTTTTTTTATCAAATACAAAACAACGAAGACATCCTTCCAACCATTTATTTACTATCTCAGTTTGACCATCGGATTGAGGATGATAAGATGAATTATGAGCTAATTGAGTACCCAAACAAGAAAATAACTCTGTCCAAAAATTTCAAGTAAAAATGGGATCTCCGTCGCTCACAATAACCCTTGGGTTCCCATGTAGCTTTTGAATTGTGTCCATAAATGTAGTAGCAACTATACTTGCTTTAAATGGATGAGATAATGCACAAAAGTGCACATACTTGGTAATTCTATCAACTACCACCATGATGACACTCTTTCCTTCAAACTTAGGTAAACCTGTGATAAAATCCATTGAAATCTCCTCCCAACATTGACTTGGAATGGATAAAGGTTGTAGAAGACCCGGCGTCTTAATTGTGTGAACTTTATTATGCTGGAAAATCAAACATTCTGCCACAAAATTTTGAATATCAGATTTAAGGCCATCCCAAAAAAATTCTTTCTTCAGCTTGTGGTAAGTTTTTAAAAGTCCTGAGTGTCCTCCTAAAGGAAAACTGTGGAATTCCAAAAGAATCTTCTGTTTTAGTTGGGATTATTACAAAGATATAAACGATCTTTGTACCATAAGGAATCATTTTTCCAACTAAACATATCAGATTTACTAGGATCTTACTACAACTTTTGAATGAGTGTCCACACTTCTTCTTCCTTCTTCTATTGATCTCTTTCTTCGGTTATCCAATCTGGTTGGATAATAGAAATGGCACAAAGAAATGCCTCGACCTCTTCATTCTTTCTTGAGAGTGCATCTGCAACAACATTTAGCTTCCCTTTTTTGTAGATTATTTAAAGGTCATAACCCTACATCTTTGTGACCCATTTTTGCTGCTCTTCTGAAGATAGTATTTGTTCCAAAAAGTGTTTAAGACTATCATGATTAGTTTTTACCTTCAAGTGTCTTCCCATTAGGTAAGTTCACCATTTCTTTAGTGCATGCATTATTGCTAACATTTCCTTCTCATAAATAGGTCTCTGTAAATACTTTGCTTTGATTGGACAACTTTAAAAAGCAATGGTTCTTCCTTCTTACATTAAAAAAACACCAATTCCATTTCCTGAGGCATCATATTCCACAATAAATTTTTTTGTGAAGTCTGGCATAGCTATGACTAGTGCTAGGCACATTTCCTCTTTAAGATGTTTAAAGGCCTCAGTTTCTTCAGGAGTCCATGAAAATACATCTTTCTTCAATAATGTTGTTAGACGTGTTGTTATTCTCCCATAATTCTTAACGAACTTGCGATACTACCCTATTAACCCAAGAAATCCTCACAACTTCTTTATGCTTGTGGGGACTTTCCATTCCTTAAGGGCTTTAATTTTGTTAGGGTCTACCTTAACACCCTCGTGAGATACAATATGACCTAGATATTCCACCTCTTGTACTCCAAATAAACATTTGGATGTTTTTGCATATAATTGCTTCTCCTGCAATAGTTTGAGCACCTTGTCAACATGTAGAACATGATCCTTCCAAGACCTGTTGTAGATTAGTATATCATCAAAAAATACTAGCACAAATTTCCTAAGGATGGGTTTTAAAATGGAATTTATCAACCCTTGAAATGTAGAAGGTGCATTGGTAAGGCCAAAAGGCATAACCAAAAATTCATAATGACCCTCATGAGCTGAAATGCTTTTTTCAGAATATCTTCAGTCTTCATTCTAATTTGATGATATCCTGAACAAAGATCCAACTTGGTAAAATAAATTGCTCCATGTAATTCATCCAATAATTCATCAATCACAGGAATGGAAAATTTATATTTAATGGTGAGCTTATTGAGCTCCCTATAATCCGGATACATGTGCCATGATCCATCCTTCTTGTGTACCAATACTATAGAAGCAGAGAAAGAACTTTGACTAGGTTGAATTATAACTGCCTCTAACATTTTTGCAATCTTATGTTCAATTCACTCTTTTGGACATAAGGATATCTATAAGGCCCGATGTTTGGAGGAACACTACCTAGAATCAAATGAAATCATGATCATGATCATGAATAGGTGGGAGCCCTTTGGGAATTTCAAACACCTTCGAATGATTGTCCAAGACTTTTTGGAGATCTGCAGAAAATAGATGATTTTGATGTTGGAACTTCTAGTGAGCATAATTGTGCAATTACACCTTGTTGTTTTTTATTTAGAAGCTTTTTCATGACATTAGAGATTATTATCTTTCCCATCCCCCCTTCAATACCCCGTCATTCAACTTGCTTTCCTTCTGAAAATTTTTTCAAGAAAAGTTCTTGAAAACTAAAAGCTACCATCCCTAAATATTATAACCATTGTACTCCTAGTACAACATCAACACCCCAAATAGGAATGTAAAGTATTGGACTATTCAATACATACTCTCCCATGGTTATCTTGATATTATGACATTTTCTAGAGAAATTTATAGTTCCTCCATTTGCAACCATCACTTGACATTCTGGTGCTGGGTATAGGAAACAATTCAATTCCTTGGCTACCTTAAAATGAATAAAATTATGGGTGCTACCTAAATCAATCAACACTATTACCTTGTTCTTCTTTATATGTCCTTCTATCTTGAGAGTTTGAGGAGTGGTAATTCCTGCTAATGCATTACACGATATGGTCAGACTCATTTCTTCCTCTTCTAGGGCTAGTTCCTGGTGTATATCCTCTTCTTTTTCATTGTATTCTTCCTGTTCACAATCTATGTAAAATGACTTCTTCTCAACACACTTATGAACTTTAGTGTATTTTCTATCACAACTGTAGCAAAGCCCTTTTTCTCCTTTTTATTCCAATTTTTGTGGTGTCAACCTTGTAGGTTGTGTAAATCTAGGAGTAGCAACATTTCCATCTTTATAGAAGTGAGTTGAAGGCTTCCTTGTCGCCATAATTTTACATTCAATTTTTATTGCCAACCTGAATGCCTTCTCCAATTAATCAGGTTCCAAAACACAAACTTCATGTTGGATGTTATCCTTTAAAGTACCTATGAAGAGATAAATTTTGTGTTAATTTGAAATATCAGCTACCCTTATATTCAATTTTTGGAAGTCGTCAATGTGCTCCACCACTAAACCCTTTTGTTTGAGATTTATCAACTGGCTAAAGAAGGTGTTGCTTTTTGTATCCTCATAATGTGCTATCATTTCCTCCACAAAAATTGACCAAGTGAATTTTGTTATGGGATCAAAGCCATCTATACCATACAAATGTATTTTTTTCTAAATGTAAGGTTGCAATGCGTACCTTTTGTGTGTTTTTCACATTATTGAGATCAAAATATTCCTCCATCTGTAGTATCCATGTTACGGGATCCTTGCCATCAAAATTCCTCATATCCATCTTTGGAATATGGTGGTTATTTAATCCGACATTATAGTTTATGAAATCATGATTAACATTTATTTTATTCTCATCATGATTTTCATCTACTATCTTTTTTCCATTAGGAATCATTTCTTGTATCCATTTTGGAAAACCTTTCTTCAAACCTTTCATTTTTTCTTCCATACCATCCATTTTATCTTCCATACCATTCTTCAAACCATCCATCATAGCTTTCATGCCTTTCTTCAAACCATCCATCTTAGCTTCCATGTTTTTCCTAAAAACATCCATTTCATTTATTGTTTCTCTTTGAGAGAGCAAATTTTGGTGCACTTGCTCTTGTAATTTTGATAGATCATGTTGCAATTCTTCATCTTCATGAGTCATATTAGAGTAATTTGAGGGCTTAATCGGTGTTGAATTATTTTTAGGAGGCATTTTAGAACCCAATAATCATATCTATGCTCAATAGGCCTTTGGAATCACTTAAAAATGATTTTTCAAATAAGACTTATGAAATTTGAAAAAAAATACACACCTTTTTCTTGATTTTGAGAAGCTCGATATTGAAACTGAATTATCTCTGTGATTTCAGATCTTCAATATCTAAAATTTGGCCCTGACGTAGCCCCCTAAATCTCATTTCAATTTCCATAGATCTGACTTGATTTGGATTCTTCAAGAGAAAGTTATTTCCAATCTCCCACAATGACCTAATTGTGGATTGGTTCAATAGAGTGAACTTGTACGGCTTGCCATGTGTCACTGTTTTCTCCTTTGGCTCTGAAATTTACAGAAAGGCAACTACAATTCATGTAATTCTAGTCACTATTTACAAAATTTCAATTTGATGCTCAGAGAGAGAGAGTTATGAAGATTTTCCCATGATCACCTCTTTGAGATGAAATTCAGGAGCCTGACAAAGACCTAACTTCCACAAATCATATCTCCAAAACTATTGTGAACCAAGCTATGAAATGTTGTGACGATGTTCCATAGAATTTTAGTTTTATGATCTAAAATTTCTAGCTTCTAAACCTTCCTGCAAAAACATTTATAGAAAAAATTCCACGATGAAATTTTTTAAGTGAAATTCATGAGATTGAAAAAATACCTAAGTTCCACAGATCATATCTCTAAAAATATTTCAAACAAATATCTAAAATTGTGTGATGATGTTCTTCCGGATTTTAGCTTTACACTTTAAAAATTTTAGCTTTTGAACCTTCATAGAAAAAAAATTATAGCGAAAATGCTACGATGACCTGTTTGGAGCAGCAAAACCCTAGAATCCAAAGCTATGATACCAAATGTTGGAAAACCAGCTCCAAAAGTAGAAGAAAAGAGATATCAATGCCTTATAAATAAGCCACTTCGAGGGGGAAACATCCAATACATTACATGAATGAACAAATCTTGGATGATACAAATTACAAAACCTCCTTTCTATATGTAGGAGTCCATGCGGCCAGAATGTAATCATAGCCGACCTAAAAATAATAATTTAAGGGCACAATAATAACAATATGGGGGTTAAAGGGGTACAATAATAACAATAAGAGGGTTACAATAACAACAATAAGGGACTATAATAGTAATATAGGGACATAATACAAATTCCCCTTTTGTAATCTCCCTCATGTCGCAATATATCTTAGTTCGTAACCTCTGGTAAGTCACAATATCCCTTAAGTTGAAACTCCCCCTAAGTCCCAACTTTCCTTAGGTCACAAATTCCCCTCGATCGCAATCTCCCTTAGGTCACAATCTCCCTTAGGTTGTAATCTCCCTTATGTTGAAAATTCACTTAAGTCGCAAGTAAGCCCTAGAGTCATGGAAGACCAAAGGTCGGGGGAAATCCAAGAGTTTGCTCAGCCTATATGTACATCTTCTAGTGATGTTTTGAAGGACTTTTTAGTTGTGGAATTTTGAGAGAGAGACATTGCTTTTTATTGAATGTATGCCTCTTGATGAGTACAAATAAGATTTATTGGATCTCACTATTGAATCCGATGGAAGTCTCCTGTGTGGTTATGCTATGAATATGGTCCCTTCAAATGAATCAATGCTTCCTTCAAATATTGGTGCACATTTCTACTCATGTATTCCATTGTGTTATGAGGTTCCTTGCAACATGTGGATGGTATATGATGTTCTAACTTAAAGATATGTTGATGAATTTCATTGTCGATATTTGATTTAAATATTTATTGGGATGTGCATAGATGATAAATGAAACACTTATCCATTGAAAAATATTTCTAGTTTTTTAAGTGAATCTTGTTATAAGTATGATCTTGGTAAAGTTTTTCTAACAATTCTTTTCATAAGTTTCATGCTTTAAATTATGCTCTGTTATTCATGGTATTATGTTTCACAAGCATTCGTCAGTCACTGACTTGTATTCGTTCAACATCCATGAATTCTCCATCTCAGTGAGTCCCCTCTCTGTTGAAAAAACATCTTCACTAATTTAATTGAAATCGTGCCTACATATCAGATGTGATCCCCAAACCAAATGATGTAGAGTCTAATTGGGATTCTTCACAAGGGAGATCCCCTTATTGTTGGAGAGAAATTTTCAACCGTTAATAAGTACATAAAGGGGATGAGTAGAGAATAGATAAAGTGCATCAATATACTAAAGGTAGACATCTTAGTTTTGAAGATGTAGAAGTTGAAGTTTATGACTATGTTGCCATTAGTGACAATGAAATTAGAACTGTTGTCGAAAAGGAGAATATATATATATATATATATATATATATATATATATATATATATATCTATATATATATATATATATATATATATATATTCCCATGGATGTCTCTCTTCCAGTTGATGATGAGGAGATTGTTTATTTAAGAGAAAAACATGTTACCTGATATGAGGAAGGAATCAAAAGATGGTCCTTCTAAAAAAATCATGGGCACTAGTGAATATATTAGTGAAAGATATAAAGTCTTCATGGAAATCATAACACCAGGTGCTAATTTAGAGGATGAAATTATTAAAACAAAATAAAATTCTATTCAATGTCACTTGATGAAGAGAATTTCAGTTGATGATGGCCATGCATTTTAGCTTAATGTTAGCCAATTATATAAGCCAAATGAAGGACAATATAAATATCAAATTAGAAAGCCACACAATCTGCATATTCATAATTTGAAAACATCAATTAGGTACAATACATATGCAAGAGTTGTTGATTATGTGGTCCTTCTTGATCCAATTGAAGTTCCTAACAAATAGGAATTTGATAGGTCAAGATGTTTTGAATACACATATTATGTAATTAGGGGGAACCATTCTGCAAAGGCTACAAGATAATTGATGGAAGAATATCCTAATAACCCATATTTTGAAACAGTGAAGTGCATCATTTATACCATTTTAACAGATACAAAAGAAAATTTATTTAAATGGGATCATAATATAAGTAATGAGTATAGGATGTTAATGAATTTCATCTGAAGGGTTAGATGTTTTCATAGTGAATTTGAAGTAAAATGTGGTGGGAATAAAAGGAATATTTCTCTAAGATTTTAAAAGGAATGTTGTAAGTAAATAGATTACCAAATTGTGGAAAAAATAAATGCAAAAGGTGGAAACGTAAATTCATATTTATTCATCGGTATGGATAACATTTTTCAGTTGACATTTAGAACTGGGGAGATATGGAATTTATTGATGGGATTTTCAACATGTGGTAGAATAATGGCATAAAATATTAGAAGGTGGAAAAGTATAAACCATTAAAATTTACCAACGGTAAGACATGTCGTGAAATTAATAATTTTCTAGATGATATGACTATCAGACCTTGGAGATAAATGCGAGTTAAGGATGTAAAATTTATCAAATCAATATTATTTCGTATTAATTGAAGTGAATTATCATTGTATGAAATATAAGAGTAATTTCAAAAATATGTTTATTGAATGATATTTACTTATTTTTGGATTATAATTTTCTTTTAAATATAACATATTGTCGTTGGTAGTATTTTTTATACATATCACTATAATGATATTTTTGTACTTTATTTATTTAGTCATAATTTTTATATGAAAATACAATAACACATGGTTCCTCATCTTAGTCCTTACATTTGGGATGGGATCAACATGGTCCAATATCAAATAATATAGGGTGATTGTGAATAAATTGAAAATTTCATACCTAAAAGAAAATGTTCCCTAGCTATTGCAGATATTCCTCATGGTTTCAATTTCTCAAACATTAAATATGATAGTCATCCTTATAGTTATCAATATTTTAATAAAGTGGCTAGGAAATTTCAAGAAGTCACAAAATCACCACTATGGATATTTGTGACATTTGATTCAAAAACAAAATTTGCAATTATTGTAGGTTTTAACCCTGTACATAAATTATCTACAAATGAATGCTTAAAAACATAAAATAAAAATTACTTAGAGCATAAAACAAATATACACAGCTATTTTTCCCTAGATCCCAAATCAGAACTACCAGCTTGAATTTTCATTATATTCCTTTTGGTGTTACAACACAGATATATACATGCCAAATCATTCAAAAAGCCAAATCCATTAACCCTATATTCGAACATAATCATAGTTCCCTTGTCTGGATCTACAAAATACCAGGTGCATAAAACCATCATGCCTTAAAACCATGTTCAAACCAATGCACAAAACCATGGTCATGAAATAATATAACACAAACCCAAACTTCTCCCACTTGTTGTTTTCCTTATAGAGGGGGACACAAGAAAGCTTAGTCATTGGTCCAACCCTGAAACACCCATTGTTTCTCTACACCAAGAGGACTTCTTAGTATTCAAAGATATGGAACATTCTTCAAAGTGTCCACCTTTACTAGAAACACATTTTTATCCTCAACATATCTCTCACAAAGTCATACTAATCATCAATATGCTTTGTATTTGAATGATAAGTAGGGTTATTAGCTGAGAAAATTTCACTTTGGTTATCACAGTCTACCTTTATAGCTCATTGCACTAGCTCCATAATTGAACACAATATTTGCAACAAAACTTCTTCCTTCCTTGCATGAGTGGCTGCCATGTATTTTTCCTCTGTAGCTAAAAGAGCCACTATAGACTATATTTACTCATCCAACTAACTACACCTATAAATAGGCTAAACACATACCCACTTGTAGATATTCTTTGGTCCAAATTTCTAGCCTAGTCTACATCAGAAAAACCATAGATGTCCAAAAATATGTCCAATCCTGGTCTTTCCTAGTAGCACAAATTATAAACACTAGTGCCTCACAAATATCTATAAACTCACTTCAATTTTGTCCAATGCCCCTTCCTTGGTTTTAACATAAACCTTCTTAATACTCCCACTGCATGTGCAATGTCTGGTCTAGTACAAACCATTGAATACATCAGGCTACCCACTTCACTTGCATATTGAACATGATACATATCCTCCTCTTCTTATTGTGTCTTGAGCCGTTGTTAAACAAATAGCTTTACACCTAAAGGAATAGCAACCTTCAACAATTTACTATCCTGCATGTTGAACCTCTGCAGTATTTTCTCGACATACTTCCTCTTGTTTAACCAAAGCTTCCTCTTTGGAGGCCTATCTCTTCTAATTTACATGCCCAAAATATAGTTTTCAACACCATGATCCTTCATGTCGTATTTGGAGAATAATTGAGTCTTGAAATCCTCTATAATTTCTTTTTCATTTCCAACCATCAACATATAACCATATACAACACGAAATAAATAAATTCATCACCAATTAATTTAAAATACACCCAATGATCCTCTTTGCTTATAGTGAAGGCAAGTACCCCTATACAGGTATCAATTTTACCACATTGTTGGTGACTAGTTTAACCCATATAGAGACTTTTTAGCTTGCATACAAGTTCTTTCATACCATTCATTGCAAAGCCTTCAAGTTTCTTCAAGTAGGTTTCCTCTTCCAGATCCTCGTGAAGAAATGTTTTCTTCACATCCATTTGTTCTACGTAAAAAATTCAACAGAAAAAGATAAAATTAATCTAATAGAAGTAATATTAGAAATAGGAGAAAAAATATCACCAAAATCAATTCCCGACACCTGGGAATAACCTTTTACTACAAAACAACATTTTTATTTCTCCATCTTGAATTCTACATTCATATTCTTCTTAAACACCCATTTATTCTCGATGGGCTTCCTTGCAGTCGACAAATCCACCAGATCCCATGCACCATTTTTTTTCAAGGATGCCATTTCATCAACCATGGCCTCCTTCCAAAGTTTTCCATCCTCTACTTCCACTACCTCCCTGACAATTCTGGGATCATCATCAATGATAGTTAAAGAAAAAAATTATTAGAAAGCAGATGGATTATACCTTTCTATCTGCCTTCTTTCTCGAACTGATCTTCTGAGAGCTAGATTTTATGCATCTTCCTCTTCTAAATATTTTTCTGTTGTAGAGTTCGAGTCATCCTCCTTTAGCTCAAGCTATATATTCTCAAGTTACTTTGGTAAGAATTCATGTTTAACAACATATCTCACCTCTCTAAACACGACATCTCGACTATACATAAAATTCCTTGTTTCTGGGTTCCAAAGCTTGTAACCTTTTAAACAATACTTATACCCAATGAAGATGCACCTTTAAGATTTATTATCTATCTTGGTCATTTTCTCCTTTGGAACATGTACATATGCACCACATCCGAATACCCTCATATGTGAAAGAGAAGGTTTCTTGCTAGTACGCACCTCATGTGGATTCTTATCCTCTAACGCTGATGAAGGTGATTTGTTAACCAGATAACATGGAGTCTCCACTGTTTCTATCCACAATTCCTATCCTAAACCGGTACCACTGAGTAGGCTTCTTGCTTTTTCCATTACCGTGTTGTTCATTCTTTTTGCAACTCTATTTCCCTAAGGTGTGTATGGAGTATTTTTCTGCCATGCTATACCACACTTCTTACAAAACTCCAAAAATTCCTTCTTGGAGAACACTACACCATTATATGTCCTTAGCACCTTTATCTTCTTGCCTATATTCTTTTCCACCCAATCCTTAAGTTCTTTAAATCTGTCAAAGACTTAAAATTTCTTCCTCAATAAATATATCCATGTATTCGCCAAGAAGTAATATATAAGTCAAACATAGTAGATAGAATTACCCAGTGATGGAACCAACACAGGTTCAAACACATCACTATGCACAAGCTCGAATACCTTGTTTTCCCTCTTAGCACCAGAAGGAAAAGTCATCTGATTCTTCTTCCCATATACACAATCTTCATAGAAATTGAAATGCAGAGATAAATTAGACATATCTTATACCATACAATTACCATGTAGTATCCTTAGGTGATTGTCTCCAATATGTCCAAGCCTTTCATGCCATATAATGGTGTTTTCTCGAGATACTACTAGGCTTTCCACTCCACTTTCAAGAACCATAGAAATGTTGCACCAATGAGTAACAGTGCTACCCTGAAGCTTGTACACACTTCTAATTCAAGCTCCCTGCATTAATACCAGTGCTCCCCGCACCATCTTGTAAGTATATTTATTGAACACTATTTTTACACATGCAGCATCCATCTTGCTTACTATTGTACCTTAAGAGACAATCCCTTAGCTGTGTTAAGAAATCTGTGCTTAAGACATTTATATAAATGTGTCACAGAAATATTGGTCTTTGTTTAATCACCTTCAAATATTTATCATTAAACCCTAAAAGATCAAGTACAATGAATGTCCCACAATGCTATTATCTATTGATATAGAATGGAATGATCAAAAGAACATGAAAGAGAGAAGCCCAAACTGATATGTTTTTGTACAGAATATATCACCTCAAAATCCAAAAGAATTATAAGAAAAGAAACAGTTAAAATGGAGGAGTGCCTATTAAGGATTTTAACTCTTATTCACACAAGTAAAAAGAGACCTGCAGCTTCATTACTTCATTTTATTTAGATATGGAAAGCACACAACGTAAAATAGAATACACATCAACATCAAAAAATTCCAGAAACTTGCTTTTCATTCATTAATCATTTGAAATATGAGTACAAAAATTGCAGTTTGAAGGTCAAAAACTCGGAACCCTTCTCTTTCTTGTCTATCTGATTAAATACAATAGAAAGCAGTTTTTAACTGTTGTAACTAATCCTAACTACTTCAACTACTTAGGAATTCGTCAACTATCTATTACATGTCCTCAAAATGTCTTATTACAATTACATTCTATTTAAAAGAGGAAAAGAACATGAAATTAAAATCCTAATCTATATGTTGAATGTGAATTGATGATGATGCTTCTACATTTCCTTGACTGGATGCTTTATTCTTCTTTGAAGTCAAGGGGTCCTTTGGTAAATTTTTCATCCAAGCTCTGCATTTCTTCCATATCTCAATGTTTGTCTTGGGTGAATGGACCAGCTTGTGATATGCCAATATGAAAGAAGTGATTCTATTGAAAGATGGTATTTCTGCAAATAAATTTTTCACTAACCACAACATCTAAAAATGTCTTTGAAGGAAATTGATCACTGTTGGTCCTTTAAGAACCTAAGTCTTTTCATTACTACTGTATACTTTACTTTTTTCCAACACTAGTAAGGGTTCATAAGAATTCCATGATAAAATACAACCTCCAATACCCCAACATGATGGCAAACCTGCTCTTGCTATTTTATAAAATAATTTATCAAATTGGTTTACTGCTTCCTTAAGATCAGTTTGCTTCTTTTCTATAGACTTCCTACAGTAATTTTTTACTATCATTTTATTAATTTCCACATCATATAAAACCTTGTCTTAAATTTCATTTTTTTCCAACTCCTGATATGTTTTGGAATCAATGAAATTAATAAACATTCTTGCTAAAATGGCCCTATTAATTTTATTCTGTTTTTCTGTGATGATTTTTTCTTCAAACTCCTTGATAATACCTTTATCTTCTACAACAACAGTAAGAAAATCCCCAATTGTTTTCATTTCTACAATAAAATCATTCCAGATGATATCCTTAGCATGTATTAAGGATGTATTTCCCTTCAATTTTTATTTAATATTTTTAATCTCAGCATCAGCATATTGACAGTCGATTTTGTATTTACTGACTTCTCCCTTTGTGGCTTGTATGATCTTTGTTGATGTTTCTAAATCAGCCTGTGCCCTTTTTCTTTCTCTCTCTATCATCTATAATTCAGTGGTTAATTGAGATATTTGTGCTAATGGATCTTCATTACCTGATGGAAAAATAAAAGTGCAAGTATGAGATTCAATATGATTCTGTAATGACAATGCAATTTTCTTTAATTTGGCGATTTCTTCTTCGTTTTGCAAGAGATGTTGAAGACATTTTTCTTTCTTATTTTATATCTCTACAACCTCTCCTGTCATGTTGTGTTCTCCTATAGGAAATTTCAATTTTTTCTTTAGTACAGAGATTTATGATTCAGCACTTTGCAGAAGCTTATGTACAACAGACCTGTTACTAGGATCTACTCCAATCTTCACTAATATTTTTGAGTTCCTCATTTTGGGTTGTCAAAGCCATGGAATTGGGTTTCTCTAACTTCAACTACTTGACCACTTCTCCAATCATATTTCTAGCCTTAATTTCAATTGCATTATTTTTGTTTAGGTCATTCACAATCAGCTGACCTATTTGCATATGTAAATTTACTTTTTCAAGCAATGGAATTTTCTTCACATCTACAGTCAAATTCACAGTATTAAAATTATTGGATGAACCAATAAACATATCAGAGGGATGTGAAAGGGAAATATTGAATTGATCCTATTCAATATCCATTGCAGTAATAAGTCTTGTTTGATTTGAGTCTGGTACTCAGCTTGAGCCTTCATGCTTGCCTTCATCTTCTGATTTCTTTCTGCAATCTGGAAAAACATTTTTTTGATTAAGGGAACTTTTTTGTAAGTTCTTTCATGTCTCCTAGGTGAAGCAGGAACATTTTTTTCATCTCCCAATTGTAATGAAAAACCAAGTTGAGCATCTACAAAATCTTCATTGAACTTTGTTTTGTTCTGTAACACCATATGAGGTCTACTCTCATGAATGAATGATGAATACCGATTTTCAATTCTCCTATTAGAAATCACACTATGAGGGTCATAAGCCCACTTCTCTCCTAAAAGTAGGTGCATTTCATCTAACATCTTGGCGACTTCATCAATTTCTTGTCTCATATTAACTATAAAAGGAACAACTGTCATTGGAAATTTAAACATATGACCTTTCTTCATAGGAACAAAGTGTACTTTATCAACATTTTAACTTTGCCTAATGAACTCCAAAATGAACAATCTGATAGGCATGGAAATAGGAATCCTGTAAGGCTCTACACTAGCTTGATAAATTATAATCTAAGAATTTTCTTCAAAGACAAACCAATCACCAAATTTACAACTTGTCCCCAACTACAAGAAATCTTGAGCTTTTGGTTGAAAGTAAGGAGGAGTAATTCCATTCAAAATTTTATATGAAGTAGACATGAAATGACTAGAAAAATCAAATAAACCACCCTCATTCTTATCTTTCATTGGTATGTCTATCCAGAAAACCACAAACTATATTGTCTTATTCATATCCATTATATTTAATCCTAGATGCATGAATTCTTCTACATTTTGATATAAGAAGAGGTAAATAACAAGAGAAGGAAACCTGAATGAACCTATCAGTGATAGGTTCATGACCTGAGAGTTGACAACTTCTTTGCAATAAGATGGAATATCCAGCACCACTCTTGGCTTCATCATCATGGTGAACATTCCCATAATTGTTTTTTCCATTTTAATATCATCATATTTTCATAAAATATTTGCAATGCACTTCAACACTGGTTTTACTTCTATATAAAAAACCTCCAGGGGGGAATATTTATTATTAGGTGCAAACTTTTGTGTACTTGGCTTCAGAAAAGAGTTGAATTGGTTGTACTTCTGACCTGCAAGACTATCATAATGTGCCATCAATGAATCCTCAGTAAATTGAACATATGACTCTGACTCAGGGTAACAAAGAGCGTGACGAATTAATTTGGCTAAAACCTGTAGAAAATTTTCACCTTGAAATTTCATTACAAAACACTTCCCTGGGTACATAACAGATACTAGCCAATAAACAAATTCAGGGAAAAGATGCGTTCTTGGAATACATGCTGACAATACACCAATTTTGACTAGGGCGGTATAAATTGGAGAGGCCTTATCGTTTAAGTAGAATTGTTGTTAAAACGAAAGGTGGTCAAGGGAACAAATAGTATCCTGGATATCCCTCTTAGTGTCCATGAGAGGGATGTGACTAGAAGAACCTGATAGGGATGTGCGCATAGCCATGATTCAACTTAGGATAATAGACAATCGACATGGCGATAAATAATTGACAGGATGACAGGTAGCTGAAAAAAACATAGCGCAAACAAAATTTCAAACAGAAACTAACAATAATAACCTTATAAAAATGAGAATCCTTCTTAATTAGGTGGCATATGCTTTAAAATTAAATGATGATAAGACGTGCCAAAATATCATTATGAAAACACGACGTGGATTACAACCGTCACCAACTTGGCTGTATATGTCACTGCGGGAGGCCTCAAAGTACGAAGAACTCATTGGGTTTATGCCCCTATAGTGAATCTCAACTGTTGATCTAGATTTCTTCCCCAGTCAATAGGGTCAACTGCGGAGGCACTCTCCTTGTTAACCGACACGTTGAAAGTGCCCATGGGTTGAGCCTTTTAATCACCTTTTAATAAATCATCGAATCCCACTCCATAAGATGCTCGATATTTAGTCTGTGAATTGGGACCCACTTCCTTAAAGACTTAAAGTATTTAAACTTTAAACTTTAATATAATGAGAAGATACATTTTTATGCTAAAGTGTATGAAATTTTATACTTTAACATATTTTTTGATAATTTTCTATTTTTTTGTATTTTTGAAAATTAAAAGTAAAGGATATTGCAATGAGCCACAACACTTACATAAATCAGATTTCTGGCCAATGTAGAAATATTTAGGACATGAGGAAGTACTCTAGTCCTTCCACATTGCTTTAGCTTTAATTTTCCATTTTTGACGATTTTGGCCTTCCTATCATCCCCTAAGAAGCCATCACCACAACCATACTTCTCATACTCGCAGAACCACTCCCTATTGGGAGTGAAGTGAAAGTATGCACCTACATCAATCAACCATGGCTCATGATCTACATGTGTATTTGAAGAAGAAGCCAAATACACATATCAACATTCATCTAAGGTGTTTTTTGCCTTTGTAGAAGGAGCATCATCAAATCCATTTCCTTTCTCATGAGATTTAGATCTGCAATCCTTTTTGAAGTTCCCTTCCTTTTCACATTTCTAGCACACCCTTAAAGGATTTCCTGAAGATTTAGATATCCCTCTAGATATAGCTATCCCACTTGAAAAGTTATTTTTGTTCATTTTATGGGACCTTCCCTATATACATAAGGCATCTACATTCTAGCCCTCAATATTTATCCATCTCATTTCCTCCAACAGCAAGGCTAAGACAATTTCATCAAAATTCAAGGTAGTTGTATTGCTACCTATTGCAATAACCAAACTCTCCCATGAATTTGGTATAGAACACAAAAAACTAATGCACTTATCTTCATCTTATATTTTAATATCAACAGATGATAAATAACTTACCAAAGTATTGAAGACATTCAGATACTCTGTCACTGAGTCTCCATCCTTGATCCTCGGGTTATACAACTTTCTCCGCAGGAAAAATTTATTCACCAAAGACGTATATTGGTGCAAAGTCCCTAACTTGACCCAAACAGTCTTCTCTATAGCCTCCCAAGATACATTCAACAATGCCAAATCTATGATACACAATCGTATTTTTCTCTTTGCCTTTCGATCCAACTTCGCCTAGTCTTCATATGACATTGCTATTGGTTTAGTAGCCAGATCTATTGCGATCCATTGATCTTTATCCACCAGAAGATCCTCCATCCTGAGCTTCCACAACTTAAAACTTTGACCATTAGATTTCTTGATATTTATCTTTCCACTACGCACCATATTATTTCACTGAAAGAATTGATCCCATAGATCTCCCACTAAACAAGGTCCACTAAAGGCCCGAGAAAAAAACCCCTCAATAATAAATGTGTCCCCTTGAAGCTGAAACAACTCTGATACAACATGTAGATTTTAACCCTGTACATAGATTATCTGCAAAAGAATTCTTAAAAACATAAAATAAACAATAGTGAGAGCATAAAACATAAAAATTATATATACATATATTTTTCCCCTCGATCCCAAATCAGGACTGCCGGCTTAATTTTTCAATATATTCATTTTAATGTTACAAAGCATATATACACATGCTGAAGAATTAATAAACCCCAACCCATTAACCATGGATTATAACATAATGATAGTTCCCCTTACATGATCTACAAAATACCAGGGGCAAAAAACCATCATGCCCGAAAACCATGTGCAAACCCATGCACAAAACCGTAGTCATGGAAAGAATATAACACAAAGCCAACAATTTTATTATCAAGCCTCAAGAAAAAAACAAAATCAAGGATGTAGCTTACATGGTAATACATTGAAATTGTATTTTTGACTAATTTTATAAAAAATTATGTATTTATAGTTTAATTAAAATTTGACTATTTCATGTTATAGGAAAAAGTAAAATCATAATGGTTGTGAAGATCAACCAATTATAAGTGATTCTGAGTTCATTAATGTTGAATCTTGGACAAAACCTTATAACTATAAGCATATTATTCTTAATCGAGAGGATGGAAAGACTCATATCCAATAAATTGTTCGTGTTGTTTTTGTAATAAAACTAACATATGAAGATAAAGATGCAAAAGGAGAGATAGTGAACATTTATCAAACACCACAAGAATTGAATATTAACTATCTTATAGATTTAAGTTCAAATGAAGGAGATTGTCCTTTGGATTTATTTTCAGGTTTAGGTAAGCCTTATTATATAAATTGAATTTCAATATTTTATAATTAAATTTTTATTTTTTTATACTAATTTACTTATTTATTTATCTTGTACTTGATGATTAGGTACAACACTAGAATTTTTCCTACAAAAAGGAAGAAATTGCATAACCATTTAAAAAGACTCACTACAATGACGTTTTATTTAACAAAAAATTAATGTTATTCATTTTCATATAGATGAAATTCAATAATTTGGTTTGAGGAAAGGGGATTTTAATGAATCATCTGTGGAAAAAAAGGAAAATTAACCTCAACCAACATTAGATGAAATTATTTGAAAGTGATAGTTTGGGAGATTTGCAGACATCAAACATCCATCAAAACAGGAAAGTAACCAAACTAAAACACAAAATACAATGGAAGAAGACAATATTGAAACTTTAGAATATGGTGAGCATGTATTAGATGTTATGTATTATTAAATTTAGGTTATGTTTGAAAATAAAGCTCAATTTTGAGAGTTATTCATTTGTTATAATTGTAATGTTTTCACTTTCAGATTTTACTAGAAGAATAAATATTTAATTATTGTTGTTATATGTTTAATATTTATATTATATGATTTTAAATTTAATTTTATGTAAATCATTATTTTTGAAAAAAAATTGTGAATATTATTATTTTTTGGCGCAAAATTCGTAAAAAATGTTATATTAAAAAAAAAGAATTGTTACAAATTTCCCATAAAAATGATTTATTTGACATGTCAGTATTAGAAAAGAAGTCTGAAAATGTGTATTTCATATTATATCTAAATTCAGAAAGCGTATTTTTTTGTCAAAACTTTAATTTTTTTTTAGCGAGAATTATTTGATGTAGGTAGAGATATTAATTAAAAATACCTAAATATATAAAAAATATATAGCTTTAAAATATTCACCATTTTTTTTAAACTATGCAAAAAAAACGAAGATTTCATTAAAAAAAAATTAAAAGAAAAATAAAAAAGCACGAACCTGAAAAAAACATAAAAAAAAAAAATCTCACAGAAGAAGAAGAAGATAACTACTTCAAAAAGTTTTCAATTTAAAAAATAATTATCCACCATAAATACATTAAAATATTTAAAGTTTTAAAAGTAATCCCCACAAAAAGAGAAGTTGATGCTGCAACAACACTTTTTGAAATCAAAATGGAAATCATTAACATTTTAAAAATATGTTTATATTTGTTAGATAAGAAAATTTAAAATTTCAAAAATATGCTCGAAAAAAAAGGTGTATTATGAATCAACACTTATAAAAATAGGATAATTTTTTTCTACCTCCAAAAAGTGAGAACTTGGTATAGTTCATGTTTTATTGGTAATCGTGTTAAAAAAATAGTGTAAGTAAGTTGAAAACATTGTTTAGTAGACAACTAAGTGAGATTAAGCTAAGACAGGTTGTCCAACTAACCTGTTGTAATTGTATCAACATAATATAAATATACATGAATGTATGAATGTATCGTTTCTATTCAGATTTAAGATATATATAATAAAAGTGTTCTTTCACTCATTCTGCACTACTTGTGTCTCTTGTCTTCTATACTTGGTTATATTCTTTGATATGTGAATGCTTGATGTCTTTACTATTGGTAACTATGCATACTTTTCCCTGGATTAGAACACACCTACATAGGGTAGACACTTCAATTACCTAAACACATATCGATCGAAAAAATCTCTAAAGGACACTTGTAGAAAAGGATGGATCTATGGATTAACAAAATTCATATCTTATATTTGTTCAATGAAATCAATACCTTGGAATAATGGAAATTACCATATTTAGATCTAGGAAAAGCATTGAATGACATTATTTTCAAAAATCCATATTTTGAGTTTGTTAAATTATGAAAATAATTTATTATACATGTGAATAATAGTTGATACTAATAATAGTTCAAATAATATAATCTATTTTGATTTGAGAAAACATCTAGGTCTAGGAAAATATTCAAAGGAACGCTTTTCTAAAAAATCATATTTCTGGACTTTGAACTTTTCAAAATATTGGAATCTTCATGGTAATGCAATCAATGAAAATTGATTTATATTTTTCTAGGTACATCCAGATATAGGAAATCACTGACTATTTTCCCAAAAATATAGATTCACAAACGAACAAATTGTGGAACCAACTTTTGTTAGAGGACAAGAATGTGTTGATAACGAACAAAATTTGAATAAATATTTAATAATCCATCCAAATTTGGAAGAATATTTAATAATTCATTTTATAAAAAATATACATTTTAAAATCCCATCTCCCATTTCACCACCTCCTCATCATAAGGAAGCAACATCATCATGCCACTTTGAATGTCATGTTAATATGCCATCTAAACCTGATATTTCCTTGATGCCACATCATTAGGACATGTCATCATACTACATTATGCTATGTCTCCATGTGTTACACCCTAATGGAATTTTTATTTCTGGACATCCATGTATGTTAAGAGGATGATCTTCAAATGACTATATTCTATCAATGAACAAGAATAAACTTCTTAATTTATGGAATAGAACTATTTTCTATATTATAACTAAAATATATGTAAATTATATCATTTTAAAAAAAAATGGATTCTAAATCATATAACTAAATTTATTATCTAGGAAATGTTTCATAATGGATTATAAATAATATAACTAATTTTACTATCTATAACGAATTTAAATGGAAATTAACTCTAATGTATCTCAGTTCACAATTTTTTTTTCTCTTTCATCACACCTTGACGATATATGAATTATGTTCTTAATTATGTCATTGACATGCTCTAGTATTGCATTATTAACTAGCAGTTAAGACACTTGTATAATTTATAGATATCATAGTCTCCTACTTAACTGTTCCTCTCAAGACATATTTTGTGAATTTGTCTAAATCTTAACTTGGGTCTTAAGCCCACTTAGGACTGATGCAATTGTATGATTTCACCTTACCAAGACTTTTGATACAGCTATTATAAATTTATAGATTTATCTCCTTATTCTTCTTTACAAGAAATTTTTATAGTGTATATATATATGAGACCTCCTCACTTATGATATCCATAAATCTCATTACATATCCTTATTTATTCCTACATCATTATTCATTTATTTATCATTCACATTGAACTCATATATTAAATGAGTCTATATAGTATCAAATAGATTACACACTATACCTATAGACTATATAACTATATAGTATTTCTTCCACTTTATTGAAATGTTATGTTACATTAGTTTGTTCTCATATTTTTGAAATTGATCATTATATGGCCCATTTGAAATTAGCCTAATGAATGAGTATCTTATTAATATATACCCGTCAAATAAATGCTACTCCCTAAAACCTTATGTATGGCTTTGGCATTATTCATGTCAACATAATGGCACACCATTACTTGTCCTTGGGGTTGAGAACTTGAATGCTAACTTAGCTTCAACGTTTACATTCCTTCACTCTTTAGTGTACAAGGTGATTCATATTTTTTTTGTTGTTGTTGTTATTTTGAACCACTTTCCTAAACATATTATATCTAACTCTACTATAGATTTGAGGCAACGTTCATCTTTCCAGCTCATGTATCCATTTCTTGGAGACAGTGAGAAATTTATAGAGATTTAGCCATAACTTCAAGATGTATATTTAAAATTAAAGGTACTCTACAGTCCAGAATATTAACACGTCTGCCATCACCATAATTTCTCTACTACTCCATCACGTGATGTTCTTTGTTTACAATTTCGATGTCGTGATCCGAGTGAATTTCTTGATCTAGTGACACTTGTATGGTGGAGATCATTTAGGGTTTAAAGCATATTGCTTTTTAAAAAATCCAATTTATAGTGATCATCAGTCTATGGGTTTTCTATCGAGAGCCACAAATTTTTATAATTTTTGTTGGGAGCAGAACCTACAGTTTAGGTGAACCGAGTCACTACAACACATGTTAGCTATTCCTCGTCGTGGATTACCAAGAACTGGTGAGGTATTACTTCCCTTTAACATAACTCTACTTTGTCCATTTGATAAGTCCTCTGCTCATGTCGTATTGGATAAATGTTGTAGAATATTCTAATTTAAGTTGAATAACGTTTCTAACATTTTTCACAATGTTGTCTCCTTTGTTAAGAGTTACTGTGTCAATTTATTTCTTCTCTCTCCTTATGAGCTGATTAACTTAGGATTCATGACAATTTTGCTTATTTATTGGTAATATTCCTTTAATATTTTAACCGAGTTCTTTCTTCTCTACACTGGCAATCAAATTCGAAGACATCCCATTCCAATGTATGCGAATTTAAAGCCACACTGGTGTAGGGAATCCTCCTTTGATTATATCTGAGGTAAATCGAATTCTCAGTTTCATCTTAGTCGTTCCGGTTTCCCTTCAAGAAAAAACAATAACTATAATCTATCTCCTAAATTTGAGCAAGTTAGGTCGAGTTAGTTGTTATTCCCTCGAGTATTTGTTTTATGGGTATGAGTATCTTCGAATATAGCCATAAGTGTGACCGTGTAAACCTGAAGATCATTCTTCAAGATATCTTATGCTTGAAACCCTACAAGGTATTAACTTCATTCCAGAATTTCCTTTCATTTTAAATTTTAAGGATCTATGTTAAATGCGTTAGTGAGCAGTGGCTCTATTTTAGTTATTTTCATAATCAAGACTCGGTTTATTGGTTACCATGTCCAGTTCCTTAGCTCTGGCTAGCTTTAGATATTAATTTCTTCCCATCGAGATTTATTACTTTAGAATAAAATAATGTGTTAAACTCTGTAGCATCTCATTTATAGTAAAATAATGTGTTAAACTTTGTAGTTTCTCATTTATAGAGAAGTGCACTTCAATAGTCTTTTCCTTAGTCTTGAATGTTAGCGCTCAAATCTACCTCAGGATGAAATGAGATAAAACTCAGGCTACATCAAACCACGCTTAGCCTCGTAGCTAGCCCTACGAGGGCAGGAGAGGGCTCTCTCCGTCAATCTCGATAAAATGAGCAATAGGGTGCGAGATGACTTACGATAGGAGCTGATTTTAGGCTAGTAAAGAGATAGGTATGTTTGATTTTTGATTTTTGGGTTTTCGCTGGAGAAATGGGAAAACAAATTTTGGGTCCGGGGATAAGGTCAGACCTTTGCAGATTTCAAGTTGGGGCGAGGTAGGTGACTGTCTTGATGCTTTGGATTGGATATACGGATAGATCAGACCGATGAGGAGCTGAAGAGGGCAAAGAAGAACTTGGATCCTCTTCAAACAGTCGAAAACATATAGAACTAAATGAATTCAAAGGCAGAGCACGGTAAACGATGGATTCAACCTCATCTACTCATTCAATTTAGTTCAGAAGCATATGAAAGGAATGGAATACATTAAACATGAAAAAGGTACAGTAAACAGAGAGAAAACACCATCAAGAACAAAACACCACAAGGATCCCAACAAGTGCCGCAAAACCTCTGATCTTTCCTTAGCCAAAATATGAAAAAATATGTACAATGGTGCCAAAAGTCTCCCAAGAGTCCAACCTCTCCAACCTCTGAAAATTATTGAGAGATTACATCATATAGAGCATCCTAACCCCTTCCCATGCCTCTAGGGGTCGAATTCCTCCTTCTAGGAGCAGTTCCAACCAAATTCTAATCAAGGAACTAAAATCTAGGCAGCTAACAACTTGCCTCTAAAAGAGTGGAAACTGATTCATTTACATGATTTTCACTTTTTTGAGAGTGAATCTTCTAGAATAGGTAGAAATGAACCAAAGTTACATTCCAAACATAAATTTTCATCATAATAACTCAAAAATTTCATCCACAAGCAAAACTGGTCCAAACTGGCCGAAAATCTGAGCTGGAAGTTGAAAATTCAGCCAAAAATTTAAGTGGGTCGCATGCCTGAAACAAGTGGGTCGCATGACTTTCAGCCCGATTTTGAAGTACTTCCCGGCATCAAAATTGAGCTCATGATATCTCGTTGGAAAGACCTGGATGTTGGATATCCAACCCAAGTGGAATTTCCCAATTTGGAGCTCAGTTGACCCTCCAAAACTTCATTCTCCCATAAGTACTTTCTGCTGGTGCAAAAGGTGGCAGAGTGATTTTCATGGTGTTTTTGGGCCTTTTGACCATCCAGAACCTGATGAAATGCTTCGGTAATACTTTTAGCATGCATAAATTTCCATGAAAAATCCAAAAATATAAATTTTTCCTCCAGCAAGTGTCCCAATCATATGGGTCGCATCCCTGAGCCAAGTGGGTCGCATGACTTTCAGCCTGATTTTGAAGTACCTCCCGGCATCCAAATTGAGATCATGATAGCGCGTTGGAAATCTCTCGAAGTATACTTTCCAATAAAAGTGGAATTTATCAATTTGGAGCTCATTTACCCTATCAAAACTCAAATCTCCCAACACTACTTCCAACAGGTGCATCAATTCCCTTGAGGCAACGGTATTTTTGACATTTCTCTAAAACCATGACACCTGTGTAAAAATTGAAGGAGGTTTTTATTCCTTGGGATGTTGTGGACAAAACCCTCTCTAAGTTTTCCAAATTTCATCTTTGATTGCTCTGAAACATCTTTCGAGTGAAACTTACCCCGATGTGTGAAACAAGCAATTTTGTCGAAATGAAGCGAAATGAAGGGAATAAGGGGCTTCTAAATTCTTGGGGAAATTTTTGGTAGTAGGGAGGGATGTTAGAAAGTATGGGAAAGTGGAATATCAAAGATTGAGTGAGGGGAAGGGGTCCAAAATGGCAAAACACAGGCCTAGCCTAGAAAATTGCCAAGTTGTGGCAAGAAACTAGGGTTTGTGCAAAAATGAGGAATTTGGGGGATCTCAGTGATGGGAAGTGTTTAATAAGGTGAATTAAGGATAGGGGAAGGTGTGTGAACATCAGGATACAAGTTTTTCGATGATTTGACCATCCAAGAGAAATTACCTCCAAATCCCTAGGAGAGGGAAATGGACCTTACCAAGGCACAACTGAAGCATGAACAATGTGTAAAATGACCCAATGGAACCTGACATGATGATGAAAACCCTCTGAATGATGGTACACTCAGCTGAATGGTGACATGGACTGACACTTGGACAACTTTGGAAGGAGTGAAAGCAAACCCTAGACCTAATGCCTAGTGACCAAATTTTGGCAATTTCGGTGAAATGACAAAAATTTGACCTTGATACTTTAAGATCACTTTGTAAGAGCATGTTTGATCACTGGAGGAAAGCTGAAAAAGCTGACTCTAACACTGGCTCCAATGGGGATGGTAGCTCCAGCTCCGCGGAGGTGCCAAGAACGGCAGATCTTTGGGAGAGCAGACCAGTGCATTCATCGATTGGGCGATGGAATCATTATTTGAACGGATAACACAAAAACTTTGACACATTTATTGAATGGAAACTTGACTCAAACCGACTCGATGGAAAACTGAAATAACTTGAAAAAAATTGACTCAACAGACCAAACACAAATGACTCATGACTGACTTAAAACAAGAATTTACAAAGATTTTTGAAAAAAGGCAGCAATCCATCAAGATTTGGAATCATGATGACGCCACGCATATTCGTAAATATGTACAATCATGTATAATTGAAGCACAATGTAACCAATCAAGTAGATAGCTATTGGTGATTTCACGATCGTATCTGTTGAGGTCAACAATAGTAAGCGATCATGGGCATCCAAAACGTAATGACCATGATCTCGCTAATGTTAGTTTCTTTTAATAATCACTTTCAACGTAGTAGCAATAAATACTGCCATTGGATCACGAAAAACATGAAGATTTACCTCCTGCTTTGAAAAACAAAGGTGTCCTTTGCTTCTAATTCTGATCTTCCTTCATCATGTACTTCAGTAACAATATGTTCCTGGGCTTCGAAAAACTCTGAACAAGTAGATGAGCAGTTCTCCTTTTCAAAGAACATTTTAAAACATGAAACATATGAAGAAGGAACTGAAAGGGAATCCTGAATGGTCTGATCTTCTGTAGTCTGAAAATATGGTAGGTCATTTTCATATGATAGGACAGCCGGATTTTCATTACAGTCATCAATCATGAGAAAAGAAACTTCCAATGATTCTTGAAGCTCAAACATGACATTTCTATCATCTACCAAAAATTCATCAAAAGAAACCTTTTCACTTTCTTGAACAAAAATTCCATCTTGCTTTTCATGAACTAACTGAATTACCTCTTTATGAAGACTTTGTTCTGATGAACTGAAAACACTTGGATCAAAAACTCTGTCTATGGTCTCAACAACAAAACACTCCTTTTCAGGATTCAGAACAAGGTATGCTTGGTTATTACAATTTGAATCTGAAATAGCTGACCTGACTGCATCACATTCTGAAATTGAAACTGAACTTACTTGCATGCTGTCTTCTTCTGTGGGCAGATCTGAAACAAGCTCTTCTCTCTCATCATCTTCAGCCATATGACAAATTTCAACCTGCTGATCTATAAGGCTACTTACCGGACTGTCATCCTTTTCAGAAAAGGAAGAAGTTTCACCATCACCTTCTTGACCATGTGCACACTGCAGATCTGCGCTAACTTGAGCTGGAACTAGATTGTTCAAGAGTTGATCTATCTCGTCTTCAGATAGAGGAGATAATACCTTCTGTTTTCTTTGGCTCAAACAATGATTGTCTTCATTGATTTCAAGTGAAGGAGTATACAAATTTTCCTCATACTGCTGATCCATTTTATGTAATTCCTGTTCACTGTCAACATGCAAAATGGCTTCATTTTCCACCGTACTAAGATCTTGATCCCGCTGCAAATTTTCATGATCGTCTTTATGCTGCTGAAATGGATTTTCATACAGGGCTTCCATGATCTCATCATCCATGAAATTATCATCTTCATAATATTTCTCAAGACTTTCAATAAAAGTAGAAGCATATTTGCAACAATCATGAACTAAATTTAACGATGGATAAGATACTTGATATCTTTCAATGAACAGGGCATGAAAATCCTCTAAACAATAAATACAGGCCAGCGGCAAATTTTCATACCATGACTGAGCTTCACCTTCCAGAGTGTCAAGGAATATCTTCATCAGGCAATCTTCAGGAAATTCAACCTTCAACTTGCGAATATGCATGTGAAATCTAACCAAATGTAAAGCAGCATCTTTCTTACCATCATCATTAAACGTAGGCAGATTCCTTGACCAATCTACCTTGGGCATCTTATTCGGAAAACCTGGAATGTGGTCTCGGCTCATGGGAGCGTATCTTCTCGTGATTCGGTCCATCTTGAAAATCTCACAGCTACTGATCTCCCTGCAGTGAAGTCACCATGAAGCATCGATTTCTGGATTTGTTCAGTGAATGAAGTCGCCAGGTGAATGTTTTCAGCCTTCTGATGTCTGACCGTTGTTCACCATCAACCATCAGATCTAAACTTGATACATGTACTGGGGCAATTTACAAGTTAAATGCTACAATTACAAGTTAAACCGGAGATCGACTGAAGCAGCGTTTATCTACTTCGCTGATGCATAGCAACAGCGTTTCGAAGGCTACCTGGCGTGACTTCAGACTCCGTCTATAACAAGCAAACGTTTTGAGTTTCTCCCCAGTATGGTCGCCACTATGTTAGCGCTCAAATTTACCTCAGGCTGAAATGAGATAAAACTCAAGGCTACATCAAACCACGCTTAGCCTCGTAGCTAGCCCTACGAGGACAGGAGAGGGCTCTCTCCGTCAATCTCGATAAAATGAACAATAGGGTGCGAGATGACTTACAATGGGAACTGATCTTAGGCTAGTAAAGAGATGGGTATTTTTGATTTTTGATTTTTGGGTTTTCGCTGGAGAAATGGGAAAACAAATTTTGGGGTCCGGGGATCAGGTCAGACCTTTGCAGATTTCGAGTTGGGGCGAGGTAGGTGAATGTCTTGATGCTTTTGATTGGATATATGAACAGATCAGACCGACGAGGAGCTGAAGAGGGCAAAGAAGAACTTGGATCCTCTTCAAACAGTCGAAAACATATAGAACTAAATGAATTCAAAGGCAGAGCACGGTAAACGATGGATTCAACCTCATCTACTCATCCAATTTAGTTCAGAAGCATATGAAAGGAATGGAATACATTAAACATGAAAAAATTACAGTAAACAGAGAGAAAACACCGTCAATAACAAAACACCACAAGGATCCCAACAAGTGCCGCAAAACCTCTGATCTTTCCTTAGCAAAAATATGAAAAAATATGTACAATGGTGCCAAAAGTCTCCCAAGAGTCCAACCTCTCCAACCTCTGAAAATGATTGAGAAATTACATCATATAGATCATCCTAACCCCTTCCCACACCTCTAGGAGTCGAATTCCTCCTTCAGGGGTCAGTTTCAACCAAATTCTAATCAAGGAACTAAAATCTAGGCAGCTAACAACTTGCCTCTAAAAGAGTGGAAACTGATTCATTTACATGATTTTCACTTTTTTGAGATTGAATCTTCTAGAATAGGTAGAAATGAACCAAAGTTACATGCCAAACATAAATTTACATCATAATAACTCAAAAAATTCATCCACAAGCAAAACTGGTCCAAACTGGCCGAAAATCTGAGCTGGAAGTTGAAAATTCAGCCAAAAATTTAAGTGGGTCGCATGCCTGAAACAAGTGGGTCGCATGACTTTCAGCCCGATTTTGAAGTACTTTCCGGAATCCAAATTGAGCTCATGATAGCTCGTTGGAAAGCCCTTGATGTTGGCTATCCAACCCAAGTGGAATATCCCAATTTAGAGCTCAGTTGACCCTCCAAAAATTCATTCTCCCAGAAGTACTTTCTGCTGGTGCAAAAGGTGGCAGAGTGATTTTCATGGTGTTTTTGGGCCTTTTGACCATCCAGAACCTGATGAAATGCTTTGGTAATACTTTTAGCATGCATAAATTTCCATGAAAAATCCAAAAATATAAAGTTTTCCTCCAGCAAGTGTCCCAATCATATGGGTCGCATCCCTGAGCCAAGTGGGTCGCATGACTTTCAGCCTGATTTTGAAGTACCTCTTGGCATCCAAATTGAGCTCATGATAGCTCGTTGAAAAGATATTGAATTATAATTTCCAATACAAGTAGAATTTCGCAATTTGTAGCTCATTTACCCTATCAAAACTCAAATCTCCCAACACTACTTCCAGCAGGTGCATCAATTCCCTTGAGGCAACGGTATTTTTGACATTTCTCTAAAACCATGACACCTGTGTAAAAAGTGAAGGAGGTTTTTATTCCTTGGGATGTTGGACAAAGCCTCTCTAAGTTTCCCAAATTTCATCTTTTATTGCTCTGAAACCTCGATTCTTAGAAGATACCCGATGTGAAAACAAAAGAATTTTGTCGAAATGAAGCGAAATGAAGGGGATAAGGGGCTTCTAAATTCTTGAGAAAATTATGGGAAGTAGGGAGGGATGTTAGGAATTACGGGAAAGTGTAATTTCAAATATTGAGTGAGGGGAAGGGGTCCAAAAGGGCAAAACATAGGCCTAGCCTATAAAATTGTCAAGTTGTAGCAAGAAACTAGGTTTTGTGTGAAAATGAGGAATTTAGGGGATCTCGGTGATGGGAAGTATTTAATAAGATACATTAAGGATAGGGGAAGGTGTATGAACATTAGGATACAAGTTTTGCTGATGATTTGACCATCCAAGAGAAGTTACCTCGAAAACCTAGGAGAGGAAATGGTCCTTAGAAACTGCCGAAGCATGAAAAATGTGTAAAATGACCCAATGGAACTTGAAATGATGATGAAAACCCTATGAATGATGATACACTCAACTGAATGGTGACATGGACCGACGTTTGGACAACTTTGAAAAGAGTGAAAACAAACCCTAGACTTAATGCCTAGTGACCAAATTTTGCTTGAAGACTCAGTGAAATGACAGAATTTGACCTTGATACTTTAAGATCACTTTGTAAGAGCATGTTTGATCACTGGAGGAAAGCTACAAAAGCTGACTCTAGCATTGGCTCCAATGGGGATGGTAGCTCCAGCTCCGTGGAGGTGCCAAGAACGGCAGATCTTTGGGAGAGCAGACCAGTGCATTCATCCATTGGGCGATGGAATCATTACTTGAACGGATAACACAAAACCTTTGACACATTTATTGAATGAAAACTTGACTGAAACTTGACTCAAACCGACTCGATGGCAAACTGAAATAACTTGAAAAAATTGACTCAACGAGACCATCGACAAATGACTCATGGTACGACTTAAAACAAGAATTTACAAAAGATTTTTTGAAAAAGCGACAATCCATCGAATTTGGAATCATGATGACAACCACCTGCATACTAATGAAATATGTACAATCAGGTGTAATGAGCTTTCCAATGTAACCAATCAAGCAGATGCCTTATTGATTGATTCTCCCGATCAGAACTCATGGGAAACAATAAAAACTGGTAACTGAGCATCCAAAAACATAATTGACCACGATCTCCTTCATCACTGAACACATCAATAATCACCTTCACTGCAGACTACAACAGATTTTCCAATGGATCCTGAAAAACATGAAGATATTCTTCTTGCTGAAGAAACAAGGTGTCCTTTGCTTCTAATTTTGATCTTCCTTCATCATGTACTTCAGTAAAAATATGTTCCTGGGCTTCAAAAAACTTTGAACAGGTAGATGAGCAGATCTCCTCTTGTAAAAACATTTCAACACATGAAACATATGAAGAAGAATCTGAATGGTGATCCATACGTAGTGCGAAAATATGGTAGGTCCATCCGCTATGATAGGACAGCGGTTTTCGTATCATCAATCATGAAAAACTTTAATGATTCTTGAAGCTCAACCGTAACATTTCTATCATCTAAAAAATTCATCAAAAAGCTTTCTTTCTTGAACAAAAATTCCATCTTGCTTTTCATGAACTATTTGAATTACCTCTTATGAAGGCACATTCTGATGGTAGCTTACTTGGATCAAAAACTCTGTCTATGGTCTCAACAGCAAAACACTCCTTTTCAGGATTCAGCACAAGGTATGCTTGGATATTACAATTTGAATCTGAAATGGCTGACCTGACTGCATCACATTCTGAAATTGAAACTGGACTTACTTGCATGTTGTCTTCTTCTGTGGGCAGATCTGAAACAAGCTCTTCTCTCTCATCATCTTCAGCCATATGACAAATTTCAACCTGCTGATCTATAAGGCTACTTACCGGATTGTCATCCTTTTCAGAAAAGGAAGAAGTTTCACCATCACCTTCTTGACCATGTGCACACTGCAGATCTGTGTTAACTTGAGCTGGAACAAGATTGTTCAAGAGTTGATCTATCTCGTCTTCAGATAGAGGAGATAATACCTTCTGTTTTCTTTGTCTCAAACAATGATTGTCTTCATTGATTTCAAGTGAAGGAGTATACAAATTTTCCTCATACTGCTGATCCATTTTATGTAATTCCTGTTCACTGTCAAAATGCAAAATGGCTTCATTTTCCACCGTACTAAGATCTTGATCCTGCTGCAAATTTTCATGATCGTCTTTATGCTGCTGAAATGGATTTTCATACAGGGCTTCCATGATCTCATCATCCATGAAATTATCATCTTCATAATATTTCTCAAGGCTTTCAATAAAAGTAGAAGCATGTTTGCAACAATCATGAACTAAATTTAACGATGGATAAGATACTTGGTATCTTTCAATGAACAGGGCATGAAAATCCTTTAAACAATAAATACAGGCCAGCGGCAAATTTTCATACCAAGATTGGGCTTCACCTTCTAGAGTGGCTAGGAATATCTTCATCAAACAATCTTCAGGAAAAGCCACCTTCAACTTGCGAATATGCATGTGAAATCTAATAAGATGTAAAGAAGCATCCTTCTTACCATCATCTTTAAACGTAGGCAGATTCCTTGACCAATCTACCTTGGGCATCTTATTCGGAAAACCTGGAATGTGGTCTCGGCTCATGGGAGCGTATCTTCTCGTGATTCGTTCCATCTTGAAAATCTCACAGCTACTGATCTCGCTGCAGTGAAGTCACCATGAAGCATCAATTTCTGGATTTGTTCAGTGAATGAAGTCGCCAGGTGAATGTTTTCAGCCTTCTGATGTCTGACCATTGTTCACCATCAACCATCAGATCTAAACTTGATACATGTACTGGGGCAATTTACAAGTTAAATGCTACGATTACAAGTTAAAACGGAGATCGACTGAAGCAGCGTTTATCTACTTCGCTGATGCATAGCAACAACGTTTCGAAGGCTACCTGGCGTGACATCAGAATCTGTCTATAACAAGCAAACGTTTTGAGTTTTTTCCCCAGTATGGTCACCACTATGTTAGCGCTCAAATCTACCTCAGGCTGAAATGAGATAAGACTCAAGGCTACATCAAACCACGCTTAGCCTCGTAGCTAGCCCTACGAGGGCAGGAGAGGGCTCTCTCCGTTAATCTCGATAAAATGAGCAATAGGGTACGAGATGACTTACGATAGGAACTGATTTTAGGCTAGTAAAGATATAGGTATGTTTGATTTTTGATTTTTGGTTTTTCGCTGGAGAAATGGGAAAACAAATTTTGGGTCCGGGGATAAGGTCATACCTTTGCAGATTTCAAGTTGGGGCGAGGTAGGTGACTGTCTTGATGCTTTGGATTGGATATACGGACAGATCAGACCGATGAGGAGCTGAAGAGGGCAAAGAAGAACTCGGATCCTCTTCAAACAGTCGAAAACATATAGAACTAAATGAATTCAAAGGCAGAGCACGGTAAACGATGGATTCAACCTCTTCTACTCATTCAATTTAGTTCAGAAGCATATGAAAGGAATGCAATACATTAAACATGAAAAATTACAGTAAACAGAGAGAAAACACCATCAAGAACAAAACACCACAAGGATCCCAAAGAGTGCCGCAAAACCTCTGATCTTTCCTTAGCAAAATATGAAAAAATATGTACAATGATATCAAAAGTCTCCCAAGAGTCCAACCTCTCCAACCCCTGAAAATGATTGAGAAATTACTGCATGTCAATTTAACTGTCTAGGGCTACACTCTGGGGTCGAATTTTTCTTCGGATCGGTTTCAACCAAATTCTGTCCAATTATTAAGCATTATTAACACTCTGAAGTGAGCGGATTCATTTACATGATTTTCACTTTTGAGAGTGAATCTTCTAGAATAGGTAGAAATGAACCAAAGTTACATGCCAAACATAAATTTACATCATAATAACTCAAAAATTTCATCCACAAGCAAAAATGGTCCAAACTGGCCGAAAATCTGAGCTGGAAGTTGAAAATTCAGCGAAAAATTTAAGTGGGTCGCATGCCTGAAACAAGTGGGTCGCATGACTTTCAGACCGATTTTGAAGTACTTCCCGGCATCAAAATTGAGCTCATGATAGCTCTTTGGAAAGCCCTGGATGTAGGCTATCCAACCCAAGTGGAATTTCCCAATTTGGAGCTCAGTTTATCCTCCAAAACTTCATTCTCCCAGAAGTACTTTCTGCTGGTGCAAAAGGTGGCAGAGTGATTTTCATGGTGTTTTTGGGCCTTTTGACCATCCAGAACCTGATGAAATGCTTGAGTAATACTTTTTAGCATGTAAATTTCCATAGAAAAATCCGTAAATTTTCCTCAGCCAAGTGTCGGATCCCTGGGTCGCATCCCTGAGCCAAGTGGGTCGCATGACTTTCAGCCTGATTTTGAAGTACCTCCCGGCATCCAAATTGAGATCATGATAGCGCGTTGGAAATCTCTCGAAGTATACTTTCCAATAAAAGTGGAATTTATCAATTTGGAGCTCATTTACCCTATCAAAACTCAAATCTCCCAACACTACTTCCAACAGGTGCATCAATTCCCTTGAGGCAACGGTATTTTTGACATTTCTCTAAAACCATGACACCTGTGTAAAAATTGAAGGAGGTTTTATTCCTTGGGATGTTTGTGGACAAAACCCTCTCCTAAGTTTTGTTTTCATATTTGATTGCTCTGAAACATCTTTCGAGTGAAACTTACCCCGATGTGTGAAACAAGCAATTTTGTCGAAATGAAGCGAAATGAAGGGAATAAGGGGCTTCTAAATTCTTGGGGAAATTTTTGGTAGTAGGGAGGGATGTTAGAAAGTATGGGAAAGTGGAATATCAAAGATTGAGTGAGGGGAAGGGGTCCAAAATGGCAAAACACAGGCCTAGCCTAGAAAATTGCCAAGTTGTGGCAAGAAACTAGGGTTTGTGCAAAAATGAGGAATTTGGGGGATATCAGTGATGAGAAGTGTTTAATGAGGTATATTAAGGATAGGGGAAGGTGTGTGAACATCAGGATACAATTTTTTCCGATGATTTGACCATCCAAGAGAAATTACCTCCAAAACCCTAGGAGAGGGAAATGGACCTTACCAAGGCACAACTGAAGCATGAACATTGTGTAAAATGACCCAATGGAACTTGACATGATGATGAAAACCATATGAATGATGATACACTTAACTGAATGGTGACATGGACTGACGTTTGGACAACTTTGAAAAGAGTGAAAACAAACCCTAGACTTAATGCCTAGTGACCAAATTTTGCTTGAAGACTCAGTGAAATGACAAAATTTGACCTTGATACTTTAAGATCACTTTGTAAGAGCATGTTTGATCACTGGAGGAAAGCTGAAAAAGCTGACTCTAACACTGGCTCCAATGGGGATGGTAGCTCCAGCTCCGCGGAGGTGCCAAGAACGGCAGATCTTTGGGAGAGCAGACCAGTGCATTCATCCATTGGGCGATGGAATCATTATTTGAACGGATAACACAAAAACTTTGACACATTTATTGAATGGAAACTTGACTCAAACCGACTCGATGGAAAACTGAAATAACTTGAAAAAAATTGACTCAACAGACCAAACACAAATGACTCATGACTGACTTAAAAAAAGACTTTACAAAGCTTTTGGAAAAAAGGCAGCAATCCATCAAGATTTGGAATCATGATGACAACCACCTGAATACTAATAAAATATGTACAATCATGTATAATTGGCTTTCCAATCGCTTAATCAAGTAGATGAAGCTTCTTGTTGATTTTCACTGATCAAGATCTGCTTTGGTCAACAATACAAGCGATGCTTCGGGCATCCAAAAACATGGTGACCATGATCTCCTTAAACCGTTGAACACTACAATAATCACTTTCAACAGCATTTGTAACCAATCGCATTGGATCTGAAAAAACATGAAATTTACCTCCTGTTTGAAAAAACAAGGTGTCCTTTGACTTCTAATTCTGATCTTCCTTCATCGCGCCCATTAACAATATGTTCGACTTGAAAAACTACGAACACTAAGATATGGCTTGAGTTCTCCTTTTCAAGAACATTTTAAAACATGAAACATATGAAGAAGAGGCTGAAAGGAATCTGAATGAGTACGATCATACATGATACAATATGGTAGGTCATTTTCATATGATAGAATAGGATTTTCATTACGGTCATCAATCATGAGAAAAACTTCAATGATTCTTGAAGCTCAAACATGACATTTCTCATCTAAAAATTCATCAAAAGCCTTTTCACTTTTTTCTTGAACAAAAATTCCATCTTGCCTTTCCTTGAACCCTTGGTACCTCATCATGAAGGCTTTCTTCTGATGACATGAGAACATTTGGATCAAAAACTTTGTCTATGATCTCAACAGCAAAATTATCCTTTTCAGAATTCAGCACAAGGTATGCTTGGTAATTACAATTTGAATCTGGTGTTGACTGGCCCATCACGATCTGAAATTGAAATGGACTTACTTGCATCTTGTCTTTTAAATGTTGATTATGAAACAAACTCTACTCTCTCATCATCTTGACCCATATGACAAATTCAACCTCTTTTGATCTATAAATTTCTGCAGTTGTCATCCTTTTGAAGGAAGAAGTTTTACCATCCTGCTCTTGACCATGGTGCACACTGCGGATCTGTGTTAACTTGAGACCGGAACAAGATTGTTCAAGAGTTGTGGTTTCTCGTCTTGAATAGAGAGAAGAAACGTATTTTTCTTTAGCTCAAACAATGATTGTCTTCATTGATTTCAAGTAGAGAGTATACAAATTTTCTCATATTGCTGATCCATTTTATGTAATTCATTCCTTGTCAAAATGCAAAATAGCTTCATTTTCCATAGTACTAAGATCTTGATCCTGTACATAAAATTTTCATGATCAAGTCTTTTATCTTGCTTTGAAATGGATTTTCATACAAGGCTTCCATGATCTCATCATCCATGAAAGTATCATCTTCATAATATTTCTCAAGGCTTTCGTATTAAACATGTTTTAACAATCATGAACTAAATTTAACGATGGATAAGTGGATAATTGACTTTCCGTAGACAGGCATGACGGTCCTTCATGATAAATACGGGCGGCAAATTTTCATACCAAAATTGGGCTTCACCTTCCAGAGTGGCCAGGAATATCTTCATCAAGCAATCTTCAGGAAAATCCACCTTCAACTTGCGAATATGCATGTGAAATCTAATCAGATGTAAAGCAGCATCTTTCTTACCATCATCGTTAAAAGTAGGCAGATTCCTGGACCAATCTACCTTGGGCATCTTATTCG